>CM035819.1:47855849-48400849 GCA_020458035.1 Magallana ariakensis | reverse complement strand
TTGTATATCTTTCTAATCAGAGTCTTGACAGATGCAATTAGTTGTTTCAAATTTTCCTCACTTTCTCCTATGGTACAATGCAACTCCATATCAGAAAATTGATCCCATAGGACTATGATTTTCTTTGATGAGCTTGTTAAATTGGATAAACTCCCAAAACATTAACATAATTAGCATACTATATAAAAATATGAAAAAAAAGAAAATTTAATATTATTAACAATTTTAAAATTGCCAAAACACTACAATCATATCAGTAATTTTGAATTTTATTTAAATTTATGCCCTATGGGGTCACTTCATCAATTTACTTGACTAATAAATTTAAACAGCTTCTAAAAATAGTTAACTTCTTTATTAATAATGATATTATTTATTTCCTTATAATGATAGATCATTTTGGTTTACATGAAGCAGTATTAAAATAACCCCAAAACCACCGCCCAGTTTACAGATTATCAATTTTCCCTAAACACATTCTCCATCTAAACCATGGCTCAGATTATGGCCCCCTTGGGACAAATGAATTCAGCCTCACTTGTCTTTGATGTTCTTATTAGCTCCTAAGAAGTTATCATTGACAAACAAAAATTTTGCATTGTCAGTTGATAGAATACTTATTACAAAATAAATTTAGTTAAGAAATAGACAAAAAAACTCCATCGGGAAGTATTAATATAAATATATTTTAGAGTGTTTACTATTAATTAATAAATAAAGTCTGTAAGGATTACCTTCCTTACTTTTCAACATCAGTGTACAATATATAGAATAAGGAAAATGAAAACTGTCATAAAATCATTAAATCTTTCTGATCTTAAAAAAAATTGCAGTTGCAGATCTTCAGATGGTGTTCAACATATTTACAAATTTTCAGACTGTTCCATGCAGTAGTAAAAAATTATATAGGGGACAAAGTTGCGTCTACAGACAGACGGACAAACAAACAGACAGACAGACAGGGTGAAACCAATATACCCCCCCTTAAACTTCGTTTGCGGGGGTATAATAAATGATTAAAATTAAATGTTTATCCTCCACACACCCCATCAGAGTCTTTTTACATTCTTACATGGGTACAGTAGCAAATTTTAAATCATTTCTTGATTGGTATTTTTCTTTAGATGCACATAAAGATTTTGTAAATCGCTTTTTAATTTTTTTTATAAGATTAACAAAATGTTATATGTATTCGGGGCAATTGTAAATTCTCCTAAACAAAGCAGGATCATCATTAAGCTAGGAATTACCCATATGGATCAAACACGTACTAAATATGAATAAGATAAAATACTTTATTATGTCCAGTTCTGGAAAGTCAGGGTGTCTCCAAGGGGGCATAATCTATAAACAATTTGATGCGCACAAAGAGCAAGAATAAATATGGTTTAGGGATGGGGGATCTCAAAAGTTAAAAATTATCAAAGTATGTCATCATTTCCTATTTCAGAGGGGGGGGGGGGGTGGGTGGGTGGTGGTGGTTTAAAGACAACAATCCCATAGGGTCATAGCCTACATTTTATTTGATGCATCATAATACATTAAAATACATTAAAAAGACCCCTTCCTCCCTATTATAACTCATATAGACATAAGTATCTACACTTATTTACATGTAATACACAAATTTAATACAGTATGTCACAGGGTCAATATGGGGTCAACTAAATAGTGTAAGTCTGACAAATGAAAAAATATCTTTTGCAATTAAAATGACGGAAACTGTACAAATGTGATAGGATATGTAACAATGATGACCTATTTTATCGATAAATATTAAAAGATGATGATACAGTATGCCGGCAAAGGGAGATCACTTATTTGGAAAGTGAAAGTAATACTTATGTATACCAGTGTCTCATAATATTGTGCTACTACATGTATTATGGTTACCTATATTGGTCAACATCATAATGATAATCCAATTAGAGCACAATATGAATCTCTTTAGCTTATCATCACAAAAGAAACGTTTAATTAATCCTATTGTGCATATGGAAAACACATACCAGTATGTACACCACGTGAAACCCATCTAACCGAAGAGCTGGGTTAAACTAGTACCCACAAATGCGACCTGTAGACCTGTGTTGTGTACATAACTTCGGACAAAGATCATTTACTTGTAACATGCATGTATTTTCATGACTTTATTCTTTAAAACATCTTGTCCTATTTTATTAGGTAAATAACCATGTAAAGCACGCATTTCAGCTTTAAGGTGGTACAGGACACCTGCATATTGTGATGTACTCCCTATTGAAATAAACAATAAAGTATAAATATAATATTTTCCCCCAAAATAATGTTACCTAACAGTGAAGTGCAATAGGTTAGAGCGTTAACTACGTGTCTGTAGAGAGTTCAAATGCTGCTGGGGCTTTTCTATTTTTTACTTAAAATTCCAAAAACATTAAAAACTATTTTTTTTTTGCCAAATACATGTATTGTAAAAGTTTAAAATTATAAAACGTCACTATGAAAGAATTTTGATTATAACGCAATGAACTACATGTACAGGCTTTTGTTGTTATCAAAATATTCTGATGTTTATTTTTCCATGAGGAATGTGTGTGTGTGTTAGGTGGGGGGGGGGGGGCAAGAAATACCTGTTATTGTGTTTGCAGGGTGTGGGGGGATTGGGGTCCTAGGTGTAATTCGTGGTAATTTTACTACATGCATTAATAAAAATGATTTTTTCAAAGGGGGGGGGGGGTCTGGACCCCTTCTCTAAATCTGTGCACACGATGTAGAAGCAAATCTAAATTAAGCTGGCAACAGCCGAGGGGAGGGGGCATAATTTAATTGTGTTTGTAATAATTATATAGACCATACTTTTATGGCATAAAATGAAAAGATTATTGATTAACTTAAATTTCACATGCAAACAGTTCAACCACAATTTGTACATATAGGACCGCTCATGTGTATTATGTGCATGTGGCCTTCATTTTTACTAAAACTGGTACAAAACAGTGTTATTTAGGGGTAAACACTTGGTGCGGGTATTACTGTCTAATGACATCATCTAGTTATAATTCAATATATTACACAAGAAAATATAGATTGCAAAAGATTAGAACATGCATGCACATGATACCATTTAATGCATGGTGTACAAAATAGTTCTACTAAATCTTCATTGTTATTTTCTTCATAACCGATCTCGATATATCAGTGATTCTCTAGCGCAGTATGTTCATCAAAAAGTCTGATTATCCCTTTAATGAAACCACCTCCCATTCCCCGACCCATTGTGGCCTCATCCTACCCCCGGGGTTCATGATTTGAACAAACTTGAACCTACACTACGTAAACATGCTTCCATATAAGTCACAGGTTGTCTGGTCAATTGGTTTTGAGAAGATTTTTAAAGTTTTTTCTCTATACATTCTTATGTAAAAATTCGACCCCCCCCCATTGTGGCCCCACTCTACCCCGAAGTTCATGATTTGAACAAACTAGAAAATACACTACCTGAGGATGCTTGCAGACAATTTTCAGCTTGTCTGGCCAATTGGTTTTTGAGAAGAAGATTTTAAAGATTTTTCACATCTTTACTTACAAATGAAGACATTTTGCCAATAAACAACAAAATGACTGAACCAGAGTAATTGCCTATACCTTTGGTATTTCAACACATGTGTGATGATGTCGATAAACTATAATTGAGTTTTACTTGATACATTTTTTTTGTAAAATTAATTAAAAACCAACTTTCATTTTCATAAACCAGCCCGAAATAGCAAAAATGAGAGTAAGGTGGTGGACACGCTTTGGCGGATCCAAGTCAGTAGGATATATACTTTCAATGAAATAATATTGAATAATTACGTTAAGAGTGAATATATCTAGCGGTAACTTGTTTAGAGTGTACTAGTGTACTTAGAAATGAGGATTTGACGAATGTTGAATAAAAAAATATAAGCTAATTCGTTCCTTGAATGCGCCATTTTAGTTTTGATGGAAAGAACATTCCAGAACGGGGTAACCAAGAACTCGGGTTCACTAATAAACATCATGGCGGTAATTGGAGTGCGAGTTCATCATGCATCGGGCATATACCTTGAATCGGACTTGAATTTAAAACGGCAATCGTTATATCTATTGTTTAAAATTTTATTTCAATGAATTTATTTTAATTTTTAAGTAGTCATTATTGATTATCAGTTTTTTGGTAATGTTTAGTTACGTTTCGTTGGTTTCGTTTTTAGTTTCTTTTCATTTGGTTTGGTTCGGTTTGGTTTCGATTTCGTTTCGCACTTTACAGGTACCATTATTCTACGAAATGTCATTCGCATTTAGCAACTATTAAGAATCATATTTTCGAACGAATTTAAAACGAAATTGCAAAATTTTGTAACAAATTGCAAGTCCTTATATTTTAAAAGACTGCGTAAGTAATTAAACTCATTCCGTTCAAAATTACAAAAAGGGGAAAGATACCAAAATTTTGCAAGAAGTCTAGAGTGCTAAAATTGAACTGCAGTAGTTTTGTTTATTTTTATTTTTGTAATCATTTTGGTGATCGTGATCAGTAAGTTGTTATATGAGCAAATTTGGACATGGGTGAAAAAGAAGAAGTTCTCTAAAAAAAAAAAAATACTAGCTGAAAAAAATTAGAAGGGGTGTAAAGAGACTACTGTTTAGAAGCATTCCAAAGCGAAAGAGTGTTTTGCAGGGTATAGGGTTATTGAAAGGGCCATTTTTCAGTATCCTCTTGATAGTTTTTTCTGCCGTTTGGAGGTAATATTGCAGTTAAATATTTCTACAGATGCGCAATATTTGAATACAGTATAATCTGTGTTTTGCAGCATGATATATTGCATGAGCACGTGGGGTGTCAGAAAAGTAAGATCTGAACTGGTAGTGTTTTCATATTGTTTATAATGCACTCTTTTTAAATGCAGATATCTTATCATAATTATCAAAGGATGACTGCACTTAAGGACATCCGATATTTGCGAGAAAATAAACTCTTAAAAGAAGAATTTTTCTTTCAGTTGCAGAAATGGTCAACATCTAAACTGCAACTTTACGTAATTGCGTTATATAAAAGTATGTTGTTACAAAGTACGAATTTGTTTTCATAGGCAGGGGTCATCACGATTTCTTGAATCTCCATACGATAATGAGGACGCCCACTTTTATACTGACTTCATACATAGTCAGCGCATGTTTGTCTATTGTTCTCCGTTTAACAGTAGTTTTATATTTGCATTATCAAAGTTATGTCAAAGGGAGATTAATAGACAAACATGCGCTCATGGTTAAAATGAGAAAAAATTGCTTCTTCTTACTTTCGCTTTCCTCGTTGTAACCAAGGGTTGATACATGTTGAATATTATAATTCACCACGTGATTTCTTACCCCAGGTAACTTTGTGAATACAAAATTCTATCACGTGAAGTGTAAGGTAGCATGTTATGTGCTAGCTAGGACAATGTTTTCGAACACGTTAAAGTTATCAAGCATTGATTTATTTAAAGTCTTCTGTACTTTCATGTACATGGGCGTGGTCTAAATGTTGAAACCATAGTAAATAGTATACTTGTACCATATAGAATAGATAGGTTTATGGTGAAAGAGTGATCACATAAATTTTTATATATGGCATTGTTATTCATGCTAGTCTAATTTTAGTACCATTCTCCACCTCTCATGCATATTAATATAAATCTTATGTTTGATCAAGGGCAGATAAGCGAAAATTCTCCTTTTTCGAAAGTTGTAAAGAGAAAAACATAGAATGAGCTTATTGTATCACAGTCTAAAATCTTAATTCATGTTGGAAATTGACTAGACTCTTTCAAATATTTAACAAAAGTGATATAAGGTTAAGAAATAAACGCAACAGAAGCGACCGAAAAGGGCCCAAAACCCGGCGCTAAGTGCAGTCATTCTTTCCTCACTTTCCGTTTTTCCTCATTATATTATTTCCATTGTTCTTGTTTTAGACCGCGAAAGCAATTAAGTGACACACATAGTAATGTACAGACTAATAAGGTTTTTTCAATATATTCGATCAGTGCTTACTATCTATTCAAGATATATTACTATAGTCAGATACTCTTTACACAATTGCGCTGAAAAATATAGTTCTATTCATGATCAGCAGATACAATATTACAACAAATGTTTAGAATATCGATGTATATGTAATACGTTTTAGAAAACATAATTAACGTAAAATTAATCTTAAAAGGCACCTTCCCCCAAGAAATGTAAATGTTAAGTATTCATATTCCTACGCTAGCTGCCTTCACAGTCTTTTTTCACGAAAATATAGGTCATTCTTCGATTGACAAGTTTTTCACTTATGAATATTGCTTATATTACAATAATTATATTACTGTCATGATAATTGTTCTTTTGTTATCACATAATCTCTTTTAATTATTAATTGTGTATGAATGTGTTTTTTTCTTTTATTAAATGACGGAATTGTTATGCAACACCTGCACCGTATTTCTGATCGCACTCGTGTAGACTCTGTTTAATGATATGTGCACTGTTTGCTAGTGATGCAAGACTTGTGGCAGTATTTGCTACGGACATGATGAACTATATACGCCAGTTTCCTTAACAAGTTCAGTGATTTTAACTTAGGGATCGACTGAGCACAGTGAAAATTCAAGTCATTTAAAAGTCCAAATATCTTGGATATCTTGGGGTAACCCATATCTATTCTTGTTACTTCGTAATGTTGGATGAAATGTAACAACTACTAAGCTGCGATGGGATGATTAACTTACGGTTATTTCATTAACAACGTATGAAATCTTAAACTACAATCAAATGAAACAATCTTTTACCTACTACTTGTTATAATCGAAATGTAAAATGACTTTCTCATATGGCTATTTTCATTTTAAATCTATTGCAAATATCGCATCTTGAAAACGTCGCTCTTTTTTCATGTATACGACACATAAAAGCCGGTATTGGTACCAACAGCGTACGAACATCATATTTGTTATTGATAAGTTGTGTCTATTTATTACTACAACTTATCTACAACTTTTTAAGAGTAAAATCTGAATAAATATTGATTGACTTTAAAACTATGCAGATTGTTAAAAATTTGCAATGAATTACATACCAGCCCCTAACAGTGGCATTGCTATCTTTTCGAGATTCTTCGACTTCTTCTGAGATGTACACAGGAAATCAGCATGTGACAGAACTTTACACGCCGTTATCTTAAGATCAACTAACTCGTCTTTTTTACGATCAACGTCTTCCGAAAACCGACTCACTATCGCATGGATAACAAAACTGTAGTCTAATTTTCCAGCATCCAAAGCTATCGTGGACCCTTTAGAAAAACGCTTCTTTCGTGAATCAAGCTGGACCTGGTAATGGTGTTTTTCATATGACGGTCCAGCACGCTGCAATATACTTTGTGCTAATGCACCATTTCCTGTAAATGCACTGTTTTCAGCTGACACAAGTGTTCCAATTCCTTCCAACATTACCAAATCATCTCTGTATATAAAAATCTTCACTCCGCTTCCCATCTCAAAAATCGCCTTTTCACCGTCATTTTTAAAAAGTCTACAAGGATTTTGTTCTGGATATTTGTCAGAAGATTTGGTCTGTTTCGTAGTAATTTCTTTGGTGAATATTTCATAGTTTTTCAGTATAGCTTTCGGCTGGATCATTTTGGGGTCTTCTCTAAATGATTGGTATGCTTTGCAAGTGAGGTCTAATATTTCATCGGAAAGGTCGACGATATGAACCTCTTTAGGAAATGTTTTCTTCATGAAATCGAAATCTATGATGGCTTGAACATACATTGGGGCACACAGTTCTTTAGGGACTCCAAATATACCTGCATGAAAATTTTCAATACTAGTATCCATCAGTAATCTTTTTAGAAAACACATGCTATTTAATGAATTAAATTATAAATTAATCTGCAACTTAGAATAATCAATCGATTAACACAAATAAATATCTAGATTTGATCATACAAACTCCGGCATAAATTCTGGTACTTTAAAGAAATGTTGAGCAAAAAAAAAAAAACAAAAACAAAAAAAAAACAACAAAACATGAGCGTATACCCCAAACGACAGAAGGTGGGTAGCTGTTATCAAAACAGTACCTGAACTAATTGGAGGTATGGCAACAGATTTGATTTTCTCTTTTTCCGATCTATCAAAGACCTTCCATATAGTGAGATAGAGATCCTCCAGACATCTTATTTTGTGATTGTCATCATAAGATTCCCACTGTGGTCCCACAGCGTTGATGATGCACTTGAAAGGCAATTTTCCCGGTCCGGATTTTTCATTTTCTGTTACTTTAACTTTCTTCTTTTTCTGAATTATTTCCATGCAATCCGATTCAAACGTTGGTCCTGCGGCGGTTGATATGATACATGCGCATCCACCGGTGTTTGACAAATCCTCGTTTGCTGGATTAACTATAGCTTCGACAGACACAGAGGTGATATCATGGACATAAACCATGAATTTCAAGCCATTTTTAAGTTGTACATTCAATTTTCTTTTTATTTTAGACATTTTCTGTTTCGTAGTAATTTCTTTGGTGAATATTTTATAGTTCTTCAGTATAGCTTTCGGCTGGATCATTTTGGGGTCTTCTCTAAATGATTGGTATGCTTTGCAAGTGAGGTCTAATATTTCATCGGAAAGGTCGACGATATGAACCTCTTTAGGAAATGTTTTCTTCATGAAATCGAAATCTATGATGGCTTGAACATACATTGGGGCACACAGTTCTTTAGGGACTCCAAATATACCTGCATGAAAATTTTCAATACTAGTATCCATCAGTAATCTTTTTAGAAAACACATGCTATTTAATGAATTAAATTATAAATTAATCTGCAACTTAGAATAATCAATCGATTAACACAAATAAATATCTAGATTTGATCATACAAACTCCGGCATAAATTCTGGTACTTTAAAGAAATGTTGAGCAAAAAAAAAAACAAAAAAAAAACAAAAAAAAACCAACAAAACATGAGCGTATACCCCAAACGACAGAAGGTGGGTAGCTGTTATCAGAACAGTACCTGAACTAATTGGAGGTATGGCAACAGATTTGATTTTCTCTTTTTCCGATCTATCAAAGACCTTCCATATAGTGAGATAGAGATCCTCCAGACATCTTATTTTGTGATTGTCATCATAAGATTCCCACTGTGGTCCCACAGCGTTGATGATGCACTTGAAAGGCAATTTTCCCGGTCCGGATTTTTCATTTTCTGTTACTTTAACTTTCTTCTTTTTCTGAATTATTTCCATGCAATCCGATTCAAACGTTGGTCCTGCGGCGGTTGATATGATACATGCGCATCCACCGGTGTTTGACAAATCCTCGTTTGCTGGATTTACTATAGCTTCGACAGACACAGAGGTGATATCATGGACATAAACCATGAATTTCAAGCCATTTTTAAGTTGTACATTCAATTTTCTTTCTATTTTAGACATTTTCTTGTATAAGTGGGTAGCCTTCTTCGTTGGTAATGACCCAGCTTGTTATGGTTATTTTTTTTTTGGGGGGGGGGGTGGGGGTTATTTTTTAGCTTTCCGGTTTTTGTTCTGCGTCCAGGTCTCTTTGATCTCGAGGTGCTTGACAGGAGAGCTTTTTTCTTTCTCTTTTTCGTCCACCTTTTTTCCCTTTCAATATAGTAGCTCAAACTTTAATTTTTCCACTTGTAATTTTTCGGATGGTCGTCTAAGTTATTGATTAAGCTCCGCCATGCATTTTTCCAGTAACGATTGTTTTCTTGTGTTCATTCGAAACACACATACACTGTTTGCTTGAGATTCCGTGAAGTACATGTAATTTGCGTTACTTACTAGTTGTTTGCGAATTTTTTTTCTCAATTTCATACTCCCTGTGTTCGTTCACTGTGATGATATCTTTTTTAATATAACTACACCTTTCAGTGATTTCTTTATACTTGTTTTCTGCGTAAGAATATCCCTTATTGCTTGCAAGTTTTACTTGTGCACCTATTTTGTCAATTTCTATTTTAATGTAGTCATCTGATATATCCAGAAGGTTTAGTTCTTTTTCGAATAGTCAAATGAGTACTTAAGCGGCTTCTCCTTTGATCGTCATCTTAAAAAAAATTATGGATAAAATTAGTATTGATTCACAATTTTAATAAATCATCAAAGTATTTTCTCTTATGTCTTAATACTATGATATCCAGGGTCTGTAAAAGTTTTGCCTCACGTATCTGACATTCATATTTTTAGACGAATTGTGTCTATACACTGAAAAGATTACCCCTTTTGAAAATGAAATATTTAAAGTACTTTAGAACACATTTTGACATTTTGTAATCACAGGCACACAGATTTTTTTTATTCATGCGGGTATGAATATAGCGACATTGCAGAAAAAATACATAATCTGCGTTAGCGAAGTAAATACGCTTGCCAAGATGGACGAGCACTGTTCGAATATGGAGAATCTCTCTGTGCTTTATATCTAAAGGGGTGTTAAATAAAAATAATATTTATGTAATATTGGTGATCTGGCTGGTACTATCAAGAACATAACACATGTTTGAGTGAATATTGTCAATTTATTTGACGATAAGAAAAAGAAACTAAAGGGGAGGTCTTATCAATATTAAGATCATCCGACATTGGATGTAAGATCAAATAGAGTACGAAATGTGACCTCCCCTGCACACAACTAAAATGTACAATTTATATACAACATATGCATACAACAAAATATTGCTAAAACAAAACAAACAGCCTAACATGTATAAATTATATACAACATATGCATACAACCAAATTTTAATAAAACAAAAAACAGCTAAAACAAAAATTTAGCAGCTCTTATTCCTGCTACCCTGTAGGTGATGAAGGGGAAGGAGGGTGGGTAGATTTAAAATAAACTATCCTCTGTTTACAAAACGTTTTTCGAAGTGGCGCTAAATATACATCACGTGACAAATTAGTACGTTCTGATTGGTTGATACATATAAGTAACAAAAGGTAGTGCTAAAGACCCAAATGCATGGCTTAATTTTTCTAAAATTCAAAATGCCTAAAATATCGTTTTGACAGAACATATCACAAATTACATAAATGCTATTATTTACAATAATGCTGTATTATGTAATATTGGTGATCTGGCTGGTACTATCAAGAACATAACACATGTTTGAGTGAATATTGTCATTGACAATAAGAAAAAGAGACTAAAGGTGAGGTCTTAACAATATTAAGATCATCCGACATTGGATGTAAGATCAAATAGAGTACGAAATGTGACCTCCCCTGCACACAACTAAAATGTATAATTTATATACAACATATGCATACAACAAAATATTGCTAAAACAAAACAAACAGCCATCAAAAGCAAACAGCATGTTTGCAGAAGGGCCCACACAAGGTGGACTAGCCAGATCATGGCAGGAAACAAAAATATATGTATAGTCAGAAATGGGAGGGAAAAAAAATTACACACTAAAATTAAAACTAGTAGAATGTATACAGGACTATACCCGTACTACTTGTAAATACAAGTGTTGAAAAATACAATATGATGTTGAGACTTTAAGTTACATCACATATTTTTGGCGATTAACACAGCTTAACAAAACACATAAACCAAAAACTAGCACCTGTCATATATAAACATACATATTCCAACTATCATGCAAAGTCCACACCATGATGAGGAACCAGTAGGCACAGGTTAGTAACAGAAACATACAGTGACTAAAGAGAAAAATAATTCATTTGTACATAATTTGACATAAACACACCAGTTTACTTCTGACTTGTGTTTATGCGATCAGCAACAAAAATGGAATAACAATAGTTATTAATAAATCACACCGCAGTTGACTTCTGACCTGTGTGATTCCTGATTGTAAGTTAGAAAGGGACTAGAAAATGAAAACAGACTGTGGATATTGATTTAAAACCCTCAATTGACATCATACAGGTAAATACTATGAGAGCACAGCAGTTGACATCTGACCTATGTCTCAAATGTTAGATGGGGGGAGGGGGGAGGAAAAACTGGATTTGGCACCAGGAACATAATACTGGACTAAGGACTAGATAACAATTAAGTAAACTATGTGTTAACAAATACAGTTTTGACTTCTGACCTGTGACTAACATTAAGAATACCTACATTGCACTTAAACGCAATAGTAATTGCACACTTTGAGAGAGTGGAAATAAAATTTAAAGCTTGACAACCGAATGTATCTGCGAATTGCATCCGATTTCTATCTGCCCATCTTTTGAATGCAGTTTTCAGAATAACCTAATTGTGCCGCATGAGTGGCTGCCCCTATTCTGAAACTGTGGCCCTTGTAAAGGGCAGGGTTCAAGCCAATGAAACGGATTATGTTCTGAAGATGTTTTGATACAAATGCATAGGTTACTGGCTCACCTCCCATGAATTGAAACAAGGGACCGGACTTATGACCAAATGTTTAAACGTACGTGTAGAGTGTTTTAACTGGGCACATGTCTTCGTTACCTGAAACCTTAAGTTAGTTTTGAAAAAGGTCATGCGTTTTATTTGTTTTTAAATTTCTTAACACAATTACAACAGCCACTGGTGTTGCATGCGACATTTTAAATGTAATATCATTTCTCTGTATTACTTTACATTGATCAGTTTTTGTATTTACAACAATCTTTCCCAATCGTAGGAAGGTATTGAAGGCCAACAGAAAATTGATTTGGGTAGCAATTTTGTATACAAATTTTGTATTGAAGTATTTATACCCCTCAGCATGTTTGCTAAGATGGGACCAGTAACAGGTAATCTGGAATCTTTACTAGGTGCCGAATGGTGACACCCTTGTAGAATTTTCTTGACTAAGAATGCTTCAGCAGGATCCTGCAGATTGAGGATTATGTGTACATAACTTATGGCTGAAACATGGGAAGATATACTACTTGGAGAGTAGCCAAGTGAAAAAAGTTTTGCAATAAAATTGCATAATACTGTGGGTGATAGAGGTATGGAAGTTATACATGGACCCCATGTTCTTTTGTAAGCAGCCTTTGTATTATCTGATAAAGCTGCGGCTAAAAGATTCTGTGCCTCAGTAGTCAGAGTTCCAACAGGATTTCTGGAATTGGCGTTTGTTCGAGATTTAGCTGATGCATGTGCTGGAAGGCTGCCTGAAACTGGAAACGAGATAATTGGTCAGCCCTAATATTATGTTTACCAGGTATGTGTTTTGCTCGAAAATGTATGTTTCAGTTAAGAGTTGCTAACACAAGGCGGCGCACTAACTTCATAAGGGTTTTTTCTTTGGAAGATTGTTTATTGATAATTTGTACAACTGCTAAGTTATCAGACATGAATAAGACTTTCTTATTTTTTATATCCTCCCCCCAAATCCCAATGGCCAAAACAATTGGATAGAGCTCTTTGATAGCAATTTGGTAATTTTTAATACTTTCCAGCCAGTGTGACAAAAACCAACTGGAACCCAAAATAGCAGCAAAACCGAAGCCCCTGAAGCATCTGTATAGAGGGTGAGATGATCTGATGAAAACCATTTTTGAGATAGAAATACAGATTTTCCATTAAAAGAGGACAAAAATGAAATCCAATATCAGCTTTGGTTTCATCTGAAAGATCTATCATGCCCTGCTGATTTTCTACCCCACAAGTCAAGTCTATCAAGCGCCGCAGGAATGCTCGACCTGGGACAACAACTGAACAAGCAAAATTTAGAAGCCCAATCAAAGATAGCAGCTCACGTAAATTTGTTTTGTCTTTACATTGCATGTCTAAAAGATGTTTTCTAACCTTATCAACTTTTTCAACAGGAAGACGTGCTTCCATTTTGCATGAGTCAATTTCAATGCCATATATAATGATTGATGTGGTAGGAGTTTGAGTTTTTGACATTTTAATAGGGACCCCAATGGTTTTGCAAAGGTAGAGAAAATTTGTCAGATCATTTTTGCAGCTCTGTGAATCAGCTGGACCGATGAAGAAAAAATCATCCAAAATGTGTGACATTGCACCCGCCTTATATTTTGACTGCATCACCCATTGTAAAGCCACACTCACTCTTTCAAAAATCTGACAAGAACTACTAGCCGCCATTGGTAAACATCTGTCAAAATAAAATTCATTTTCCCAAGAAAAACCTAGCAAATGATAATCTGCAGGGTTCACTGGAATGATTCTAAATGCATCCTCTATGTCCGTGTTTGCCATCAAGCAGTTTTCTCCATAATTTTGCACTAGCTGTATAATCCAATCAATGGTATCATATTGTACCGCAGAGTTTTCTTTTGGGATATTGATATTGACAGAATTGTCTTTTGGATATGAGAGGTCATGAATAATTCGAAATTTACCAGGTTCAGATTTCGGAACAACACCTAACGGGGATGATACAAATGGGGTATATGGTGGGGTTGAAAATGGTCCTGCAATTCTCCTAAGGTTTAAGGTTTTTTGTATATGGTTTTCAATGACCTCCCTATGTTTCAAGGCAGAATTGTGATTTTTTGACAAAGGTGCTGTGGGAGTCTCAACACAGCCTATAGAGAAAGCATACTTAAAACCATTCACCAAATAAGTTCTTAGATCCTTGTCATAGCCCTCCAATTCTTTATTTAGATTGTCCCACTTTACTGGTGTAGGGATTTCTTGTGTCACGAGTTCGTTGGGTTGGGGATGAACATTTAAGCTTTGAGTGTTGGCCGCTACATATTTGGCAGAAATGGGAGTAAGGGTATGGGGTGTTTTTGCATTTCCCCCCCCCCCTGATTGAAAGCAAAGCAGAAGCGGACTTTGGCCGCTGTTTTTCCTCGAAAGGGCTGACCATAGTTTTGCATCTGGGACATTGGAATACCAATACATTTCCCCCTTAATTCCTCTACTGGCTTTTGCCATGCTAAATCTAGAGATTCCCTGAGCTTCCTAAATGATTCATCGTAAGTTCTCCAAGCGGTGTCGCCGTGGAGCCTTTGCATCTCCCTAATAAAACTTATGTACTTAAACAAATGGGGAGCTTCTGATGGGTGCTTTTGTCAGTCGCGGCATGGTTGTGTCTACAATGTAACTAAATATGTGTGAATATGGACAATGTATTTCAAGCTCCTAAAGTTTGACAGTCATGTAGTAAAGCCGATTCACTCCCAAGTGCAAAGTGCCCTAAATTAAAATTATCCTCATATGAGAACTTGATCATGGAAACACTTGCATCGAGTAGTAAAATAAGGCTAATGAATAAATATATGCTAGAAAAGCACTTGCCACAAACTTCAAGACTGACTTAAAATTTGAATGGCATTTCTACTAAACTTTGCTCCAAGCACTTTTTTATTTGCCATAAAATTTTTATGACTCTGCATTTGGAAAAGAAAAAATAGACACAAATTAGACCATTACATACTCTGCGTGAGCAATAATCAACTCACACGGCTCTGCATGTGAATATGAAAATACACGACTCTGCATGTGATAATAAAGAATACACACGACTCTGCGTGAGCAATAGTAAACTCACATGACTCTGCATGTGAACATGGAAAATACACACAACACTGCATGAGCAATAATTAACTCCACAAGGCTCTGCATGTGGACATGAAAAATACACACAACTCTGTGTGTGCAATAATAAAATCTCAAGAATGAAAGACAAACAAAACTCGGCATGTGCAAATGAAAATACCCATTTTCTGCATGTATCAAACTTACACAGCTCTGCATAATGAGAGGAAAAGATAAAAATTAAAAAAACGATGAACATTACATAAAACTTCGCCAGTGTGATAATTAATCACGTGTAAGCAAATCTGATGGGTAAGCTTGTGGCAGTCTAGTGAACCAAGTCAATTTTCAAGACTACCTTTTTTTAACATTTTTATATCTCTTAATTTGTGCAGTGAATCTGGGTATTTACATATGTTGACAGATCATATACGTATATACATATTCTTATCTTGAATGATGGAGAACAGCTATTCTTATGCTGTGAAGATATTTCTTCATGTGGCGAGAGGCAGCATCAATGTGAACCCCATCCCTCCCCAGGTAGGTCAGGTCCGTCCAAAACCCACGATGTGTCCAGAAATGGATTCCCTGGCGTTTTTCCACCTCTGACTTGAGCTGTCTGTTAACATTCACTACATCGACGTTGTACGATTTACGTGAGGCCTAGGGTTGTCGCCGAAGGAGCTGTCCTATTACCACATTCCGAATACCAACACCATCCTTTAGATACTGAGCATACGACAAAATGTCTGTGGTCACCTTTTCTGGCTTTGCGTGGCACAAGTCATTTCCACCCAATTGTATAAAACACACAGCGGGGGGATTTTGAAAGTTCAAGAATTCCGCACAATGAGCTAATCTAGGAAAAGTAAGGCCTCCCTTAGCTCTGAATTCTACTTTAAATAGGTTCCGATCAAGTTTTAAATTGTCAAAACTCACATCTGTGGTTGTGAAATCCCTCAGACGACGAATGTACGAATGTCCGATTATGCACACATCAGTCGCCATTGTCGATGGTTTGGACGGAGCCTGCCTGGATTCGGGGAATTACAGTGATCACATAACATACAACTTACTTTTTTGTGTTAGATTTAAAATAAACGATCCTCTGTTTACAAAACGTTTTTCGAAGTGGCGCTAAATATACATCACGTGACATATTAGTACGTTCTGATTGGTTGATACATATATGTAACAAAAGGTAGTGCTAAAGACCCAAATGCATGGCTTAATTTTTCTAAAATTCAAAATGCCTAAAATATCGTTTTGACAGAACATATCACAAATTACATAAATGCTATTATTTACAATAATGCTGTATTTTTCCGATTATATAATTTCGAATTTTTCTTTCAATTCAATTCTGAATATTGTCATTATTGTGGAATACAATATTAATGACCGCTCGTTGATATATACTTCCGTCGAATTAAAAGATTTGCGGAGTTTTATTTGGCAAAAGGATTGTAATTTCCATTAATTCTCTTTAAATAAGCTATGTCTGTCCATGTCGCAAAAGAGGTTTACCATAAAATATGCTACACAAATTAAACAGTGTTAAATCAGTGGCGGATTCAGAGGGGCGGGTGGGTAGGATTTTATTTTACAAGTGTCAATATGACGATGTACCAAAAAATGAAATTGGGTTACACAAACCCAAAGTGTGAAATATACAACCAAAACACTGACATGAAATCACACACAATACACAGGGTATTTAGCGGTAATCTAGACGGGTGGTCAGAGGGCTCACAGTAAGTCCGTCCAGCTACCTGAGCTAGTGACGACACTTATGGCCGTTTAGTGCTGTACGCATTTACAGCATTACTTGAGCGTGTTTTTAAAAGTTAGAACGGAACTTTTTTTTTATTAATACAGTAAAATCTTGCTTGTAGATGCAAGCTTATATATTATATATTTTTTATTTGGAATAAATTGTCCTTTTTATATTCATGTTTTATTCTTTGAACTTCACAATGAATGTTGTAAAATATTATACAATTATTTAATGCTTGAGCAGTCAATAGACCCGAATATTTTTCCCGAGGTAACCCAATTTCATTTTTTGATACATCGTCATATTAACACTTGTAAAATAAAATCCACTAATAAGTGGAGATGTTTTAATGCATGTTACAGCTTAAAATGGCGCAAGTGAACGATCAAAACAGTCTAAGTATGAAAAAAATGACAATAACAAACCGTCAACCATCTCAAAAATCCATAAAACGAAATACAATTTCAAAGCAGAGCAACACGGACCTCCAAGATAGAGGTAGGATCAGGTGCCTAGGAGGAGTGAGCATCCTCTGCTGACCGGTCACACCCGCCGTGTGCTCTTTGTCGTAATCGGGAAAATAAAAACCGCAAAAGTCCGTAGACAATTAGGTAATTAATTATGGTCTAACAATTAGTATAAAAAACGTCAGTCAGCATGCGACTCAGTGGAAGATTGTATTTGCTGACAAGGTCGTCGTATCGACCATAGAACTTACGAAAAGATGATTTTAAACGAAACTGTTGAAAGTCCTGTTTTATCAACTTGTTTGTCAGTAGCTTGCTACGTCTTAGAAACTGTTCATACGAAGAGCATGCCCTTGCGTATCGAATTAACCGAGAGACAAAAACACCATATTGCATAATGGCACGAAAACCTTCTGTCATATACAAATTGTACACATTGGAATTAGGTAATAAAACAATTATTTAATGCCTGAACAGTCAACATCTCCACTTATTAGTTTTACTTTACACGTAGAAGGGGGAGGCTCGAAACCATTAGTTTATAAATAGTCATTAACCTTATACGAAACTTTAAAGCTGCTGATCATTTGATAATCAACATTGATAATATTGAATTCGGTATCACTAGTATAAAAAACAGCGTCTATGTAAAGGAAACAAGCAGTTTTGTTAATGTTCAATAGAAATCACTTATAACGTTACGATACATTCCCTGAGAAATATCGAAATGATGCAGTAGCCCTTTTCACAAAAAAATCTTAAGGTTTTACGTCAGATTTTAACTTAAGAATCTCTTACGAGAAATCTTAAGTGCTTTTCACGAACGCATTCGTAACGGGTTTCACTTAAGAATTTACTTACGAGTTATCCTTTCCCTAACAACGATTTGAATTCACTTAATAATTCTTATGAAACAGGAAAAACATATAAATAAACCAACATTCTCATAACAAGAGGCCCATGGGGCCACATCGCTCACCTGAGCAACAATGGCTTTATATGGGTGTTCAAAGGATATTGTGCCATATGGCTCCTCGGTATAATAACAACAAATAATGCAGTAAAGTATTCAAATTTTACACTTATTTTTGCATACACTTAATCTTTGACATTGTACCTTTATGAAATACCATTTTTACCGAAAACAATATCTCATGCAAGATATAAAACTAAATGTTTGGTAGGGGTACATTGTTAACTTCCAATTTCCTTTATTTTAGTTCTGCTCCCCCCCCCCCTTTATAAAGCGATCAAAATATGAGAGCATATAGGTAGATTTTCTTCTTCAACTTCTTACTAGTTATTGTATTTTATTTTTAAAAAATCCTATATGTGAAAGAAGAAAATTGTACCTTAATGCGCTCAAATTAAATCATTCAAAAATTTAATTGGTCTTCCGCATTATAAACGAGTGTTGTTTACTTGGCGTGAACTCCTAGGATGTTTTATAACCTTACTCACTTGATCGATGAATACACTCGAATGAAAAATGGTGTCATGTGATATGTTAAAGAGCTATTATAATCAATGCATAGGCGTAGGACTGGGGTGGGTGGGGGCTATGTTTTGCAAAGTTAGACATAGCCATACTCAAAATCCTTTTTTTTTGCTTGTCAAGATTTCTGATAAGGTCTAGCCCCCCCCCCCCCCCCCCCATTTTCAATTTGCTTCGGACACCACTGCAATGTATTGACAGGCATATCACTCTATTTCAATAAGGCCCATCCATTATTTTCATCTTTATTAAAAAACAACAAATGGCTACAAACCGATATGATTTTCCGCTGTAATATTTTCTTAAGAGCGATAATAACAGTGATGTGTCATAACTATGGAAACTGTTTTAAAGCAATCGTTTATATTTGTGTCTGAAAACCGTAAAAGTTGGTGTAGATTTCATATAATTCATTGTATTAGGAGGGAGCCCAAGAAAGTAGTTACAGCATAACTTTTAATTTTTCTGTACAAGTATTTAACGTTTAGCGAGAAATTTCTAGTGATCAATCAAAATTTCAGCGTCAATCGTAAAATTATAAGCAACATACAAAGTTTCCAATTCTGCTAGGTTTGAGTCAATTTTTTTTGTTTTTGTTCACAAGAGTTTATTTCATTCAACTTAAGATCTTTAAACTTGGTATTTCCTATTCAGCATTTAAATGTAAAAAAAAACAAAAGCATGGCCTCAGCTCTGTGTGCATACAGAAAATAGTGAGCAAAGCTCTGTATCTTTCTTATAATTCGAAGGTAAGTAAACAGAAAAGTGTAAACAATTTAATCAGAAGAAATGTGCACTAAAACATAGAAAGATCACAATTTATTTTTCATCATATATATACCTATATATTTCTAGCAGCAAAAACAATCTCCGCTTAGACTGAAAATGCTGAGCATCTTAACAAAACACGTTGGATTAATCAACCATTACGTAGAGATTGACCGAATTACCAATAAAATGTAGAGTATTTTATAATATGTTGTTATTGCATCAGATTTTGCTCATTTTGCGCAGGTAAACAGTCAGCTGTCTGATTTACCGAAGTCTATATTTGATTTAATACGTAAAAATTCAAAAATACAGGCGATAGTTCCCCTCAAGTGACGAAAATGAAACGAGAATCAAAACAAGCTAATACCAACGTCACAAGTTAAAATGTCAACGCATTGAAATATTTAACCTCAATTTACTTCACAAAATCGGCACAAATCTATGTTGCATGTTTCAAATATTCTCTTCGCACGTAAAGTGTTGCACAACCAGCAAATTCATCTTTGTCAGTTTAACCCACACAAGCGTTCATCATGGCTGCTTCGAACAAAGAACTTCCGTTTTCGAGGTATGGAAACCCGAACCCGAAGTTATAAACTGATTGACAGCTATTATTTCTTTATTATTAGTTACGTAAATTACTCAAATTTGAAACTGAATTAGCCCATAATTTTTATTTATATTTTCCTTTCCATAAGGATTATTTTTGCTAAATTACGTTGAATTTGACTCAGTAGTTCTTGAGAAGAAGATTTTTAAAAATGCACCCCCCTTTTTTTTTTTACAGTTTCAAGCTTTTCTCCGCTTTGAATACAAACTGGTCTTTTATTTTTGCAATTTATATTCACCTTCTTATAAAAATGCTTTGTGCCAAATTTGGTTGAATTTGGTCAAGTGGTTTTAGAGAAGAAGTTCAAAATGTAAAAAGTTTACAGACGGACAGACAGACGGACGGACGGACGGACGGACAGACGGACGACGGACAAAATGTGATCAGAAAAGCTTACTTGAGGTTTCAGCTCAGGTGAGCTAAAAACGAATTATATTGCTTAAAAGTTAATGTTTACGCAGGTATACACTTTGCGTACGATTTAATATATTCGATATACAGGTAAATATGTTACCTTGTTCATAGTTTACATTATTTTTTTTTTTTATTTCCAATGCTTACAGATAGGATTTACATGTAATAGTGGTTAATTTTGATCTAAAAAATTTTTAAAATTAGTATCATGATAGAATGCTGGATAGGATTTTACAATTCTTGTTCGATAAATTTTCTTATATGGCCCACTGAACGACTTGCAACTTTGAAATAAATTTACTTGCTTATGAAAAGGCACGAAACGATTAAAACGGTAGGATAAACGGAAAAACTGTTAAAATTGAACGATAAACCTGATAGGATTAACGTACGATAGGATAGGATTAACGCACGATAAAACAGTATACACGCACGATACGATAGCATTAACGCACGATAGAACAGTATACACGCACGATAGGATAGGATTGATACACGATACGATAGGATAGGATTGTAAAAAATAACGTTGCGGGTACTGTAGGTTTTCTATATATATTGCTATATAAAAATTCAACCCCCCCCCCCAATTGTGGCCCCACCCTATCTCCGGGGGTCATGATTTTCACAACTTTGAATCTACACTACCTGAGGATGCTTCCACATAAGTTTCAGTTTTCCTGGCTGATTGGTTTATGAGAAGAAGATTTTTAAAGATTTACTCTTTATATTCCAATGTAAAAATTTGATCCCCCATTGTGGCCCCATCCTACCCCCAGGGGTCATGATTTTCACAACTTTGAATCTACACTACCTGAGGATTCTTCCACATAAGTTTCAGCTTTCCTGGCTGATTGGTTTATGAGAAAAAGATTTTTAAAGACTCTTCTATATATATTGCTATATAAAAATTCAACCCCCCCCCAATTGTGGCCCCACCCTATATCCGGGGGTCATGATTTTCACAACTTTGAATCTACACTACCTGAGGATGCTTGCACATAAGTTTCAGCTTTCCTGGCTGATTGGTTTATGAGAAGAAGATTTTTAAAGACTCTTCTATATATATTGCTATATAAAAATTCACCCCCCCCCCAATTGTGGCCCCACCCTATCTCCGGGGGTCATGATTTTCACAACTTTGAATCTACACTACCTGAGGATGCTTCCACATAAGTTTCAGCTTCCCTGGCCAAATGGTTATTGAGAAGAAGAAACCGGTAGGGGACTAATAATATCAAGTGATATACATGTGCATGCACTAGATCGAAGAAAAAGACTGAAATTTCTTCTTAAATCTGCACGTTCCGTTTATGAATTTATGATCAGCAGCGTAAATTGAAATTCATTTCTTATAAGATAGCCTAATTGATACATGCATGCTTCCATTGAATAATTTTGTTTAGTCAGGCTTTTTGGAAAGCTATTACTTGTTACTACTTGAATCTGCACGTCTCTATAATGAATTTATGAACAGCGGCAAATTTTAAATTGTATTTTTTACGGTAATTTTAGCTGCAAGTTTGTAGCTCCCGGTCTGGAAAAATTCGGATGGTAGTCAATCTTTTTGAGCTACATATATGCAGCTAAGGTAGAACCATTTTAACAAGAGCTTGGACTTTGGGTAGTTGTGTCAAACAGCAATATGACGTAGGCATGTGTATTTCATTGCTAGCCACTCAGCCATGGCTCTTTGAAATCAACAAGATTTGTCTGGCTTTTGAGCTAAGACTACGCAATTGGTGCATATTTCGCTTGAAACCGCGTCATTTTTAACTTGTTTTGATGCAAGTAATAGATAGCTACGTAATACTGAAAGTCCAAGGTCTTGTTAAAATGGTTCTAACTATAATACATGCTTCCAATGAAATAATTTTGTTAAGTCATGCAAGCTTTTAGGAAAGCTATAATTACATGTACTTGTTTAAAAAAAATAGCATCCCTATACTTTGTCTTATAATATTTATTTCTAGAACAAGCAGAACCAGTAATAGTCCAGCCATCACCATATACAATGTACATTGTTTGACTTTAATACCCTAACATTGTAATAGCATTGCTTTGCATATACACAAAAACTTTTAAAAAGTCAACACTTAAACTGTTTATTTATATGGCTATTTATATGTACACATTTTATGCATAGTGTACACGCGTGATTCAAAATGCTCCAAGCTGAAGAGAGTTAAGAATGCAGTGATTGGCCAGATTGGGTCTTCATTTTATATAATTTGAAAAAAAAACCACAATGCAGGTCTGAAAGTTTGTTAATTTGTCAATCTATCAATATACGTACAGGTTGTTAATTTACTTTGATTGCTAAGGCTATAACGTAATTGATAAACATTGAACAGCGTTTTTTTCCATGCAAATTTCTTCCACGGAGGAGAGCGAGTACATTTACAAATCACAATTTATTTAATAACCTCTTTAAAATTTTGTATGTAGATAATTAACAAATTGCTGATGAAGGTTGTTTGATATGTTTTGAGAATAGTTAAAAACGCGAAACGCGGGGCGAGTCATAACTAAAAATTAATGGCTTTGGATTCAAATAGTAATATTGACGAATATTTTAAAAGACTAAGTTCACTTTTTAGAAATCATCTCCACAATGATAATATTATCTTCATCGTACATGTAAATCAGTATTTTGTAATGCTTAAAAAGAAAGCGTTCTATTGGAATCAATTCCGTGTTCGTTTACTTTAAATTGCCAGCGTACATTTGTATGTCAGTAATACAGTAATACACAGTATGCTTTATATGACGGCCGTGTATTGTCGAAAAATTGAGTTTAATTACCATGTATTGGAACCATTTTATTAAAACATCTTCCAGTAATGAAACAATTCAAGATGTCTTCGTTACAGTGAAACAGTGGGGCGTTTAAATATGGCACGCCAAATTCACAAAATTGAGCTAAACATATAGTTTCACATTTATCGATTGTTAACTATAGTTTACGAACCGCAAACTTATGGCACGCCAAATTCACAAAAATGGGCTAAACATATTTTCACAGTCGATAAATTAGGTTTATCGGCTGTTAACTATAGTTTACGGATCCGAAACTATAGTTAACGATCCGTTAACTATAGTTTACATCTGTGAAACTATATTTCCATAAGTAAACTATAGTTTACGAATGATAATCATAGTTTATCTATCTGTAAAAAACGTTAACAATAGATTTTGCTGATAAATATAGATTCACATTTATTAATTATAATTCACAATCGTAAACTATAGTTAAGAGTTGTTAATCATAGTTTCACAAATCGTGAAACTACATTTATCAGAAAAATTCACAAAAATGAGCTAAACATAGTTTCACAGTCGATAAATGTCGATAAACTAGGTTTATCGACTGTTAACTATAGTTTACGGATCCGAAACTATAGTTAACGACGTTAATCTATATTTCACATCTGTAAACTATAGCTAACGCGAAAATCTATGTTTCACATCTGTAAACTATAGTTAACACTGAAAACAATCATTTACGATTGCAAAACATAGTTTATCTGTTAAATATAGTTTCACGAGTGTGAAACTATGATTAACAACTCTAAAATATAGTTAACGAATGTAAATTATAGTTTACAGACGTGAATCTATATTTATCAGCAAAATCTATCGTTAACGTTATTTGAAGACAGATAAACTTAGATTATCATTCGTAAACTATAGTTTACAACCGTTAAATATGGTTTGGCAGATGAAAATTATAGTTAACGGATCGTTAATTATAGTTAACGAATCGTTAACTATAATTTACGGTTTGTAAACTATAGTTAACAATAAACTATTGTTAACTATAGTTTAACGTCCGTAAACTATAGTTAACAGTCGATAAACCTAGTTTATCATCTGTGAAACTATATTTAACGCCGTTAATCTATATTTCACATCTGTAAACCATAGTTAACGCGATAAACTATGTTTCAGAAGTGTAAAACTATAATTAACACTGACAACAACCATTTGCGATTGCAAAACATAATTTATCTGATAAATATAGTTTCACGATTGTGAAACTATTATTAACAACTCTAAACTATAGTTGACGAATGTAAATTATAGTTTACAGGTGTGAATCTACATTTATAAGCAAAATCTATTGTTAACGTGTATTTCCAGACAGAATAACATAGATTATCGCGTTAACTATAGTTTACAGATGTGAAATATAGATTAACGTCGGTAACTATAGTTTACGATCCGTAAACTATAGTTTACAACCGTTAAACCTAGTTTATCGACTGTGAAACTATGTTTTGCTAATTTATGTGAATTCGGCGTGCTTTAGATTTGTGAACCTTAGTTTGCTGATCATAAAACCCTATTTATCAGATAAACTATGTTTAACAACCGCAAATGATTGTTTTCAGTGTTAACTATAGTTTACAGATGTGAAATATAGATTAACGTCGGTAACTATAGTTTACGATCCGTAAACTATAGTTAACAGCCGATATACCTAGTTTATCGACTGTGAAACTATGTTTAGCACATTTTTGTGAATTTGGCGTGCCATAAAAACTATAGTTAACGATTCGTTAACTATAGTTTTTATCTGTAAAACTATATTTAACGGTTGTAAACTATAGTTAACGAATGATAATCTAAGTTTATCTGTCTGCAAATAACGTTAACAATAGATTCACATCTGTAAACTATAATTTACATTCGTTGACTATAGTTTAGAGTTGTTAATCATAGTTTCACAATCGTGAAACTATATTTATCAGATAAATTATGTTTTGCAATCGCAAATGGTTGTTGTCAGTGTTAATTATAGTTTTACACTTCTGAAACATAGATGAACGCGTTAAATATGGTTTACAGATGTGAAATATAGATTAACGGCGTTAAATATAGTTTCACAGATGATAAACTAGGTTTATCGACTGTTAACTATAGTTTACGGACGTTAAACTATAGTTAACAATAGTTTATTGTTAACTATAGTTTACAAAACGTAAACTATACTTAACGATTCGTTAACTTTAAAATTATAGTTAACGGATCGTTAATTTTAACGATCCGTTAACTATAATTTTTATATGCAAAACCATATTTAACGGTTGTAAACTTTAGTTTACGAATGATAATCTATGTTATTCTGTCTGGAAATACACGTTAACAATAGATTTTGCTTATAAATGTAGATTCACACCTGTAAACTATAATTTACATTCGTCAACTATAGTTTAGAGTTGTTAATAATAGTTTCACAATCGTGAAACTATATTTATCAGATAAACTATGTTTTGCAATCGCAAATGGTTGTTGTCAGTGTTAATTATAGTTTTACACTTCTGTAACATAGTTTATCGCGTTAAAATTTTATGGTTTACAGATGTAAAATATAGATTATCGTCGTTAACTATAGTTTTCTGTCCGTAAATTATAGTTTACAACCATTAAACCTAGTTTATCGACTGTGAAACTATGATTAGTACATTTTTGTGAATTTGGCATGCCATATTTAAACATGTGTACTTCCAGCTCTCCAAGCACAGGCAGTGTCGTCTGAGCGACGGCCTAAATTTATTGCCTGACGTCATGACGTCAGGCATATCTAAGGTTTAAAAGTTACAACATCCGAAACAGTGCAGTCAACAATGGAAGCTAGCAATATCATTTTTCATTGAAAAAAAGTTTATCAATGCATATTAATAAGGTGACGACCTTCAAATTCGCAATTAACGAAAACGTTGTAATGGATGTAACAATTAAGCAATAGTGCGCAAGTGTTTTAAGCAAAAAGGAGGTTCACTGTGCACGTGTGTAATTCGGGCTGACTATATTAAGATAAGACAAGGTTAGCTTTTTAAAAAGCTAAGAAAGTCAGCCAGCGGAATTTTAATTTTTAGGTCGAAAGTGCCGGAATACACAATCTATCAAAATACAAGATAAATATATTTGTTTCCAGAACAATAATTATTTGCGGGTACATATTTATATTATATATTATTCATATTAGTTTGCATCCTTATTTTTATGGCTGTACATGTAGGTGAGGAGATAAGCGTGTAGCGATGTACATGCAATGTATGACTGCAAACCTATTTAATACTTAAAATTGTCACTTTGCAAACATAGCTCTATGAATTTCATGGTCTCGGCGCAAACCACTACCGATATATTTACTTTCCAATTTCACTAAGAGGTCGGGAAGATATACGCGGAATCTGGACTGTGGCTGCAGACTATGCCCATTGACAGTCTTCCGATGCGCAGTTTGACCTAGAAACGGACCAGTTTCATAACTTCGTCGAATTTCTCTAACACGAACTGTCTATAATTCCTTCCCAGAATTCCAATTTACGCAAGCGCAATTGAAGTTTCATCCTAACTTAATTAGTCAGCCCGCGTTAATTAGTCAGCCCGCGGGCTGACTAATGAAATTTCAATTGCGCTTGCGTAAATTGGAATTCCGGGAAGAAATTAGACAGTTCGTGTTAGAAATATTCGAAGACGTTATGAAACCGCGGTCAGTTTCTAGGTCAAACTGCGCATGACTGTCATTGGGAATCGTCTGCAGCCACAGTCCGGAGTCCGCGAATATCTTCCCAACTCTCTTAGTGAGATTGAAAATAAAATATATTGGAAGTAGTTTGCCACCAAACCATGAAAATCAGAAATCTATGTCAACAAAATTACAACTTTAAGTATTAAGTAGGTGTGCAGTCATACGTTGCATGTACACCGTACCGCTTCACGCTTATCTCGTCACCTACATGTACAGCCAAAAAAATAAGGCTGCAAACTAAATGTGCACCCGCATATTATTATTGTTCTGGAAACTATTTACCTAGTATTTTATTAGATTGTGTATTCACTTTTGCCCTAAAATTAAAATTCCGCTGGCTGACTTTCTTAGCTTTTTAAAAAGCTAACCTTGTCATGCTTAAAAATAGATAGCACTGTTTGAACGGTTGAAGGGGAGGGGGTGTCATCACAACAAGTTATTACCTAACGAGGCAATTTTAAGGCCGGCACATTAAACATGCATCGGTTGATATTATTTTATTTTGTTAAAAAGAAAACCAAAAATTTTGTATTGGATGTAAAAAGCAGCATTGAGCAAGTTCACTGTACACGTGTGCAATCCAATAGAAAGGCCCCTGGATTTGAACGGTGAATAAGGGGGGGGGGGCATCGCTATTTTTTACAAGGTGTACCTAATGATTATAATATTACACGGTAGAATGTAAACTATAATTGTGTTCGGTTATCATTTCTAAACAAAATTGCCAGTTTGTATTAAAGTGTTACGTTAGCTTAAATATTCATTAGAGAAACGAAGCGGGCATGGTCGTTTACTGTGCATTGAGCGATTTCATTCATTGTAAAAGGGGTGTAACTTCCGTGTTTTACTCAATGTAAATAATAAGTGCATTGTTATCGATTGATTCTTGCTAAACTAAAAACAAATTAATATATAACAAGTAAAAGTTCTTACGAAACAAATGCCCAAAAAGAGTTTTATTGACTCCACAGATACGGGTATTATGGAATGCACCCCCTGTATGGAAGAGTTCATTTATGGTGTAAACTCGGTGGGCAATTCCAATCTGCATAAAAGGAGGCAAACCTGAATGACAGAATTATATGCTTCAGTGCTTATAATATTTCAACTGGTCCACTCTGACCAAGCGCCAATGTAAAATAATCTTTTAAAACACAACACGTGACCATGTAGTAGTACATGTATTTGTTGAGTATCTTGATCAAAATAAGTCTCAGTGGACCTTAGTCTTATCTGAAAAATGAAACAGCCCATTGTTAAAATCTTTATAGGCATCCAAATGCTCTGAGTTCTAGCGTATTTCGATCCCAAGGCGACCGTCCGCTATTTTTGAAACCACCGCATAGTGAACTAACTTCATATAATGAAGAAGTATCAGCATGTAATAAAAAATTATTAAGACACAGTATCGGCATATAGTGAAGAAGTCTCGCCATGTAACGTTAAAGTATTAGCACGTAATGTGAAAGTGTCAACATGTAATGTTGAAGTATCACGTAATGTTGAAGCATCGTCATATAATGAAGATCATCCACATAAGAAGTTGAAGCGTTCCGTACGCCACCATTAAATCATTATGTCTTGATGTTGTATATTAATACCTTCAGATTCAACTATAGACCCTAAACCTAAATATTTAAAATTTAAATTCATTACTTGCTAAAATTCATAGAACCAAGTTCTTGCAATGAAATAAATATGTTTAGTCAGGCAAGCTTTTTGGAAAGCTATTACTTGTACAAGCTAACGACTCTACTATCGATCGGTTACCTGAGTCTCGGTATGCATCTAAATATAGAGAGGGGCACAGTTTTGAAACAAACGATAGAGGTTCATTTTTAGACGGTGGCTATAAATAGCCACGGTCTATTGCTATCGTCCTGGCCGGAAGAGTATTTCTCACGGGGACCCTAGCGGATTAGGAACGATAACTCTGTTATGTATGCAGTGTTACAGGCGATGTTTTACCTATGTGTCGATTTCAGTTTGAGAACTTGTTTACATCTTATCAGATATTTTAAGCATTATAGCTGCTTATTATTTTGTATATACATTTAAATAATTTATGAAATTGTGTTTTATTTTTCCCGTTTCCATGTCTGCTTACGCGATATTGATAACTTATGCACCAACTGCCAGTTGTGAAGTTTAACTCAGTATCAGGACTCCAAAAATCATATCACTGCGATAACTGACCAAGAGTTCTCACAATAGTCGTGTCTTTTTTTTTATGGTGTAAACAATTGTCAGAAACACACTATTTAAACAGGTTTGCCATTTCATTTTTCAGCAATTATGCCAATCTGATTAAAATCAGCCGTTCTTATACGCTACCGCTCTCGAACATCTGATGTTAAAATCAGCCGTTCTGATACGCTACCGCTCTCGAACATCTGATGTTCGAGAGCGGTAGCGTATCAGAACGGCTGATTTTAATCAGATTGCAATTATGCTTCATCGATAAATTCATGATCAATCATTTTCAACGCATCGATTTAAGTTGAGGCAGTATTTATTTTGTTGTAGCTTATTCCAAAGAATTCACAACATATACTGACAATGAATATTACATAAATTACATTTTTTACATCAAACACGCTAATCGACCTCGGATTGTAAAACTCAAGTGCAAATCGAGTCGCCATTTCACAACACACTACACTTCGTCATCATGGTTTTGCGGACCCGGTGACGATGTTTCAAAAATTTTCAGTACAGATTTGTTGTAAGGAAATAAGGGATTGAAGACATATGCTGTAAACCGTCTTATTGATTTCACGGCGTGTAAACCCGTGTATCTCCATTTTGCAGCAAGCGCTAGCTTTTTGTGAGGAAAAACAATCGGTTCAACTCATGCGATATTCCATATACATGTATGGTACATTGTGAATGGTAATGTAAAATATATTTGTTTACTAAACAGTTTCTGACGAATTTTTTCACAATAAACTGAATAATGTAATTCGATGAGCGAGGTACAGTCTGTGACTTTTCTCCATAGGCGCCCGTCCTTGGTTTTTCTCTCTCTCGTTTTTTTAACTGTTACATGTACGTAAACATCGCCCCGTTTGTTCTCAAATAAACTCTGTAATTTTTAACTCGCGAGTACAACTTTATTATGAGCTTTCTTCAGCATTTGTTTCCATGTTTTAGCATCATGTTTTCAACATGCATTAATAAATGGGCGGGTCTATATAAATGCGTCAATCGGAATATTTGTTGCGAATTGCAATTGAAATACACACCGGTTAGATAAATGCGACAATCGGAATATTTGTTGCGAATCGTAATTGAAATACACACCGGTTACATAGTGTCATCACTCAACGCAATGCTAGAATGTGCTTAATAGATGACAGTAGTATTCTACTGAGCTACTGCACCGTAGCTTTCCGGAAATATTGTCGAGACTTGCGAACCCTAGATTTATTGTCTAGTACATGCAAATACACAGCTGTACAGCTCAGAAAAACGTGCGTTCAATTTGGATTTTGTTTGTTTTGTGTTTTAAAAACTAATTTATCCTGTTAAATTAAAACATTAGATTTCATTTTACCACTACTGTTTTATTCGTGACCTGGAGAAATTGAAAAGATCCCTGAAAACATTATTTATTTCTTTGCTCATTTTGCTTAAATCTGGTGAGGAATAGTTTACCCATATTGCCATTAGTTTTATGGGATAAGGAAAAGGTCAAGGATCACACGGCTTTGGAAATCAACATGTATAATTATAAACAGTTTTATTCTGGGTCCATATCTTTTGAGTCCTTTATTGATAAAGTAGACATACATTTGTACACAAATGATCTAGAGGTCATAGGTCAAACTTTATGACGTAGACTATTATTTTACTGCAAAAAATCAAATCGGATACAAATTTGAAGACTTCATAAAATTATACATATTAGTGCAAAACTCCTGACATTACGCATATTTTTTTAAAATGAAAATTAAAAAAAGATTCTTCAAAATCTCGCATATTAAATGCAAGATTAAACAAATATGTGATTTCCAAGCAAAGGAACTGATTATGACCTTATGTAAAGCAAATATTTTGGTGAATAGTTAATAAAATATTTGTTGTATTTATACTAGAAAAGTTAAATGTAGCATGTAAATTATGCGTTTTAAAGTGTACTGAGAAGCAATAAAATAATTATACATGTGACAATCCCGAATTCATTCAAATGATTTGAATTAATCTAGAGCTAAATACAATAGAAAATATGTACTTTAAAACGTTAATTAATGAAACTGCTGCGACTGAATATTGTATGATTTTTTTTTTCAATTTTTCATTCACTTTTGTTATGCGCTAATGGAAATAAACAACTCGAAGTCGAAGATAAAATATTTGGTTTCATGATGGCTAGCATTCCAAAAGCATTTTCCAGTTTTATCAAACAGGTTCTTGTAAACTCATTCCGTTTTCTATACACATTCATGTATCAACTGGCTATGAAGACAAATTAAAGTGTGTTGGCCCACGAGACTGCAACTTTTTCCCCGTGAAGAAATTGAGGGAAAATGCTGTCGAGAGGGACAATAAACATACTACATGTATGCCCAAATAGTTAGTAAAAATCTGACAAGTATTTTATCATACAAAAGCCTATTTATTTGTTCTCGTTAGTTTGAAAAATCTACAATATCTTTAAAGCACAATAGTCCAATCCACACTTTTCAAAAGTTTGTCCCCTTTGCGGGGTCAACCCAAAGGTCAAAAGGAAAAAAAACCCACAAATGTCCCTTCTTTATACAATCAAATACTTAGGCGTATTGGGATACAATCGCTTTGAATTTTTTTATTCATTCACTATGTGGTGGCAACCCACATATTGAATGAGGCATTCTGGGGAAAACAAAATACATACCTAAAACGAATTTTAATGTCAAATGATATAAATACAAACATATAGATACAAACTTCTATACTACAAAGGCTACTGTAATAAATCTACGGGTTTCCCCCCAAAGATGACGGCCAAGAGACATAGCTTTTGTAAAGTGTGGATTGAGATTAAATAACTACGATTTCCACATGATTATCCATGTAGGAAATTCACGACCAGTTGTGGATGTAAGCGTTAAGCATTAGTACATGCATGCGATACTGGCTGTGGGTTTTCGACGACAATAATTATCATACATGTAATATGCCACATTCAAACGACGCCACCGTCTAACAGTACTTTCAGTACTTTGATTATGAAATGAAATATCATATTAATACAAGCATTTGGGAATTTTATGTTGAATCATCTTTACGCGCTGCATGTATCAGTTCGTGCATAACAAGAAGCCCTTTTATAACTTCTTAAACGTGCACACCCCCACGGAAATGAGCCGAACCGGCTTAAATTCTTTCTGCAAAAAAAACCCTGACTATATATTACAAAAACATCAAGTTCAATACTACAGATGGAATCAGAATTAATTTCTTAACAACTTTGCTTCAATAATGCATTAGAAATTTTTATTCCTTTACAAGTTATTGACAAAAAACTTTTGAAGCCTCTAACTCCCTTTTTCTTCATACCGAATGAAAGCTCTCGGTAAGACCCACAACTTTTGAAATACATCTTATAACAAATTATTATTAGGTAGAAAACTAGAAAGGAAAATAGGTGAATTTTTTTTTGCAATTTTTTCAAACCTATATTTCAACACCTAACGTTATACCACTCGTTTTATTTGCATTTTAAAAATAACAAATGAAATGTGTCTTGCACCTTTTCTTTGAGACTGGCAGTCATCGTTAAAGCTAACCCCATCTGACAAAAAGGATCGTTAAATTTTACTAACAGGGGAATAATTCAAAACCGGATGGGGATTTTCATCAAGTAAAATATGAAACGACAATATCGCGCGGAATGTGATCAGACCTGAAAATTTCAAAAGATTCGGTGAACAAACGAGTGAGATATTAATTAAGGATCAAAGTTGGCGTCTAGAAGAAAAAAAATAAGAAGAAATCTGAAAATTTTTCAGAATAATAGTAAGGTCTTCCGTTAGTCCTACCCCCCCCTCCCCCAACATCTGGATTCGATCCGCCACTGGTTACGTTTTGAGTTGCGTCCCTTTTTCATACAAACCCGTTAGACATCATTATAACGGATTAACGTTAAAAATGTCTATAACATTGATTTTTCTTACCTGTTGTTCATGATATGGGTGACACAAACAGCTTTATAATATCCCGCCTTGCTGTAAAATCCACCAGTCGTTATTGTACGGGAGAAAGATTTGTGAAAAACCGAAAGTGGAAATTCCAAGTAAACACAGAACGAAAGTAGGTATACATGAAACAAACGCAGGTAAATTTTGAAGAAATTACTGCAGTTTACTTAATCATGGTGTTTACATAATTTTAAAATTCAAGCATAACGTTATTCATTGAATAGAAATGAGAATCATAGAAGAAATTCAAGGATATTCATTAATAGATATGAGAATCATAAAATCGTCGAAACGTGCATGTTTTTGCATGCAAGGCTATAGGCCTACTCTGTCCTATAGTTTGTCCCAAGTTATTGCTTCCACCACTTTTTGATGATTTTTAATAAAAATACATATACATGTGAAAGAAATGCTGTTGAAATCGATAAAAGGGAAAATATCCAAGATATCTTCATTGACAAATTATCATTTTTCACTCATAAAAGTTCACAGGAACGAAAACACACAAATTTCTTACGGAGATTTATAATGGGAAATGTTTACATCTTTTCTCCATTCGGAAGTTCTCGGGACACCTCGCACTATTTTTCAACATTATCATCCGGGCGTAATAATGGCTGATGCAATGCTAAATCTCCGTAGACTTTCTATTTTGGGATGTGTATTGAAACCTGAAGCGGTAGAGGGGGCGTTTCAAAACAGATAATCTGGACATTTTTCATATTAGTGGATGAACATAGTTTGAGCACAAAGGTATTTATGATTATCGAAATATCTAGCAAAAAGTGGTAGAAGCAAAAACTCGGGACAGAGTATAAGACATTTATGCAGCACATTTTCTTAAATTATTCGATATTTATGAATACCTCAGGATATTCATTCGATATGGATAGTATTGGAGATGGTGAATTTTCAGTTTTCGTAATGGTGCCGGTTCTGACGTTTTCCTGGCAAGTAAAATATCGGGAAACTTCAGATATTTCGGACTTGTCACAGGGGCTTGTCTAGAAAAAAAAACATCGTTAAAAAAGTGGGTACCTCGGAAAAAACATCGTTAAAAAAGTGGGTAAAATGTATGAGCTAGGTACCCACTTTTTTAACGATGTTTTTTTTCTACACAAGCCCGCCCTGTGGACTATAGTCTGTCCCAAGATATTTATGCTGCACATTTGGACGATTTTTAATTAAAAAATACACATACCTGTGAAGGAAGTGCAATTGAAATCGATGAAGGGGAAAATATCCAAGATAACTTCATTCACACGTTATCATTTTTCCCTCTTAAAAATTCACAGTAACGAAAACAGATTTAATTCCTACGGAGATTTATAATGGGGAATGTTGACATCTTTTCTCAATTCGAAGTCTGGGAATTTTGTGAAAAAAAGATAATATGTCAATGAAGATATCTTGGATATTTTCCCTTTTATCGCACTTCTTTCATCACAGGTATGTGTATTTTTTAATTAAAAATCATCCAAATGTGCTTCATAAATATCTTGGGACAGACTATAATTATACTGATCTGATGACCACGGGTGTTCTTTCTGTTTATGTGTAGGCTAATGTGATGTGGATCGAAGATGAGTTAGGCTTCAGGGGAGTGCCCCCTCCTGTATCTGGATTTGGTGTGGAGGGTGGGGGGGGTGGTTGTGGCACTTTGAAAAGAGGTTACATGTGTAAAATAAATTGAAGAAAAGACCACAACTAGGCTCGAACCCAAAAACCCAAGACCCTTCAATTTAAAATCCAACGCTCTACTGACTGAGCTAAAGGGTTAACCACTAAATTAACTCAGTCACCACTTTTTGCTTTATTTTGATAATCATAAATATATATACCTTTGTGCCCAAACTACATTCATTCAGTTAAATTAAAAAAGTCCAGATTTTCTGTTTTGAAACACCCCTCTATCACATCGGGTTTCAATACACATCCAAAAATGAAAAGTGTACTGGGATTTTGCATTTTAAACAACATGAAAAGTACCCAGATGATAATGTTGAAAAATTGTGCAAGGAGTCCTGAGAATTTCCGAATGGATAAAAGATGTCAGATTTTCCCTTTATAAATCCCCGTAAGAAATGAATTTTTGTTTTTGTGAATTTCTTCACATATAAAGAGGAAAGGTATGAAAGAAGGAATCTTAGAATTTTTGCCATGACTGTATTGATTTCAGTTGTTTTTTACTGACAGGTATTTGTACTTTGTATGAAGAAAATCAACAAAAATCAACAAAAGTGACGGAAACGGTAACCTGGTACAGACTTAACTATAGTGCTAGTAGGAGTGTGGCAGTACTGAGCCTATTGTACACACTTCCCCCTTTCCTTTTAAGATTCATATCCCTTAGAAATCTCACACGAGACTCTTCATTCCACTCCACGTGGGTTATTTTGTTAGGCACTAATGCAGTAAAATAGGAGGAAAGAGCACAACTAGGCTCGAACCCGAGACCCTTCAGTTTAAAAACCAATGCTCTACCGACCGAGCTAAAGGGTTTATCCATTAGCTAGTGCTAGTAGGAGCATGGAAGTACTGAGCTTATTTGTCAGACTCTCAGTAACACAAGAAAATATACTTTAAACCAACTTTCATTTGCATGCGAGAAATTTTCGCAGGGTTCACGAGAGCCTCATTGTCGCCAATATTTCTTGCCATTGACCAGTATTTGCCAGATAGTTGTATTAAAAAAAATAGGTGTGAATAAGGTTTGGTCACGAAAATTAGTCACCGTGAACCAGTTCATCTCGCCAGACGGGTAAATCGCGAAATAAAGTCGTCGTGAATAATAGTTGGTTTACAGTAGATTGCTGTATTGAAATTTTGAAACTTGAAAAAAAGGCTTAGGATCAAATTAATGTCCCTTCTTGAAGTCATCTAGGTCCTGCAGACCCAAAAGCCTGGTCATGGTGAGATTATTACGTGTAAGCTATTTCTAAGTTACCAGCAATACCCTCTCTAAAATATATGGACTCAGGGGGCTTAAGATGGGAAGGAGTGGGTACAGGATGTGCAGTGACAAAGAATCAATTTTGAAAATCAATGAACAAGGTCACAAAACATCTCTGTTTTAAATCCTGGTGTGGGGCATATTTTGATTGGACTCAAAATTCACCTATAGAGAATCCAGTGACCTTGATCAAGTTTTCTAGATCAAAGGTCAAAGTTGCAGGATGTATAATGTATTTTACCCCTCCATCAGTCAGTCATGCAGTCAGTCAGTTAGTCCTGTTTTATTTTCAGCACAATTTAACTCCTCTTTAACCACTGCATTGAATTTCTTGAAATTTTGTAAGTACCATAAGGACACAATTTGTAGATGTGCATATTACCAGGCATTTTTTATAAGATGATTTTCTGGAGTTTTGCTTTGATTTTACTTACCAGGGATAAATGATATTGTAGATGAAGTTGTGAGTTAAATGCCCTGATTCAAAATGACTGCAGTTGGCAGAAAAGAAGAAGACATGGAGGTAGATGATGATTCGTCAAACAAACCAGGTACATTTTTATTAGCTCACCTGAGCTGAAAGCTCAAGTGAGCTTTTCTGATCACTTTTTGTCCGGTGTCTGTCTGTCCGTCTGTCTGTCTGTCCGTCCGTAAACTTTTTACATTTTCGACTTCTTCTCCAGAACCACTGGGCCAATTTCAACCAAACTTGGCACAAATCATCCTTAGGTATAGGGGATTTAAGTTTGTTAAAATAAAGGGCCACACCCTCTTTCAAGGGGAGATAATAAAAAATCATTGAAAATTTGTTGGTATTTTTCAAAAATGTTCTTCTCAAAAACCATTTGGCCAGAAAAGCTGAAACTTGTGTGGAAGCATCCTCAGGTAGTGTAGATTTTTTCAAATCATGTTCCCCGGGGGTAGGGTGGGGCCACAATGGGGGGTCGAAATTTTACATAGGAAAATATAGAGTTAATCTTTAAAAATCTTCTCCTCTGAAACTAATCAGCCAGGAAAGCTGAAACTTGTGTAGAGCATTCTCAGGTTGTGTAGATTCAAGTTTGTTTAAATCATGATCCCCATAGGTAAGGTGGGGCCACAATGGTGGTCAAATATTTACATAGGAATATATAGAGTAAATCTTTAAGTTTTTATATAGGAATATATAAGGAAAAATCTTTAAAACTCTTCTTCTCAGAAACTGATTGGCCAGAAATGTTATTACTTGCTTGGAAGCATCCTCAGGTAGTGTAGATTCAAGTTTGTTCAAATCATGATCCCTATGGGTAGGGTGGGGCCACAATGGTGGTCAAATTTTTACATAGGAATATATAGAGTAAATCTTTAAAAATCTTTTTCTCAGAAACCGATCGTGCAGAAAAGCTGTAACTTGTGTGGAAGCATCCTCAGGTAGTGTAGATTCAAGTTTGTTCAAATCATGATCCCTGGGGGTAGGGTGGGGGCCACAATGGGGTGGGGGGGGGTTTATATAGTAATATATAAGGAAAAATCTTTAAAACTCTTCTTCTCAGAAACTGATTGGCCAGAAATGTTATTACTTGCGTGGAAGCATCCTCAGGTAGTGTAGATTCAAGTTTGTTCAAATCATGATCCCCAGGGGTAGGATGGGGCTACAATGGGGGGGTCAAATTTTTACATAGGAATATAAAGAGACAAATCTTTAACAAGTATTCCTTTTAAAGGAATGATCGGCAATAATGATATATTGATAGCTAGAAGCAATCAACATGATCAGTTTGATGTAAAATAATAAAAAAAGTACTGCATTTTTACAAAATATAGAATATTTTGAATCTGTACACCATAATTTCATTATTATAAACTGTCAACAAATTTAATTTTGAAATAAATTTGGGAAAAGCTGTTCGTAAACTCCTTGTCTAATTTTATATTTTTAATGTAATTATTAAATGTTAATGTATCTTCTTCTTCTTCAGAATACCGATTAGGGCTCTTCAAAGAGCATTAACACGTATACAAAGAATGAGTTGTATTAAAATAATTTAATGCGACTGAAAAACATTGAATGCCATCATAACTTGCTATTGAGGTCGCATTATAACGTAACCTTGTTTATAAATCAAGCCGTCTTCCTAGCTACTATTATGCAACATCAATAGATCGAGGTCAGTTCATGGAGCATCTTCTTATGACTGAGGTCAGTTCATCGAGGTCAACTGCATTACTGAATGAATCTTTCGATCAAAATTCTTACGCGTGAGACAAAATGTGCATTCTTGAATTAACAGGTCGAACTGTATTTTATGTATGTTTGCATCTCTTAAGGTAAATGAATAGAAATAAAACCGAGTAAAATGTTATATAAATACTAAACCAAACTTCAAGTTTTTATAAGAACTACTTATGCAAGCGGAATGTGTGCGCACATGGAAGCATTTGCCGGATGCCTCATATGGACACAACAGTGATCAGCCGAAGCCGATCACAAAAATCTTCTTCTCAGAAACAGATCGGCCAGAAAAGCTGTAACTTGTGTGAAAGCATCCTCGGTTATGGTAGATTCAAGTTTGATAAAATTATGATCCTTATGGGTAGGGTGGGGCGTCAGTGAGAGGGGTGGGGGTTGAATTTTCACATTTGAATATCTTTAAAAATCTTCTTCTCAGAAACCGATAATGCAGAAAAGCTGCAACTTGTGTGGAAGCATCCTCAGGTAGGGAAGATTCAAGTTTGTTCAAATCATGATCCCCGGGGGTAGGGTGGGGCCACAATTGGGGGGGGGGGTGACAAATTTTTACATAGGAATATATAGGGAAAAATCTTTAAAAATCATCTTCTAAAACACAAATTGTCTAGAAAAGCTCTAACTTTAGTTAGTTCAGATAGTGTAGATTAAAATTTGTCAAAATCATATTCTTCAGAAGTAGGGTTAGGCCATTTTACAAAGGAAAACATTTAAATTATTCACAAAAACTCAAATGTTATTATATATGGTTTTACTCATATGCAAACATTTTGACATATTGTTGATTCTTTAAAATTGTTTAGACTCTAGCCCCTGGAAAATTCTTGGACCTCACAAGGGGTTCAAAATTTGATGTAGGTTTATAATCCATATATAAATAGTTGTTTAAGTCTGATCATCTTCTTGAGAACTGCAATGCTCAATATGTGATATGACTGTAAAACCATCCTGTTACAAAGGGGCTCAATGATAAACATAAGAATATGCAGGGGAATTTTTTTTTAATACAGGATCTATTATACGACATTGTTCAGATATTTTGTATATGACTCCATAGAGCTGATTTTTTTATGTTTATTGTTGCTCAGGTGAGCGATGTGGCCCATGGGCCTCTTGCTCTAAAAATTGTTAATTAGTATGAAACTAAAAGCAGGACTTGTAATATCAGCATTTCCAGCTGCTAAACTGGTTAGTTTGTGTTAGTTTGTTATGTAGAATGATTTAATTGAAGAATCTTTAAATTTGTAAGTGAATGCAGGAGTTACCTCCTGTCGGTGGCCATATGTTGTAGGTCAAGACAAAATTTTTTTCTCTTTTTGAGCAACCAACTTCAAGTTATGCAGAATATACAGGGGAAAATCCAAATAATATCTCAATAACAAAGTCAAGGAGGCTTCAAAAAATGAATAAACCTCCGAAAAACAGTGCTATCTATGTTAGCATTCCAAGCATAACTAGACCTGTTTTTGTCTTCAACAAAAAGGTAGGGCTTTTCGACAGCCCTTTAAACCCCTGATTTAAATTCTTAATTTTTTTCTCTCAAAAATTGTGTATGATAAAATGAGAACAAATGTCATAAACATATACCCACACATTAATTTATAAGAAATTAAATGCCCAAAGAAAGACAACTCCAGAATTTTATATCAACATATATCTTTTAATTCTTGAAGAACAGTTTTAAAAATTCATATGTAAGAAAGTATTTATTTATGATTCAAGACTTTTAGTATGCCAATAGCCCTAATGCTAATCATTCATTGAGCAAAGCGGGGTAACTCTTGAAATTTATTTTTTTTTAATAGTGATAAAGGTATCATTTTCAGACCCTTAAAACCCCAATAAGGAGTCAAGAAGTGGCCCCTCGGACCATAAATTTTAAATTGGACTCTATACTCTGAACTATTAACCGAAAAGATTTTGAAAATCTGATGAAAAATAAAAAAGTTACAGCTAAATGGCTGTTTTGAATATTGACCCCTCCAGATCCCTTATTTTTCAGAATTTTTTTTCCAGGACCTTTTCAGGTCTGCGCATTAGGTCCCTCCTTGTAAATATGAAATATGAAAATATTTGCTTGAAAAGTGTTGGAGAAAACGTTACATGCGTGAATTGAATTTAACATAGAAACTCCCATAGACGATTTTCATCGGCTTATAAAACCGGAAGTACTCACGTCTTTTCACTAAAACTTGGAATATATGCTCATTACTACAATCTCAACAATGTTTATCCGTCATATTACATACCTAAGGTTTTTTGAATTTTTTGTTTTTTTATCCCCCCTTTTCTCAAGTTTGCGGCGTTAAATCTCAAAACTGGTAAGAGATAAAAACTCGACGCCGCTGAACTTTTTGTACATCTGGACAAGATGAATCTAATTCTAAAATTTCGTTGAATTTGTTCAAAAAATAAAAACAATATATTGATTCTTTTAGTTTCTAGTATTTTGCTTGTGTAAACCGGAAGTACCGGAACCGGAAGTCCAAAACCTTACATGCGCCTGTCATTTAAAAATGCTATCAGACCATTGCATAATTGTTTCAAAATTCCGTTCCGTTTTCAAAAAATCGCTGACGGAAAATCTGTCGAGAAAAAGAATAATAATAACTAGATACGATCTCGTTACGAGTAACGAGTAGGTCTTCCGTTCAATATGTTAAACGATACGATTAAAATATTAATGAAATTTCAGAATTCCAATCAACCCCTTTCCTTTCAAGTAATGTATACGATTGTCAATATCCTCTACAATGCTTAACAAAGTGTTTTGCTTTTTCACATACAGCACATTAAAGATTTAAAATTTTAGTGCCTTAAACTCCCTAATTATGTCATCAATGGGTGTGACAATGAGTTTAACAAACTGATATTGTTACAATCAACAACTTTGCTTCTTTAATGCATTACAAAATCTTGATCATTTTTAAGTTATCTGTAATAGAGTTTACGAGTGTCTTGGCCCCTAATTTAAAGAGCCAGCCCATTTTTCTTGAATTCATTCGAAAGGTCTCACGAATACTCACATTTTTTGTTCTTACACCTATCTTAAATTGTTGTTCATTTTTGAGATACAAATGATTGAATATTTTAGGGGCCAGCCCTCTAGATCCTTTATGGGGACAAATATTAGTTTTTTGATTAGTAGAATCGATTAGAATCATCAATGGAAACATTTTCTCTTCTACAATGCCTAACAAAATATGTTTTCTTCTCTAGATATATTGCGTCAAAGTTTAAGTACTTTGGCCCCTAAAAATCCCTAATTACGTAATAAATTGGCGTAGCAATGATTTTTTCTGTTAGATATTGTTACGATCAACAACTTTGCTTTTATAATGCATTACAAAATCTTTATCGTTTTTAAGTTATTTGTAAAACAGTTTACGAGTCTCTTGGCCCCTAATTTAAGGGGCCAGCCCCTTTTTCTTGATTTTATACGAAAGGTCTTATGAATACTTACATTTTTTGTTCTTACACCTATCTTAAATTGTTGTTCATTTTTGAGATACAAATGATTGAATATTTTAGGGGCCAGCCCTTTAGATCCTTAATAGGGACATACATTGGTGTTTTGATTAGTGGAATCAATTAGATACAGACATTTTCTCTTCTACAATGCTTAAGAAAATATGTCTCCTTCTCTAGATATATTGCGTCAAAGTTTAAGTACTTTGGCCCCTAAAAATCCCTAATTACGTAATAAATAGGCGTGGCAATGATTTTTCCTGTTAGATATTGTTACGATCAACAACTTTGCTTTTATAATGCATTACAAAATCTTTATCGTTTTTAAGTTATTTGTAAAACAGTTTACGAGTCTATTGGCCCCTAATTTAAGGGGCCAGCCCCTTTTTCTTGATTTTATACAAAAGGTCTTATGAATACTAACATTTTTTGTTCTTACACCTATCTTAAATTGTTGTTCATTTTTGAGATACAAACGATTGAATATTTTAGGGGCCAGCCCTTTAGATCCTTAATAGGGATAGACATTGGTGGTTTGATTAGTGGAATCGATTAGAATCATTAATACAGACATTTTCTCTTCTACAATGCTTAAGAAAATATGTCTCCTTCTCTAGATATATTCCGTCAGAGTTTAAGTACTTTGGCCCCTAAAAATCCCTAATTACGTAATAAATGGGCGTGTCAATGATTTTTCCTGATATATATTGTTACGATCAACAACTTTGCTTCTATAGTGCATTACAAAATCTTTATCGTTTTTAAGTTATTTGTAATAGACTTTACGAGTCTCTCGGCCCCTAATTTAAGGGGCCAGCCCCTTTTTCTTGATTTCGTTGAAAAAAACTTTGAATTCTCTACCACATTTGTTATATATGTCATAACAAAATATCAACTGATAAAAAGATACTGATCAAAACGTATGAAAATTTTGAATGAAAATTCATACCCAATTTTCGTGCCTAAGCGAGCTCCAAGAAATGGCGCCACTGGCGTAAAACAAAATAATAGTGCATAACTTCAGGCTATAGACTACCTATCCTGAAAATTTCATAGTCATATCTCTAATAGTTTCTGAGATCAGCTCTGCACAAGGTCGTAAAAAACTACAAAATCGGCCGTAAATCCGGACCGGAAGTGACGACGACAAAAAATTCAAAAACATATAAAATTCAGATAATGTCCAATCATCTGTGAAAAAATTGTCGAGATCGGTTAAATAGTTTTTGAGAAATCGCGTGCACAAAATTTGGAAAAAAAAAATAATAATAAACAGTACGAAAACAATAAGGTCTTCCGTTGGAAACGGAAGACCTTAACTAGACCTGTTTTTGTCTTCAACAAAAAGGTAGGGCTTTTCGACAGCCCTTTAAACCCCTGATTGAAATTCTTAATTTTTTTTTCTAAAAAATTGGGTATGATAAAATGAGAACAAATGTCATAAACATATACCCACACATTAACATATCAGAAATTAAATGCCCAAAGAAAGACAACTCCAGAATTTTAAATCCAAATTTATCTTTTATTTCTTAAAGAAAAGTTTTAAAAATTTATAACTAAGAAAGTACTCATTTCTAATTCTAGACTTTTGGTAGGCCAATAGCTCTTATGCTAATCATTCATTGAGCAAAGCGGGGTAACTCTTGAAAATTTTTTTTTTTCAAATGTGATAAAGTTATCATTTTCAGGCCTTTAAAACCCCTTTAAGGAGTCAAAAAGTGGTCCCTCAGACCATAATTTTTTAATTGTACTCTTTATTCTAAACTATTAACCGAAAAGATTTTGAAAATCGGATTAAAAATAAAAAAGTTACAGCTAAAGGACCGTTTTTAATATTGACCCCTTGAGATCCCTTATTTTTTAGAATTTTTTTCCCAGGACCCTTTCCGGTCTGCGCATTAGCTCCATAACTGCAAATACAAAATATAAAAATATTTACTTGAAAACTGTTTGAGAAAACTTTACTTGCGTGAATTCAATTTAACATAGAAACTCCCGTTGACAATTTTCATCGGCTCATAAAACCGGAAGTACTCAATACTATTCAATGAAACTTGGAATATATCTTAATTACGTCTATTTAAACAATATCTATCCGTCTTAGAATATTCCTAAGCTTTCTGATTTTTTTGTTATTTCATCCCCCCTTTTCTCAAGTTTGAGGCCTAAAATCTCAAACCTGAGTCAAAAAATGGCCCTCGGACCATAATTTTAAATTTGTACTCTTTATTCTAAACCAATAACCGAAAAGATTTTGAAAATCAGATGAAAAATAAAAAAGTTATAGCTAAAGAGCTGTTTTGAATATTGACCCCTTCAGATCCCTTATTTTTCAGAATTTTTTTTTCAGGACCTTTTCAGGTCTGCGCATTAGGTCCCTTATTGTAAATATGAAATATAAAAATATTTGCTTAAAAAGTGTTGGAGAAAACGTTACATGCGTGAATTGAATTTAACATAGAAACTCCCATAGACGATTTTCATCGGCTCATAAAACCGGAAGTACTCGATACTTTTCAATGAAACTTGATATATACCTTAATTACTTCTATTTGAACAATATCTAAATGTCTTATAACATTCCTAAGCTTTTCGTAATTTTTTGTTTTTTCATCCCCCCTTTTCTCAAGTTTGAGGCCTAAAATCTCAAAACTGATAAGAGATAGAAACTCGCCGCCGCTTTACTTTTTAAACAACTCGACATGGTTGATCTAACTCTAAAATTACAACAAATTTCCTTTAGAAATAAAAACAATATATTGATTCATTTAATTTCTACTATATTGCTTGTGGAAACCGGAAGTACCGGAACCGGAAATCCAAAACCTTACCTACTGGTGACATTTAAAAATACTATAAGACTATTGCATAGTTATTTCTGAAAACCTTTCCGTTTTAAAAAAATCGCTGACGGAAATTCTGTCGAGAAAAAGAATAATAATAATAAAACATCAGAATAACAATAGGTCTTTTCGACCGAAAGTCGAAAAGCCCTAATAATAATAATAATAACTAGAGCCGAGCTCGTTGCAAGCAACGAGAAGGTCTTCCGTTACAGCTTCAAGTCGAGACAATCTGATTAAAATCATATCCTTAATCCCCTCCTTGTTTTTCTATTTTCGCTACAAGAGGATCTTAAGAAACCCCTCTTGAGGTCACCCCCTGTTGAACGTTTGTTTATAAATATACATGAGTTATTCTAGCAATCAGAGCAAGTGTTAGAAACGGTAATTTCGGGTTACAAACAAAAATGGAGTTGTACGACGAAATGATGCCACATGTTCGTGAATCTTTCGGTATCAGCAAGTAAGAGATGGAGCATAAGTTGATATTAGACGCCCTTATGGAATCTAAAGAATGTATTGGCATAACTTCCAAATCATGTAACTGAGGAATGGAACCGACGATTTCATTGGTCAAAGCAAAGTTCACCAGGAGGTGACCTTAAGTGGGGTTTCTTCAAATCATCGTATAGCGGCTATAGAAATTTTAATCAGATTGCAAGTCAAGAAAGGATTGTCATTCAGTCTTAATAAAACCACCCCTCTTCTTCTTACACTTGTCAGGGTCTGACAGTTATTGATAGGAGGTCATCTTCACACTACTTTAACTTCTGACCAATCAGGGCTTTAGAAAATCAATTTGAACTCTTCAAAAGGAGACAGAAAAATTAATTCATGCCCATTTTCTATATATTACTGCAACCTCCAGACTGCATAGTATTGAAGAGTTACACTTCTCATAAAACAGATAAAGGCATGTCTGTGATAAGCTAGGGGTATATATTTAGATTGTATGCAAATTTAAAGGTCATAGAAAAGGTGACCTCTTATTGATACCTATCCGACCCCGTTGAGTGTAAGGAGAAAAGGGTGGGCTGTCATTAAACTGGATTGTCAATATAATAATAGTAAGTTCAGAAAACGAGGCTCACTTTCAAAGTATTATTTTCCTACCAGACAAACTCTCCTTTTAACCTATTTCACGGTTATATCAATTTATGATAACTTAAAACACATCTCTTATATGTACATGTATTTAATTATACCAACCAGAAAATCGATAAATACGTTTACATGTATGTACAACTGATGACGGGATTAAAACTACTGGTATGCCTATATCATAGTGTAATAAACACAAAATCCACTGCGCTGTTGCATGGAAAAAAGTGTTATGTTTCATAAACATTTTGATTCCCTATATTCATACTTAAACCTCTACCGCTAAAACATGGAATAGTTTATGTAAAGTGCAGTGTTAAAATTAGAGATTGAAAAGAACACCAATTGTAAATAAACAATAATGCCTTCTCCCGTCTGAGGGTGCGCTATTAGTATACGAGACTGAGGTGCTCAGTGGTAGGGATAACTATCCGTATAATGTTTGGCCATACAGGCCTCAGTATTGTTTTTGAAAGGATGAGCATATTTATCTGAAATCTTCACAAGCAAGTAAAAGAAATTCACAAATCTTCAAAATCATAATCCGCGGCAGTGGTAGGGGTTGTGAGGCATCTCTAACTTCATTTTTTTTCAAATAGGATTTTGTTTTAAATATCCCAATATTTTTTTTTCCTTGAGCGCTCATCTAGAAAGTGTGTGGGGGTGGGGGTGTCAGTACCCCAAAATTTAATTTTCTAAATGTAAATTTCAGAAAATGTTGGCAGGGGTGGGGGTAGAACTCCAACTGAATCAAAAATCCTTTTTGTCACTTTTGTGTGACAGGAAGAGAGACCTCTGGTTTACAATTATTTCTATCATGTCACATATACATGTTTTAGTTATAATATTTTGGAATTTTTTAAAGATACAATGTCATTTATTTGATAAAAATCATATATTTATGCATACATGTATTAACATGTGACGTGTGAACCTAAAAGTAATCAATTTTTTTCAGTTTTTTACTTGAGTAATAGAAAGGCATAAACCAGCGTTTTGTTCAGAGCACTGTGTACATTGTATATTTAAACCAAACCAAAAGAGATGGTGTGGCGTCAAAACAATTTGTTTTTGTTTTTTAAACAAAAGAGTTCTACATAATGTCAACCTCCAGAAAATACGATTTCTCTAACTTTAACATTTACAACAATTAATAAAATCCATTGAACAACACATATCTATACCATTTAATTGTAACTTTGAGAAGTGCATACATTTTTGGGAGGCAACTGTGTCGCTAGTCTGTAAGTCAAATGAATTATGTCCTAAGGTCTTTTAAAGAAATAAGAAACTGTCAACACTTGCAGTACTCTGATGATTTCTATGGCGACCGACTGCATTGAATAACGTATTTCATAACTTCTAAACGTGAGAACAAATAATTATTTAACATCTTTGACTTAAAACTTTAAACTTATATTCAACAATTGACCACTACAGTGATAGCTCACTTCCAAGTGTATTTTAATTACATAACAATTGATGATCTGCATCCATAAATAACCTATGGCTATCTGTGTCCAGGGTTGTGTGCACTTAAAGGCCGAGGTTTTTAACCGGTCAGTTTACCTTAGGTAAGTTCAGGTGGGGGTGGAGCCTATATTGAAAGAGGTGTGAAACCCCGAGGGAAACACGCTCGCTTGTGTATACATGTCTATATACACGGAGTATTAAAGTGCTGTCGAAGGAGTTTTTCCGTTTATTTAAAAAGAATATCGTATTTATATGTACTTATAAAACAAATTGTTCTTCGTTGAAATGAATATAAACGCATGAAAAACCGCGTGCGACATGTGCAAAATCTTTCGTTTGATTGAACAAGTTTCTGTCGGGATTAACTGAAAATATATCCTGATGTTTTGTGAATTATACAATCACCCCACCGTACTCAAATACTAATGCAACTTTGCAACCAATGCTTGTAAATCTTTTCCGATCAGCTGCTAAATTAAAGTGCACAATAATTCTACCAGCTGCGCATGCACCAGAGCTGTCTGTACTTGTTTCTCTTCCGGTTTCAGCTCGTGAAATTTCTCTCAGAAATGTGATAACTAACGATATAAATCGTGAACGCAATATTTGATTTCATTTAATTATTTATTCTCAATTATTCACAAACATCTTTATTGATAAACGACGTCTTTCATGGATACATGATCGGCACCACATGATTTTGACAGACTATAGGTGATCAGCGCATTTAGTGTGGTACATAACCAAGTACGAGTAAATTTTTAATTCATATCTTATAATATTTCTTTTGTTTAAAGTGCTAAAAGATAGCGATTTATCGTCACGGTATGCATCAAATCAAAAGAAAAACGTTTATTGCACCGTCGTCGCGAGCGCTAAGCATGGTATACACAGGACGAGTAAACAAATGCCAATCATTTTCTAACAGTCTCGATTTAGTTGATTAACAAGGGTTACACTGACCACGTAAATTTGAAGGCGGTGCTTATTTGGGACACGAGATTTTCGGTCGCACGGGGTGATTGAATTAACACGCAGACTGGCCGAATAAACACACAGATTGCAAAGTGAAACACATTAGGAAGAACGTTAACAAATAAGGAGTCACCAGAAATTGATTTTCGATTTTTGTTCGCCAATTTTTAAAATTCAGCTCGATCACTTGGGGGTTAGGGGGCGGAGCAGCACAGATATGACTTTGTTTTTAAACTTCCTAGAACGCTTCGAAAATTAATGATTTTTTTTACTATGTAAACCCTGCTAAAATTTGGTACAACTCTTAAGAAAACTTATTTTACTTTCTACACTATTTAATTTTTGCGTTGGTCGAATATTAATTCTTACACCAGTATATATACATATATCCATGTGCATATATGTCTCGTTGGCCAGGCAAAGTTTGAATATTGTCTTAAAAGTGTTAAAGTCTGTAAAAAGTCTAAGCAATAATTAACGGAAATGATCATGAGTAACTACAGTCGATTCATCGTCGGACCCCACGGGTTTTCCATCCGTTACATTGCTTGAAATCAGTGTAATGGATTGAAAACCCGTGGGTTCCGACGATGCAGTATATTAATCTTAAGTTAAACACATATCAATTTTACATATGCCGGTAAATATCTCGGAGTTTTATTATATTTAATCTTTTATTTATACAATCGGCCTTGCATATTTAGAATCGAATTGATAGATTACTTTTATTCAATTAATGAGAGGTTTTTATAAGATTTTCCCCCCTTACGTTTAAATCAACGCTAAATCAACTGAATAAGGGAGATAAATTCATCTTTCATCTAAAACCAATATAAATGAAAATAAAATAAACAAATAGTTTTGTGTTCATACAAAATATCAATAAACATACACGTGTGATAAGGTACATGTAGATGTCCCCTCGCGCGCGATCTTCTCGGCCATGTGCGAGCGTGCGAGGGATGATCATCATTTAAAGGGGTAATCATTGTGGTTGTTTGTTGTTGATCTAAAACATTATTAGTACAGTTCTTAGAACATTTAATACTTACAAACCCACCATTGATTTATGTCTGACGTTTTGGATTAGAATAATATCGGATTTTATAATTTTCAGAATGACTTCTTAATTTACATTTTAAATAAAACATTAATAACTTTAAATTAAAACAGTTCCTGTATTTGCGGCTATATAAACTCAAAACAAGTACATGAAAGACGCGAATCTGGTGTATTAGATAACCGCTGACCGAATGGTAGTGCACCTGCGGCCGATCTCCTCGGCCGCGGGCAAGGAATAGGTTACGTAAAGTTACAACACACACAACTCAAAACCCAGGAAGATTTGAAATGTTTGCAGTGTAATAATGACTAAAATAATGACTAAAATCTACCAAATAGAAGTTATTATTTTTTTTTACTTAAAACCCACAATTGATCTTTGCCTGATATTACTTCCGATTGAGAATGACATTTCTTTTAATTAACAGAACGTTTTCTTAATTGACACTCTATCATTTAGTTCAATTTGAGAAGAATAAACGTCTATGTGTGATCAAAATTAAAACAATTCTTGTTTTCGGCTAAATGAACTCATAAATTGAGAGACGTGACTCCGGTGTATTAGATAACCGCTGACCGCTAGGTAGTCCAGCCGCGACCATGGCGACCGACTTTCTCGGCCGCAAGCGAGGGATAGCTTACGTAATGGTTCACACACACAGCTCTGATTTCAGATATATTTTAAATGCACGTAGCATGATAACTAAAATGTATCACATAGATTTATTTTTTTCCGGTAGTTTGTGTGATTTACTAGAAAAGAAAAAGAATGTTTATATTTTCTGTTTCTCGTTTTTTAGGATTGTGCAGACTTTACGAAGATGACTTAAACTCCTCACATAAAGCATGTATCCTAAAAAAATTATTTTTTTCTTATGAATTAAAGCCTCCTTTTTAAACAGGCAGTATGTCTGTCGTAACATAATGTCAGTTGTACGCACAATGACTTTCGTTAACTTGCCAAATAAACACAGGTACATGTTAACATGTAAAGCTTTTTACACTCATACCATACAACTCACCAACAAAATAACATTGTAACGACATTTATAGGATCCCAACAAACAACTTTTCCAGCGACAGCTATATCAAAATCCTAGCCGTTTTTTAGTTATTTAGCAAAAACTTTCAAGGGCCCTTGGCCCTTCATTTAAGGAGCCAGCCCTTTTTTATTGGTGTCAAATGAAAGTCCTTGACATTCTGCACAACTTTTATTCTACATGTCTTAACAAAATATTTTTTGTTTAAAAGATACAAAGGAAAATATGTCTAAATTTTCGCACTTTTTGGAATCCTGTTTTTTGACCCCCTACCTTTTTCTAAATAAAGAAAGTAATCCAAAAACAAAAACCAATGTGCAAAACTTCAATGTCTCTGTTATTCAAATTCGTTGGATTCCCATTCCCTGCTATCATAGTCTCGGAGCCTTTGTCTGGAAACGAAAGGCCCTAAATTTTTTAAAAAGGGGAATAACTCGTTAACGGAAGAGGATTTTTAAAATTTATAAAATGGTTTAGATTGTGTTTTGTAAAGTCTAAAAGCCCTGAAAATTTGAGCAAAAACCGTTCAGAAATGAGCAAGATATGAAGCCTCAAAGTTCGCGTCTAGGAAGAAAAAAAAAAAAAAGAAAAATAAGAACTAGAGCAAAGCTCGTTGCAAAGCAACGAGTGGGTCTTCCGTTAATGTCAAAAGTAAAGCTTGAAGTTCCTGTAAGAAGAAAAGTTCTTAAACAAATAACAAGAGACCCTAAAACAAAAATAATAAAAAAATCGAATAATTCTTGGTACGACTTAACAAAATCCGAATGATTTTAAGTACGAATTAACAAATTCCTTTACAATTTTAAGTACGACTTAACAAAAAAAATCCGAATGTGTTTAAGTACGACTTAACAATTATTTTTGGTACGAGTTAATTTCACATTGAACTTAACGCTATTTTTTAAACCAAGAACGCAGAATTAAAATTTCCGGAAAAATCAATTTTTAAACCCAAATATCTCTGTAATGCATTGTCCGATTTTAAAACGGCTTTCAATGTTAGATTCAGCTTGTAAAGCTTTACAAAACACATATACGTTTTTGATTTGATAAAAAAATTCAAATTTTCGAAAAATTTGATTCACTTCCGGTTTCGACCGGAAGTGACGGATTTCTGTTTCCAGCCTTATTGCACAGGTAAATTGACAAATTCATAATCATGGAAAATTTAAAGCCTCTATCTTAAAGCGTTTTTGAGAAAAGTCCCGGACAAAATGACTTTTAAAAATTTTTAAAAATGACGTAACGTCAAAACGGAAGTGACGTTGTTATTGACACTTTAATATCTTTGAGGGACGCCAACTTGCAACAATCGCTGAAAGTTTTATTAAAATCGGTTGAAAACTTTTTGAGTTATGAAGCGGAAAAGGAGTCAGAAAAAAAAGAAAAAGTATAATAATAATAAAAAGAAACCGAAGAATAACAAGAGGGTCTTCCGTTGGAAACGGAAGACCCTAATAATCTTAATCTGCACAATAATATAAAGGTCTTCCGTTGGAAACGGAAGACCTTAATAATAATAATAAAACATCAGAATAACAATAGGTCTTTTCGACCGAAAGTCGAAAAGCCCTAATAATTTGATATTGCATGGTTGAATAATGAAGGAATCTAAGCACATTGACCTACAACATGGCAGCCGAAGGGAGGTAACTCCTGCAAAATGCGCCTATCAAAAACCATCTACACAATCATTTATCTTGAACTTTGAAACTTTAGTGTAAAGTAATGCCAGTAAATGTGATGTAATGCTAGTGATTTCAACACTTATTTATTTCAAAGTCTGGATTTTCATGAAGTTTTTATTAACCAATAATTTGAGGATATTCATATTCTTCATCATTTCATATTTGTATGGAAATGTTTCCGTGCTGTGAAGGAAATTCATTTTAAAAGATTTTACAATCTGCTATAATCAAACAATGAATGCATCATCTTAGTTAACTGGTCCTTAATAGTCTGCTTAGTTCCCTCATACCTGCATGTGGCTGCTTTAACACAAAGGATCACTTGTATATAATAAAAGAATTGACCCATAGGGCCGGTGTCATATAATATTTTGAACCCCGCGATATATTGAACCCGGGTTCAAAATATCGCTGCGATATATTGAACCCTCCCATAAAATATTGAACCCCGGGTTCAAAATATTATGGCCGCGATATTTTGAACCCCCCCTCTAATTTTCATTGCCATTGGAGAGGGGGTTCAAAATATTATGGCCGCGATTTATTGAACCCCCAACCTATTTCCAACTCCCTTTGGAGAGGGGGTTCAAAATATTATGGCCGCGATATTTTGAACCCCCCTCTAATTTCCAATTCCCTTTGGAGAGGGGGTTCAAAATATTATGGCCGCGATATTTTGAACCCCCCTCTAATTTTCATTGCCATTGGAGAGGGGGTTCAAAATATTATGGCCGCGATATTTTGAACCCCCCTCTAATTTTCATTGCCATTGGAGAGGGGGTTCAAAATATTATGGCCGCGATATTTTGAACCCCCCTCTAATTTTCATTGCTATTGGAGAGGGGGTTCAAAATAATATGGCTGCGATATATTGAACCCACAACCTATTTCCAACTCCCTTTGGAGAGGGGGTTCAAAATATTATGGCCGCGATATTTTGAACCCCCCTTTAATTTCCAATTCCCTTTGGAGAGGGGGTTCAAAATATTATGGCCGCGATATTTTGAACCCCCAACCTATTTCCAATTCCTTTTGGAGAGGGGGTTCAAAATATTATGGCCGCGATATTTTGAACCACCCTCTAATTTTCATTGCTATTGGAGAGGGGGTTCAAAATATTATGGCCGCGATATATTGAACCCCCAACCTATTTCCAACTCCCTTTGGAGAGGGGGTTCAGAATATTATGGCCGCGATATTTTGAACCCCCCTCTAATTTCCAATTTCCTTTGGAGAGGGGGTTCAAAATATTATGGCCGCGATATTTTGAACCCCCCTCTAATTTTCATTGCCATTGGAGAGGGGGTTCAAAATATTATGGCCGCGATATATTGAACCCCCAACCTATTTCCAACTCCCTTTGGAGAGGGGGTTCAAAATATTATGGCCGCGATATTTTGAACCCCCCTCTAATTTCCAATTCCCTTTGGAGAGGGGGTTCAAAATATTATGGCCGCGATATTTTGAACCCCCCTCTAATTTTCATTGCCATTGGAGAGGGGGTTCAAAATATTATGGCCGCGATATATTGATCCCCCCTCTTATTTTCATTGCTATTGGAGAGGCCGGGTTCAAAATATTATGGCCGCGATATATTGAACCCCCAACCTATTTCCAATTCCCTTTGGAGAGGGGGTTCAAAATATTATGGCCACGATATTTTGAACCCCCCTCTAATTTTCATTGCTATTGGAGAGGGGGTTCAAAATATTATGGCCGCGATATATTGAACCCCCATCCTATTTCCAATTCCCTTTGGAGAGGGGGTTCAAAATATTATGGCCGCGATATATTGAACCCCCATCCTATTTCCAATTCCCTTTGGAGAGGGGGTTCAAAATATTATGGCCGCGATATATTGATCCCCCCTCTAATTTTCATTGCTATTGGAGAGGGGGTTCAAAATATTATGGCCGCGATATATTGAACCCCCAACCTATTTCCAATTCCCTTTGGAGAGGGGGTTCAAAATATTATGGCAGCGATATTTTGAACCCCCCTCTAATTTCCAATTCCCTTTGGAGAGGGGGTTCAAAATATTATGGCCGCGATATATTGATCCCCCCTCTAATTTTCATTGCTATTGGAGAGGGGGGTTCAAAATATCGCAGCCATAATATATTGAACCCCCTCTCCAATAGCATTACAAATTAGAGGGGGGTTCAAAATATCGCAGCCATAATATTTTGAACCCCCTCTCCAATGGGAATTGGAAATTGGAGGGGGGTTCAAAATATCGCAGCCATAATATATTGAACCCCCTCTCCAATAGCATTAAAAATTAGAGGGGGGTTCAAAATATCGCAGCCATAATATATTGAACCCCCTCTCCAATAGCATTAAAAATTAGAGGGGGGTTCAAAATATTGCAGCCATAATATATTGAACCCCCTCTCCAATAGCATTGAAAATTAGAGGGGGTTCAAAATATCGCAGCCATAATATTTTGAACCCCCTCTCCAATGAGAATTGGAAATTGGAGGGGGGTTCAAAATATCGCAGCCATAATATATTGAACCCCCTCTCCAATAGCATTAAAAATTAGAGGGGGGTTCAAAATATCGCAGCCATAATATACTGAACCCCCTTTCCAATAGCATTAAAAATTAGAGGGGGGTTCAAAATATCGCAGCCATAATATATTGAACCCCCTCTCCAATAGCATTGAAAATTAGAGGGGGGTTCAAAATATCGCAGCCATAATATTTTGAACCCCCTCTCCAATGGGAATTGGAAATTGGAGGGGGGTTCAAAATATCGCAGCCATAATATATTGAACCCCCTCTCCAATAGCATTAAAAATTAGAGGGGGGTTCAAAATATCGCAGCCATAATATATTGAACCCCCTTTCCAATACCATTAAAAATTAGAGGGGGGTTCAAAATATCGCAGCCATAATATATTGAACCCCCTCTCCAATAGCATTGAAAATAAGGGGGGGGTTCAAAATATCGCAGCCATAATATTTTGAACCCCCTCTCCAATAGCAATAAAATTTAGAGGGGGGGTTCAAAATATCGCAGCCATAATATATTGAACCCGGGGTTCAATATTTTATAGGGGGGTTCAATATTTCGCAGCGATATATTGAACCCGGGTTCAATATATCGCATAATATATTGAACCCGGGTTCAATATATCGCGGTATCAAAATATTATATGACACCGGTATTGGTTTCTGTCTTTACAAAAAGCAAATCAATTTCCATTCAACTTCTTAATTTTAGACCATACACAGTAAACTCTTAGGTTCTAGTTCTCATAATGTATAGTGATTGAAAAAAAAGTTTCACAATCGTTGTCCAAGCAGTATGAGTTATGGACGCTTTTTTTTTACTTTATTATCTTTAAATTTTATTTTCAGTTTACTTTCTATAGTACTATACATGTACCTTATATGCGTTTATTTACAACCAGGGACATATTAGCAACTATTGAAAGTCTCGCGTGACGCAATTTCAAAGGTCGTTTTATGCATCAATTTCCTTTTATTCTATTGAAAACATTAACACAATATCCTTTAAAAAATAAGGAATGTGTTATTTTACTTCATTCCTATATAGTACCATAATTACTATGATTAAATTCTCACATATGCCGTGTCCACAATAACGTTAAACTGACTTACTTGACTTATTCCTGTTCGCTCCTTGGGGAGCATAGGGCCGCAACCACTCCTCGACTTTCTTTAACTGGGCCCAGGTGAATCCTGCCTCTTTTGCCTCTGACTCCACTGATCTTCTCCAGGTTTGCCTAGGTCTCGCCACATTCCTCTTTCCCTGAGTGCCTGTCTTGTGATGTTTTCTGTGGATTTACGAAGAGTATGGCCTATCCATCCCCATTTCCTCCTCTTATTTCAATGTAGATGGGATCTTGGTTGGTCTTTTCCCATAGGCTGTTTGATATGGTCTGGCCATCTGATATTAAGAATATGGCAGAGACATTTGTTGACAAAAGACTGGAGTTTGTTATTGATTGTTTTCGTTACCTTCCAGGTCTCCGAGCCATACAACAGGACTGATTTTACATTTGTATTAAAGATTCTTGTTTTGGTGTTGATGGAGAGTGCTTTTGAATTCCAAATTTGACGGAGGGTGTTAAATGCATGTCTTGCCTTGTTGGTACGGCTTTTAACATCGTCGTCAGCGCCCCCGTCTTTGCTGACAATGCTCCCAAGATAGGTAAATTTGCCGGTTTCTCTGATGTTCTCTCCATTTACTGGATTGGTAAATTCTGTTTGTTGTTCATTCTCATCACCTCTGTCTTTTTAGCTCAACTGAGCTGAAAGCTCAAGTGAGCTTTTCTGATCACTTTTTGTCCGGCGTCAGTCTGTCTGTCCGTCTGTCTGTCTGTCTGTCCGTCTGTAAACTTTTTACATTTTCGACTTCTTCTCAAGAACCACTGGGCCAATTTCAACCAAACTTGGCACAAAGCATCCTTAGGTAAAGGGGATATAAGTTTGTTAAAATGAAGGGCCATGCCCTCTTTCAAGGGGAGATAATAAAAAATTATTGAAAATTTGTTGGTATTTTTCAAAAATCTTCTTCTCAAAAACCATTTGGCCAGAAAAGCTGAAACTTGTGTGGAAGCATCCTCAGGTAGTGTAGATTCAAGTTTGTTCAAACCATGTTCCCCGGGGGTAGGGTGGGGCCACAATGGGGGGTCGAATTTTTACATAGGAAAATATAGAGTAAATCTTTAAAAATCTTCTTCTCTAAAACTGATCAGCCAGGAAAGCTGAAACTTGTGTGGAAGCATCCTCAGGTAGTGTAGATTCAAGTTTGTTCAAATGATGATCCCCAGGGGTAGGGTGGGGCCATAATGGGGGGTCAAATTTTTACATAGGAATGTATAGGGAAAAATCTTTAAAAATCTTCTTCTCTGAAACTGATCAGCCAGAAAAGCTGTAACTTGTGTGAAAGCATCCTCAGGTAGTGTAGATTCAAGTTTGTTCAAATCATGCTCCCTGGGGGTAGGGTGGGGCCACAATGGGGTGGGGGGTGAGTTTTTATATTAGGAATATATAGGGAAAAATCTTTAAAACTCTTCTTCTCAGAAACTGATTGGCCAGTAATGTTATTACTTGCGTGGAAGCATCCTCAGGTTGTGTAGATTCAAGTTTGTTCAATTCATGATCCCCAGGGGTAGGATGGGGCCACAATGGAAGGTCAAATTTTTAAATAGGAATATAAAGAGAAAAATCTTAAAAAATCTTCTTCTCAGAAACCGATCGGCCAGAAAAGCTGTAACTTGTGTGAAAGCATCCTCGGTTAGGGTAGAGACAAAATGTGCATTCTTGAATTAACAGGTCGAACTGTATTTTATGTATGTTTGCATCTCTTAAGGTAAATGAATAGAAATAAAACCAAGTAAAATGTTATATAAATACTAAACCAAACTTCAAGTTTTTATAAGAACTACTTATGCAAGCGGAATGTGTGCGCACGTGGAAGCATTTGCCGGATGCATCATATGGACACAACAGTGATCGGCCGAAGCCGATCACAAAAATCTTCTTTAAAGCATCCTCGGATAGGGTAGATTCAAGTTTGATAAAATTATGATCCTTATGGGTAGGGTGGGGCGTCAGTTAGAGGGGTGGGGGTTGAATTTTCACATTTGAATATATAGAGAAAAATCTTTAAAAATCTTCTTCTCAAAAACCGATCATGCAGAAAAGCTGCAACTTGTGTGGAAGCATCCTCAGGTAGAGAAGATTAAAGTTTGTTCAAATCATGATCCCCGGGGGTAGGGTGGGGCCACAATTGGGGGGGGGGGTGACAAATTTTTACATAGGAATATATAGAGTAAATCTTTAAAAATCTTCTTCTCTGAATCTTCTAAACACAAATTGTCTAGAAAAGCTTCAGTCAGTTCAGATAGTGTAGATTAAAATTTGTCAAAATCATATTCTTAAGGAGTAGGGTTGGGCCACATGGGGGGGGGGATTCCAATTTTACAAAGGAAAACATTTAAATTATTCACAAAAACTCAAATGTTATTATATATAGTTTTACTTATATGCAAACATTTTGACATATTGTTGATTCTTTAAAATTGTTTAGACTCTGGCCCCTGGACAATTCTTGGACCTCACAAGGGGTTCAAAATTTAATGTAGGTTTATAATCCATATATAAATAGTTGTTTAAGTCTGATCATCTTCTTGAGAACTGCAATGCTCAATATGTGATATGACTGTAAAACCACCCTGTTACAAAGTGGCTCAATGAAAACATAAGAATATGCAGGGGAATTTTTTTTTCTTTAATACAGAATCTATTATACGACATTGTTCAGATATTTTGTATATGACTCCATAGAGCTGATTTTATTATGTTTATTGTTGCTCAGGTGAGCGATGTGGCCCATGGGCCTCTTGTTTATGTTTATTTTAAGGCCAGTCTTTTCTGCTTCTGCTGCAAGGCGTGACAATTTCTCCTGCGCATGTTGTTGTTTGTGGGATAGCAGGTCAATGTCATCTGCAAAATCCAGGTCCTCGAGGTGTTTGGTGAAGGTCCACTGGATTCCAGTCTTGTTGCCATGCGTTGTTTCCTTCACGATCCAGTCAATTACAATTAAAAATATTGTTGGTGAAAGAATGCAGCCCTGCCTTACTCCCATTTCTACTTTAAATGGATGTGTGAGTTTTCCATTGTGGATTATGTGACATGTGGCATCGTCATATAGGTTTCTAATGATGCTAATGAACTTTGGTGGTATTCCATAATGTTCCATTAGCTTCCAGATGGTTGATCTATCCACACTGTCATAAGCTTTTTCAAAGTCCACATGTTGAATATAGTGGAGACTGCCACTCGATAGACTGCTCTATGATGATTCGAAGGGTGGCAATGTGATCTATGCATGATCTGTTCTGGCGAAACCCTGCTTGCTCTGGTCTTAGTTCCTTGTCCAATGCTTCTTTCATTCTTTCCAAGATTACTCTTGTTAGAACCTTGCTGGCAATGGATAAAAGCATGATACTTCGCCAATTTCCACATTGCGACAGGTCACCTTTCTTTGGAAGTTTAACCAGGTATCCTGTTTTCCAAGCATCTGGAACTTTTTCTTCTTCCCATATCTTTTGTAGTAGAGGTTGTAACATCTCTGCAGACTTTGTTGGGGTAGCTTTAAGAGCCTCTGGAGGAATGCCATCTGGACCAGCTGCTTTTCCGTTTTTCAGTGTTTTAATTGCCTGGTAATTTCTACTCTAGATGGGGGTCAAGTAATGATGTGAAGTTCATTCTTTATTGTTTTCTTTATTGTTGGAATGCTTGCAGCACTGGGTGGTGGTGGCCGATTTAGAACTTCCTTGAAGTGCTCTACCCATCTAGCTCTTTGTCCTATATCACTACTGATAATCCTTCCCTGCTTGTCTCTCACTGGGGTGTTGGTGTTCACATTCTTTCCTGACAGTGTTCTGCTTATTTCATACAGCTTTTTCATGTTGTTTTGCCTGGCTGCTGTCTCTGCCTCTTCAGTCATGTCATGGACAAACTGTCTCCTGTCTTTTCTAGCATTCTTTTTAACTTGTTTGTTGGCTTCCCTATATTATTTTTTCAGTTCCTCTTTTTGTTGAGCATTCTTACACTGGTTAATTTTCTGCTTCAACTCTTTCCTTATTTTTACTATTTTTCATGTTTCTGCCGTCATCCAATCTTTGTGCTCCTTCTTTCTCTTTCCTAAAACTTCACTGCATGCAGTTTTCCAGGTGTCTTAGAGCTTAACCCAATGGTCTTCTATAGTTGTTACTGTCAAACCCTCTTATGCATTGAACTTGTTGCTCATTGCGATGTTAATCTCATCACTTTTTTCTTTGTTTTTAAGAAAGTGGACATTAAATTTGTAGTGAGGTGTTTTTGATTTATCTTTAAATGCTCTGAGTTTCATTCTCAGCATAGCTGTAACAAGTTGGTGATCTGAGGCTGCATCTGCTCCTCGTCTTGTCCTAACATCTAACAAACTTCTTCTCTATTTTCGCATGATGGTAATATGGTCTATTTGATTTTCCATCACAATTTTGATGTCTCTGCGAGGTGCATGGTCTATCATTGACTGTAATGCAGCATAGAATTCATCTTTCTCTTGCTCCTCAGCTGCATTTATTGAGGCATAACACTGAATGAATGATTGTGATCTTCCTTCCCTTTGAGTTGAACCTGGCTGACATGAGTCTTGGCGACGCTGGTTCCCATGCTATCATCGCTTTTGTTGCTTCTGGTGAGAGCATAAGGGCAACCCCTTGACCTTAAAATTGGGTATTTATTTTCCTTATATCTCATTCAGTTTTGAACGTGATAATTTAAAATTTATGAAACAGATCCGTATCAACAAGAAGGACACATTCATTTGTCAAATGAGAAACACAACACTTGACTCCATCTGGAACTAGCACACCGCACACCTTGCTGTATGAAAATGTTTGCACGTGCTGAACGTGGGATGCTACGCAAATCCTTTGACTCTTTGCGACAAATAATGCACGTCGCCTTAGTTTTTCCAACAGAACTAACAGGAAGAGTGATGTTTATAGATGTAGAAGGTTTTTCACGAGGCGTTCGAACACTATCATCATTCACTGTACATTCAACTGAACTCTTTTCCCTAATGATTTGAAATTTGACTTCAAATCTTAATCTGAATATTTGTGCATCATCTGTTATGTCATATTTAATTAATTAAAATCTGATTTATTCGTTAGAACATATAATGCTCTGTGGCTGCATCAGCAGTTAACAACATCTTTTAAAATATGTAAACTTTAACTGGAAAATTGAAGTTTTTATAAAAAATCAACCTTCAATTATGCTTTACTCGCTTTGGTCTATACTTTAATGAACTGCGATATGGCCATATGGGAGAGGATATTAATAGTTTTTGATGCGATGATGATGAATAGATATATCATATATATTCCTAATCCACATTATGATTATATCATGTACATGTGCATGTACATGTATAAAGTTTTTTTCAACAGTCCCCAAAATTTCTGTTACCAGCTACAGGTCTTACTGTATAAAAAATGTTTTTACTGTGGTAAAGATTTATAATTGCATAAATTGAAATTGTTACAGTAGAGAAATAAGTAGCAGTTTAATGTATTCATAAAAATACAATCAATGCATCTAATTTATATGCAAAGAACATTACAGGCATGTAATTTATTACTGATAATTTAAGAAGTATTTTATTCAAGTAAATAAATACACTGAATGGGAACAGCAGGCAAAATACCTATATATTTTCTCTCCTATAGTCAAGGTATAATATTATATATTAAGGGCTAGACCTACCTCATAAAATCTCAACAAACAAAAATATTAATTATAATCACAATAACAGTAACTTGTCAAACCATATAACTAAAACAGACTTTTTGAAAAAGATGGATTGAAACTGTTATGTATATCATAATCTATAACATGACATACATGAGCCATTTTCAATACTTCAGTGATATTTTAAGCACAACAGACTACATTTATTGTACATTTACAAATACAGAAGCTGTAAAAAAAAAAAACCCAAATTGAATGTACATATAATATACATTTGCTTGAAAGATGATATCCCTAAACGTATGTCACCGACCCCTTTTTCTACATTATTAATTAGCTCACCTGAATCGAAGGTTCAAGTGAGCTTTTCTGATCACCCGTTGTCCGTCGTCCGTCCGTCCGTCTGTAAACTTTTCACATTTTTTACTTCTTCTCAAAACCACTGAGCCAAATTTAACCAAACTTGGTACAAAGCATCCTTATGAAAAGGTGATTCTAAATTGTTAAAATAAAGCGCACAACCCTTGTTTAAGGGGAGATAATTACGAAACAGTGAAAATAGGGTGCATGTCTTTAAAAATCTTCTTCTCAAGAACCACTGCACCAGATCTAGAAATGCCAATATTTACATAAAAGCTTGTATGTATAGTGAAAATTCTAAATTATAAAAATCGTGAACCCCGTACCAAAACTGGGGCCCCAGGCAGGGTTGAAACTTTAACAAAGAAATACATAGGAAAAATGTTTAAAAATCTTTTTCTCAAGAACCACTGCACCAGAAATGCCAATATTTACATAAAAGCTTATATATATAGTGAAAATTCTAAATTGTAAAAATCGTGACCCCCGACCAAAACTGGGGCCCCAGGCGGGGTTCAAAGTTTAACATAAAAATACATAGGATAAATGTTTAAAAATATTCTTCTCAAGAACCACTGCGCGAGAAATGCCAATATTTATACAAAGGCTTGTACATATAGTGAAGATTCTAAATTGTAAAAATCGTGACCCCCGTGCAAAACTGGGGCCCCAGGAGGAGTTCAAAGTTTAACATGTATAAGAAAAAGGTTTAAAAAATCTTCTTCTTAAGAACTACAATGCAACAGTTTGGGATATTACTATGCATACATTCTTGCCTATTGTAGATTCTAAAGTGTTAAAATCGTGACCCCCGAACTAATACTGGGGCACCAAGAGGGGTTCAAAGTTTAACAGAAATATATAGGAAAAATGTTTAAAAATCTTCTTCTTGAGAACTACAATGTCACAGTTTGTGAGATTACTATGCAATGATCCTCAAATAGTGAAAATTCTAAATTATAGAAGCCGTGACCCTCGATCTAATACTGGGGCCCCAGTAGGGGTTCAAAGTTTAACATAGAAATATAGAGGGAAAATGTTTAAAAATCTTCTTCTGGAGAACTACAATGCTTCATTTTTTGTGAGATTACCATGCACGCATTCTCAAATTGTAAAGTTTCTAAATTGTGGAGGCCGTGACCCCCAGACTAATATTGGGACCCCAGAAGGGGTTCAAAGTAAGTATAGAAATATATAGGGAACATGTTTGAAAAACTCTCTTCTCAAGAACTACAGTGCAACAGTTTGTGACATTACTATGCAAGCATCCGTGGCTATTGTAGATTCTAAATTGGTAAAAGCGTGACCCCCGGACTAATACTGAAGCCCTAAGAGGGGTTCAAAGCTTAACATAAAAGTAAATTGGAAAAATGTTTAAAAATTTTCTTCTCAAGAACTACAATACTACAATATGTGAGATTACTATGCATGCAACCCTGGATAATGTAAATTCAATATTTTTAAAATAGTGACCCCTGGACTAATACTGGGGACCCAACATGAGTTCAAAGTTCAACGTAGAAGTATATATGGAAAATGTTTCAAAATCTCCTTCCTAAGAACTACTATCAGATTACTACGTAATCATCCTCAAATAGTGTAGATTCTAAATAATAAAATCTAATACTGGGGCCCCAGAAAGGGTTCAAAGTTTAATATAGAAATAAAAAGGGAAAATGTTTAAAAATCTTCTTCTGGAGAACTACAATGCTTCAATTTGTGAGATTCCTATGCAAGCATTCTTAAATGATGTAGATTCTAAATTATTAAAGCTGTGACCACTGGACTAATACTGGGGCCCCAAAAGGGGTTCAAAGTTTAACATAGAAATATATATGGAAAATGTTTTAAAATTTTCTTCTCGAGAACTACAATGCTACAGTTTGTGAGATTACTATGCAAGGATCCTCAAATAGTGCAGATTCTAAATTGTTAAAGCCAACCATAAACCCCGGACCAATACTGGGGCCCCAGAAAGGGGTTCAAAGTTTAAAATAGAAATAGCATATGCTACGAAATAGAATGTTACAAGAAACTGTTGTTCAGGTGAGCGATGTGGCCCATGGGCCTCTTGTTTCTATATCTACAGTACCGTCAACGCGGATCCCGTATTTTCCGCGCACCCCCGCGGTCCAAATTGCAACGCGGTTTAAGACAGGTGTCTCAGGTAAAACCGCTTACCCCCGCGGTTGGGTCGTCCAGCAAGTCAACACCGCCGCGGTCTTGACGATAAATTTCAGGTGAACAAAAGTATCGGACTGAAACGCGAGTTATCTCCCTCGACCAAAAATTGATTGACACTGTCAATTAATTTTGAGCTACTCTTAAATATATGTTTATATCATTTTTATTTAATGGAACTATCTAAAATAACATACGATATATTTTTAAAATGTTGAATTTATAGCAATTGTTTGATTAAAATCATTCATCAATTCTGTTTCATTTATAAGTTACTTGAAGATGTATTTTACAATCCATTCAATATGACGTGGCCTATTCAAAGTTTGATAAGTACAAGTATGCTTGGCAGTCGGATTATAGTTTCTTTTTTATTGAGTTTCATATAATGAATTGTGAGGAAGTATTGAAACTTTTCTGTTTAATCTACGTAAACTGCACACCGGGTAAATTAAATTAATGAAATGCTGATCTAAATGTCCGCGCGATCGAGTTTCAACAAACTTTCCGCCAGTTTCAATCGTATTATAAAAAAACAGAAAATACTCATTTACATGCATTGATTATATTTGTATTTTTTATGTATTTTAAGTTCATAATCAACTTGTTCATGGGGAAGGTTTTCTGTACAAGTAATATAATACACGGTCTAGAAAACAGCGCGCTAACCACTTATCATATAAAAATATTCGCAAAGCGGTTTACGGCAATTTAAGGTCGCGAGGATATTTTACAGGTTATATATTAAAAATAATTAGTGTTGTTTAACCTTATATGCTTGTTATATCACTGCTGTCTTTAACTCGATGCATTAAGGTATTATTCTTTACAAGAAATGGAAGGAGGTAATTAATTATTTGCATCACAAAACAACATGGGAAACTGTACAAGTTATTAGATGCATACATATCGAATTACTTAAAAAAAAATCAAATGCAAATTATCAATGTTAACATTTCCTTTCTTGTGTATATTAATTATAAGTCTCGATAATTTCCTGTGTATAGTGATTAACAAACCCAGGTAGAAAACGACATGCCCTCGGGGGTTTTCACAACTATTCAAGACAAAAGAAAAACTCTAAATTGCGTACGGCTTCGTCCATACAACATCGCGCATTTTCTATCGTACAGAAGAGGCTTCTTGATTATTATGAGTGTCGTCCATCCAAATATTCTCTACGATCTGTGAGAGAGAGAGAGAGAGAGAGAGAGAGAGAGAGAGAGAGAGAGAGGGAGTAAATGCGTTTTAGAATTAATTTTACGTACATTCGTTTGAAATATATTAATATTAAATATTCATAAGTTTAGTATTCATAAAAGAATATGGACGGGTATATTGTGATTGAATTCAACATGCAGTTTCAGTCTGAGTCCACGTGCTACACCTGTCAATCAAATCAGCCCGCGAGCCGCACCACGTGCTTCTTCCATGATAAAGGTTCTATTAATTTTCATTTCAAGTAAAGAAAAAAGAAGTATGTCAAACGATAAAGTATTTAACGTTTAATTTTGTGCTAGACACTGTGTTTGTAAAGTTTTATTCGTATACTACTTTGTTTAAAGAGAAATCGCTCTCTCTCTCTCTCTCTGTCTCTCTCTCTCTCTCTCCTTATTTATATTGACCATTTTGTGGGTTTTTTTGCGGGGAAAAAACATCTTAAACATGTTTTCGGTTTAGGAAGGCAGTAAAATGAAACAATTATTTATTGTTACAGTAAGTTAAATATTGTTTGATATACGGGTAGAATTCCTGATGGTCACTCGTTACGTGGATTATCCACCTGTCTCATAGCCGTGCGTTCAAGCGTAGAGTGATTTCCTGTCTCTGCGATGGTTTCACACCTTTCTGTAAAACAATTGGGGCTAAAGTCAAATACAGTCTACTTTGACAGTAATAGACCGTTGAGGGGGGGGGGGGGTACGAAAAACATTTTTCGCAGCTGATACCACATATGTGTAGTAGCTTCATATTTAACACACATCAAATCATTTCACTATATTTTTGCATTTTAAGGGTAAAGTAAAAATGTTCATAGTATGCCGTTGATCGTATGGTAAACATTTACCATGTAGCATGTGCTTGTCACGGACTAGGTTAATTGTCTTGAGCATCGACAGCCTCTCTCTCTCTCTCTCTCTCTCTCTCTCGTTTAGTTTTTATTTAAGGTTTTAATGTTTTTTTTGCAGGATGGGGTGCATCTTAAACACGTTTAACAGTTTAAGAACACAGTAAAATAAATAATCATTAATTGTTACTGTCAGTAAAATGTTTGAAAAAACAGTTAATTCCTGATGGTCAATCGTCACACGGATTATCCATTTGCCTCATACCCCGTGTAATCAGTGCGGTCAAGCGTAGAGTGATTTCCTGCCTGGGCGATGATTTCACACCTTTGTGTAAAACAATTGGGACCAAAGTCAAATACAGTTAACTTTGACAGTTATAAAACGTTGAAGAGGGGGGGGGGGTTAAGAAAAACGTTATTAGCAGCTAATACTTCATTTGTGTTGTAGCTTTATATTGAACACATAAAAAATTCAAATCAATATAATTTAGTATTTTAAGGGTAAAGTAAAATTTTAATATTATGCCGTTGACCGTAGGTAAATTTCTTCGTGTAGCATGTGCCTGTCACAGACTAGGTTAATTGTCATGATCATCGATAGACTGTGCCGTAAAACGAGCTACAAATTGATATGGATTAAAAACAATTTTGTAGTTGGAAATGTTTAAACTCATTAAAAAATCGAGGAAATAAAATATGTTATAGTTCTTACCCTCTCCTTCATGTAGATTACATTATGAAAATGATTAAATATTTTTGAAATTAAGCTATATCCACAGTTACGTGAAAATTATCACGGGTGTAGATAATTTTTCAATTAAAATATCCCTAAAATAATTGATAACGACTTTAAAAAGCGTGCATTAAATACGTAATCCTTAACTTTATGTGAAATGAAAACAATACATCAGACAGAGCCTGTATAGAATGACTCTCAATCTCAATGTTTGGTGGCCGTCTTATTGTCTAATAGCGTACAGGTAAAAATCTCCGATCATCTTAACGGTAGGTCACACCGCCGCAGTTTAAACATGGCTACAGCGAGGACCGCGATAAATAAACCGCGATGGTGTAACGCGGAAAGAATTAACTAACCGCGGGGGGAGCGCGGTTAAATACGGGATCCGCGTTGACGGTACTGTACCTGGTAGCAATAATGGTTGAAGGAAACAGAAGACCAGTTTGGACAAATAACCATGATTTATTAAGCATATATGGTGATAGATAATAGCATTGTGGCAACGCACTTTGAAAAAATTACGCACTTTGAAAAATTTTTTCAAAGTGCGTTAAATTTTGGACAAAATCGAGACACTTAACGCACTTTGAAAAAAATATGTATAAATCACAAATTGTGAAATTAAATTCTTAATTTGTTGATAGTATGATGATTTGTTATACTATTGAATCTAATTTACCGTCTTTAAAATCGGGGATAGGGGTGGGAGTGGGGGTTAATCAAAGATACAGGTCAATTACCAGTGCTTCATTTCATTGATTACGTACAGGAAGGTCCCCTACCCCTTTTTTTCCTTCCAAAACATGTTTGATATTCAGCAACTTAGAGTAAATGTATAAAATCGTAAAAAGAAATACGCTTTGTTGTAAATTAAGTACAGTGATATTGAAAAAAAAACGAGCTGGTCAAACAATCATTTCTCCAATGGTATGTCAAAGAATCTATAAGCGTTTCAACATAAACCCTCTTTTCAAATTCTAATTAAATAAATCACTTCATTTAAAAAAAAAACTCCATGTACATTGACAAACATTAAATTATTAGAAACTTAAAAACTGATCCTCTAAAAGATCATGCTGTTTTTGATAACCATAACTAACGTATCCTTTTTTTAATCATGTTTGTTTATAAGCACATGCAATTGAAGACAGTTGAAATATGTTATACATTATCTCCATTATCAATAAATAAATTAAATAATTTTCGTTTCTGGCACAGCACAATGTACCAGATAATTAGTAAGTTTGCTGCATACATAAAAAAGGAAAATGCAGTTGCTAAGCGATGCAGTTTATGTCATATTTGGATAACTCAGATCTCCTGAGTTGTTCTTTATGTAAATTGTCGAACTGCGTAAGCTTATGAGAAAAGGAAAAAAATTCTAATCTAAAAACTGTTAATCAAGTTAGCTGAGAATGCAGTGGGTTCTTTCTAAAGTATATCCCATTAAGCTACACAAGGTTAAAACAATTATTTATTGTATCTGAAATTAAATATTATTTCGACTAAACCCTGAACAATTTTTTTTCAAAGTGCGTTAATATCGACGATATCAACGCACTTTGAAAAAAAAATTTTTTGAAAAAAAAATTTTTTTTTTTCAAAGTGCGTTGAACTCACTCAGGTCCAAAAATTAACGCACTTTGAAAAAATTTTTCAAAGTGCGTTCAGAATCTTGGTAAACCTCCTAACTGCAATAGACAATAGAAAACATACAAAAAAAAATAATCTGTCATATTATCACAATAATAATGCACAAATAAAGTAAAACATGCTTTGCAAGCAATATAGTAGATCGACGCAACTTCGTCTTTGGCATAACTTTTAAAAGTGACGCTAAAACAATGAAACAAAGGATGCAGTTGGGGCAATGCCAAATATGATTGGCTGACAAAAGTTGCTATCAATTAATTAATTAAATAATTGATTGGATAAATGGGTTTGTTATTTTTTAAAATAATTAATAAGCGATTTTGATTGGTTGAGGGGGACCCCCGATAGGTGGCATTGGTATTATGGCCCTAGAGTCCCTAATGCTGGTCTAATGTTAAGAAAAGGGGCTAATTTGATATGGACAGTAACTAATGGTTTTTAACTATTTAATGCTAGAGAACGGGCCACAGAACAAAACCCAAGATAGGAGATGAGGGGCCACAATACAAAAACCAAGATGGTGCTTGTCTATTACAATCCAGAAACTAATAAATATTAAACAAAGTTTAATCACACTGAATGTTAGAAAAACCTACCATGATTTTGATATTTTTCAAATGAGTGTGAAAAAAGTGATACAGCTTGATTAGTGTAAATTATACATGTATAACAGCAATAAGTTATCAAAAAAAATTTAATTCTTTTTTATATAAATGTCACCTTATTCTACATGCCAAATGGCGTTTAGAACTTTATTTTATATGTGCCTTTTAAGTGTGCATGCATAAAATTGAAAAATGTTTACAACATGCTTTTTAGTTGAGATCGAATATAGTAGGTAAAAAGAGATCTTAGGAAGGGTCATATTATTTTAATAAAATCAGAGTTAATACCACTGCATTCAGCATCATTCCGTTTTACTGATATTAGTTTTACTCGATCTAATATGCAAACTTGTATACAGATATTAGCCATACCGTATAAAATTTTCACATTTTTTGTATTTGCATAATCAAAAAAAAAAAAAAAAGAATAAATTATTTCAGTAGATATTATAGAATATTGCTTTCAACTAGTTGTACTGAAAAATTAAAGCCTTAATAGCAATTTTTATTGTTCTTTTGTTTTCTCACTTTTTAAGATTTGAAATTTACAAAAATTGTTAAGTCGTACGTAAAAAAGGATCATCAGAAAATTATCTCCCTTGCACTGAACAGTATTCCAACCAATGAAATAAATTTTCACATCATGTATTTTCTACCAATCACAAAGGAGAGGAAGTGCACAACCCGGAGACTGTAAATTATTTCAAATCTTTATACCGTCTTCCAAGGTAGAGGGTAATGAAGATTTATTGATGATTTTGTAGACCCACTAACAGTGAATTTCATTCTAACCCTAACCCTAACCCTAAACCCTGCATATATAGTCCCATCAAACACAGTTACCGATATGGATGTCACGTGACATGCTTAGTACAGACATGTAACATTGTGAAAGGTTAATAGAGTTCACACAAGGTAAACAACATCAGTTTATAATGGGGAAGGCCAACTGGACTGTTGCATTTTTTTTTAAAAATTACATATGAACGCATTTAGGTACATTTTTCTCCTTTCACATATATATATAAATTTCGACAAAATGCATTGACCAGCTGAAGGAGAAAAATGTACTTCATTGTGCTTGTGTATTTTAAACACTTTTAAATGTGGGGCAGAGCTAAAAGTCTCCAGGGATTGAATGTAAACTGTACCATAAATAATGAAGTATACTTCCATATGATTGTTTCATCTCAGATAAAAAGGGGATTATATAATGGAACATATATCAAAGATTAAGTACATGAAAAATGAAACAAAAATTCTGACCTTTTGGTCAATTTACTGGGGGCCATATTTCACATTATCCTTTATTTATTTTTAGGATCCTTATACAGATGGGTAAGTATTTTAAAATGATTATTGTAGATCAAATTATACTGCAGTTTTAAATTTTATATTTTATTAACTACGTAAGATACTAGTTGTAGATATTTTATACTTATAATAAAGTCTATTTAAAAATGTTTGTTATAGTCTAATCCTAGAAACCTGAAAAAAGGGCACACTGATATGTAGTAATACATATCTAACTTATGTTTTGTCTGTCAGAAGGCCTCACGGTGAAAACAAGTAATTTTGAACAAGTGATTTTGACCAACATTTTGTGCATGGATGTTGCTACCTGACAGATTATTTTTAGATATTGCACCAGGGAAGTTTTGACTTTGATTTTGATTACACTGTTTAAATTAGTAAGCTTAAATTTTAATATTTCATAATTAACAGGGTTTTCCAAAGGAAAATCCGGTTATTGAAATGGTGAAAATGGCGGACTGGTGGGCAGGCGGCTGCCAAAAGAGTACCCCTATTGTACGGATAACTCCTCCTACAGTTTTCAAGATCGGAAGTTGTTGTTTTGCAGATCAATTGTACATATATCAGAGATGTGCATATTACTTGGATTTAGATTTTTGATAATTTATGAATTTATGAAAAAAATACCAGATATTGAACTTACTAGTTATTTTTTGGCAAAATATTGCATATAGAGTACCCCATGTCACTGAATAGGTAGTGCTTATCAATTCAGGGTTGACATATAGATTATGGATACTGTTCACACAAAAGAAAACCGGTTTGCTGTCACATTGACAGCTTTTCTCTTGTTCATATATTGTATTTAAAACTTGTATTCATGATAAATACTGTAAATGTTTCATGATAAATATTAATCATTTTAGATGGACTATGCCTTGAGTGACCCCAAGGTTTTTGATTCTCATTTTGTTTATGGGAATACTGGGGGTAATCATCAGTGGAAAATCACAGAAGTCCAGTATCAACTTATAAGACACTTTTGTTCCCAAGAGGAAGAGAAGTTGAGTAGTAGATCAACTTATATGTTTTCTTATGCAAAAGTTATTGAAAACACTTCTGTCGTTTTGAGTGAGGAAATTAAATGCACAGTGAAGGACATAGAAACAAAGCTATCACAACTATGGCATGTTGAGATGAATCAGTCTTTTACTGATGAACTTCTGAATAAATACTTTTTTGATTACAAAAAACTTAACACTACTGACTGTCTGGTGTGTGATCCAACATTTTTACCAGGAAGAGGATTCCTCATCTTCAGTCCATCCTATGATTGTTTGTGTGAAGTTTATAAAGCTGTATGCAGTGAATTTGAAAAAAAGAAAATGAGGGACACTGGAACAAATTTCAACGTTACAAGGAAGTCATATGATCAGCCTACATCAGTTTCTTCAATTTACAGTAGTAATCCAAGCTCAACTTTATCTTCCTCAACATCTTCAAGTGTAACAAACAACCATGAAAACAATGGAGATGGAGTTCAGATTGGTTCAGTGAAAGTTAAGGTACACATTGGATCTATACTGGATGCTAAAGTGGAAGCCATTGTGAATGCTACAAACAAGAGCATGAAATTTGATGTTGGTGTTTCCAGAGTAATCTGCAACGCTGCTGGTTACCCATATGAGGAAAAGTGCAAAGCTCTTCTACAGCAAAATGGTTCAATTCTCAAGACCTCACAGTGTTACTCAAGTGATCCTGGTTACCTGAGAGACAGGTTTAAATGGATATTCCATGCAGTTGGTCCACATTGGGATGATTGTGAAAAGAAGGAAGAGTGTATATACTTGCTAGCTAATACAGTGACAAATGTGATGATATCAGCAGATTATTTAAGCATTGCCTCTGTTGCAATGCCTGCCATAAGTTCAGGTAAAGTTTATAACATTTATTTTTATTTTCATTCTCTTGATGAAATAAAAAGAAGCTGACATTGTAAAAAGCTGCTTCTTTGTTTCAAAATATTTTACATAAAGTCCATTTATTCTTAAGATATATTTGGAATCATTTTAAATTCAGATAAAATAAAAGATGATGCATGGTCAAAAACTTTTTAAAGTACCGGTAAAATAAATATTTTCTATGCAATGTTGGATAAAAATAACAGAAGAGTTAGAGAGCGAGAGAGAGAGAGAGCACACATTAAATAAAATACTATTTAACAATAACCTTTTATTCTTTTTTTCCCATTTTTTAGGGCACTCAAAAGTACCAATTGAATTATGTGCCCTAGCATACATCATTGGTATACAGCAGTTTGGAACAGGCAGAGCATTGCGAGAGGTTCACTTTATTGATAAAGACATTGCAGTGGTAAATGAAGTGAAAACTGCTTGTAACAAATACAAAGAGAATCCAATATCCATCACACTAGAAACCATGAAATCCATGTATCCAAAGTATTTTGGGATGAAAGGTGAAGACACAAGAAACAGGAAATCAACTTCCAATGGAAATCCACAGGTGAGTAAACAAAGGCTGTGTTTGTCAAATGCTTTCATCAAAAATATATAGATTATTACATGGCACTTTTATATTGTATCCCATATTAGCTCGAGGGGCTGCATATCGTTATGCTCGAGGGGTGATGTACAGCCACCTTGGGCTAATATGGGATGCGACATAAAATGTCATTTCATGATTTTTTTATCATATACTTATTGAAAATATTAAACAAACAATAAAAAACATCATGTGATGAAAGATTATTGTCAACAAATCGATCAATATCCATATATTTGTCTCTTATTATATCCCCGCAAACAAAGTTTAGGGGGGTATATTGGATTCCCCTGTCCGTCTGTCTGTAGACGCAATTTTGTCCCCCCTATAGAATTTTTTACTACTGCATGCACCTGCAATTTTTATTAAGATCAAACAAGATTTAATGATTTTATGACAATTTTTTTCCTTATCCTATATATTGTACACTGATGTTGAAAAGTAAGGGAGGTAATCCTTACAGATTTTAGTAATTTAAATATATTTATATAAATACATCCAGATGGAAGTTTTTGTCCCCCGCCGCAACGCGGAGCGGGGACATAGAAATGCCGGGCGTCCGTCCGTGGGTCCGTGTGTCCGTGGGTCCGTGCGTCCGTGGGTCTGTGTGTCCGTGGGTCCGTGTGTCCGTGCGTCCGTCCGTCACACTTTTTTGTAAGCGCTCTCATGCCTACAAATTTTGACAGATTTTCATTACATTTATACCAAATGTTTATACACCTATTACCTTGGTCAAGTTCGAAAATCAGCATTGGTCGATACTTTTTGTTGGAGTTATGGGACTCTGACCACAATAATGACTCCGTTTTATCCAAAAATTGACCTTGTAAGCGCTCTCATGCCTACAAATTTTGACGGATTTTCATTAAATTTATACCAAATGTTTATACACCTATTACCTTGGTCAAGTTCGAAAATCAGCATTGGTCGATACTTTTTGCTGGAGTTATGGGACTCTGACCACAATAATGACTCCGTTTTATCCAAAAATTGACCTTGTAAGCGCTCTCATGCCTACAAATTTTGGAAAAAATGGGTGGTCGGGGTAAAAAAATGTTCCTCCCAACCTCCCCACACATTTAATTCTGGAACAGCCCTGAATGTTTGAAAATATTGCAATTTCATATACTGTGAAATCATTAGATTTCGTGGTGGTTCAATTTTCGTGGAATTTGTGGGTACCTCTCATCCACGATTTAACATCCTACACGAATTAATAAATAAGGGTAATAAAATCATATTTCCTTTGTAGGTTTTAGAGAATACACGAAATTACGTCCCCACGAACCTGTAAAATTTAAGCAATCCACGAAAATTGGCCCCCACGAAATTTAATGATTCCACAGTACAGTACACTAGTATACTGCTTGAACGGCGGGGGACCCAGGAATTCTATTCTTGTTTGTCTTTATTTCATAACTAAATTTATGTTTTATAAGTATTCTATCAACTGACAATGCAAACTTTTTGTTTGTCAATGATAAATTCTTAGGTTCTAATAAGAACATCAAAGACAAGTGTGGCTGAATTCATTTGTCCCAAGGGGGCCATTATCTGAACCATGGTTTAAATGAAGCATGTGTTCAGGGAAAATTGATAATCTATAAAATGGGCGGTAGTTTGTAGGATATTTTAATACTGTTTCATATAAACCAACGGTTTCTATCATTATAAGGAAATAAATTATATCATTATTAATAAAGAATTTAACTATTTTTAAAAGCTGTATAAATTTATTAGTCAAGGAAATTGATGAAGTGACCCTATAGGGCATTAATGTAAATGAAATTCAAAATTATTGATATGGTTGTAGTGTTTTGGCAATTTTAAAATTGTTTGTATTATATTAAATTCTCCTTTTTACATATTTTTGACATAGTAAGCTAATTATGATAATGTTTTGGGAGTTTATCCAAGTTTAACAAGCTCGGTCATCAAAGAAAATTATAGTCCTATGGGATCAATTTTCTGATATGGAGTTGCATGTAGCCATGTAGCATAGGAGAAAGTGAAGAAAATTTGACACAACTAGTTGCATCTGTCAAGACTCCAATTAAAAATATATTCAAGGTTTTATCCACAGAAGAGCATTGCTTCCAATCAAGGCTATTTTCATTTACTAAAAAGGGAGGGGCTATTGTCACTCATTTGTTTTTTCTTCAAAACTTTTCAATAAAAAATATCATCGAATACAGAAATTATTATTCAATTCAATTATTTGTCCCATTTGAAATTAGCCTTGCGGGAGTATTAGTTCAGTTAGGACAGTTCTAATTAACTTTTTTGTCAATTTGTGCCATCTGACTGTATACCAAGTTGATGTCAATGTAAACATTTAATGTCATACTTGGACACCAGAATTGAACTAGGCATACCAATATATACAAGGGTTGTCCAAAAAGTTTGTGGACATATGTAATTTCATTCAAAATAACGGTGCCATTATCAGGAAAGTATTATAATATCTTAATATATGTACAGAATATAATAATGTATATGTATAAAAATCAGACTAATGTACATTTTTGTATTGGAGTTATCATTAAATATGACTGCCGTCATGAGAAAAGGGCCCTTATCTTTTGACATCACAATGCTCAGAAAACGACGTCAAAGTAGCGGCAGTGTAAACGCAGTTTTTTTATTTTCTGTTTCAATCTATTTTTTTTGGCATCTGTGTTGTGTTTTTTTTTAATAATTAGAGTATGGTCTTGTTTAAATACTGATAATAATAATTGATAAATGATAATAATATATAATAAAATAATTAAAAAATAATTAATAATAATGGTCGTTTTCGACCAGCTATGTCAATGAAAGTTGAGTTAACATGTCTTGCTAAAATTGTCATAAAATGCTTAAAACACACAAGATCTTGGATATCTTTGTATATTTGTATTCAGAAAGAGTTGACTAATCGGAATTGAGAAAAAAGTGAGTTTTTGAAATTTTGAACTCAAGTGTCCTTTTCTCTCGTGACGGCAGTCATATACATTGCCTATACAGGCCGCACGGCCCAGTCTGACGTTGAGTTATAACGACATTTCTATAACGACGTTTCTATATGAGAGGCATTTTAACTGGGGTGAAGGCCTGTCCCGAGATACAGTTAGATTATCTAACTAAGCAGAGTGTAGTGAAATTAATAGCATTATTGTAAGCTTAAAGCTTGGTTATGTAAATGTCAACAATATGGTGTGTCGATGTATCTATTTCATAATTAAATGTCTGATATCATATGCAATGTCAACCCGTGCACGCACGGGTCAAAGTCTAGTGACTCTTAAAGAATCCATCTTTTTAGTACCTTAAGTTATAGAATTTTCAAAATAACTGATCAGTGGTTAAATTTGTTATGAATATTTATATAAAAACTACCAAAGAAGCATGACCCTCTATTCAGTTACATTAGATCCTTTTTTAGTGGTCGATAATTGTGAGCAGATCAAAGGATCCAGTTTCAGTTGAAAGGTTGACATCATGAAGACATTTGCTAAGATGTGTTATTCTATGATTGATTCCTAGCTCTCTGATTGGCTGATATCCAACAATCTAAAAAAAAGAACCCGCTATATTCACCTGCACATGACTTATGAGGTGAATACACCATTTAATTTTTTCTTCATTGGACCATACTTGCCCACTGACCCGATTTTCGTCGGGTCACACCCGATTTTTCAACCCTCCACCCGATTATTTTTTATGACCCGGCGGGTCATGCTTTTCACCCGATTTTTGTCGAACAACCCGAAAATATCCCGATTTCCGGATTTGGTTCGTAAATTAGGTTGTGCATTGGACTTCCAGTTATGAACCCAAGCTGAGCTTGGATTTACGTAAACAATGCCGATGGCTATTACAGCTAGGTAACTGTTAGGCTTAATTATTATCGTGAGTTGTTTTGACAAACAGAGGGTTTAAATCATTAAGTGCGATGGCTTCCAAAAGGAAGATCGAGATCTTTATCGGGGCCAGCGGAATAAAAACCAAAAACGAGTTTTTTACCATAAATAATCTGATGACCGAAGCTTTTTGAAAAGTAACATTTAGAAGAAGTGTGATTTTCAAAACTCATGTGCTTTTAGAAACAATAAAAAAAATAATGTAAAAAAAACTTGCACTCAGAAGCCAAAATTTAACATACTTGCCAAATTAGCAAAGACTTCTTGTGCTGCCAAACAGTAATACTGATTCAGAAAGAGCTTTTAGCATTGTTAAAAAAATTACACTGAATTTCACTTGGAACTTAACATTGAAAATTGAATGCCCAACTGTCTTGTAAACTTAACTAACTAGTCTGTTGATTGCTTTGAGTACATAGCAACATAGGAAGTATTAAACAATTCAAAATCAGCAACTGTAAGATCGAATCTTAAAGGTATATGTGGCGTATTTGGAGTAAAATTTTTGACATGAGTTTGAGTAAAAATATACATCATACTTCTTATAATTAGACGTTTCACAAACTCTAGGCCCATAAAACATGTTCTGTCTTTAGTTATTTATCTCTAAACTTTGCTACACGTCTGATGAATATTAATGTAATCCGCCATTTACAACGCCACTGCGCATGAGTGCGGGAAAACCTAGCATTGAAAACACGATGGAAGAAGAGTTTGTTTACAAATTAGAATCACGTTTTTCATGTCTTAAATTTAATAATTCTTATATCAGATGATACTCAAAGCATTATTATTCCGATATTCATTAATGTAGAACGATATAAATTGTTTATTAAGTGTAATAAAGACGAAGCACGATTTTAGCATCATCGACATGATAAACGGAGTAAATACCCCTCTCCATGAGGGATGCATGTACTGAGAGTGTTTATTTATTCTTTATTCAAAAATTCCTCTAAACGAAAATCCACTTGTGGTTTAAAACTTATAAAGTAAAGACAAGGGACACATGGAGCACGAACCTGAATAGCAAAACCCCTACAACTTCATCATGGAAATTTAAGTTTAATTTGGCTTTAATTCCTGTTCCATCAATCTACATGGTCTCCGATGACAATCTTCCCTATGTTCCTATCCTTGTCAGTCTGTCTCTTTTTTCTTTCATTGCCAAATCTGTCAAACTTAACGGTATACCTATCATTCTCGTCGTCGCCATTCTTGTTGATAGACCAAGATGGATGTCACGTGACCCATTTAAGGCGGGGTTAATCAAATCTTTTGTATTTTTTACCGTGCCGGTAAAAAATAAAAAATATTTTTTTGATTTCTTGTATCTTTGTTATGCGATTGACTTATAAAGTGTAATTTGTGTGAAAGTCCTATCTTTAAGTAAAGAAATGAAGCAAATAATCAGATCTTATTATTGTTATTCACTAAAAATACGCCACATATACCTTTAACAGTTTGGATTTTTAGTCCAATGATTGGACTAAAAATCCAAACTGTTAAGATTCGATCGTTATCATTATTTCTGTCGTCCAATGAAATATCACATTTCTCAATGTGTTATTAAGCTAATTTGCTTCAAACTAATTATAAAAGGTGATGAGGTTTTCTTCACTTTATAACACTCAATTTGATATATCTGTATAAATTCATTGCTGAATCATATAAAAAATAATTTTTGCATTTTTTTTTCAATCAATATGATGATTTAGCCCTGGAAATACAATATACAGTATATATAGCCGGTACACCTTGCTTTGGCTCGGTAAATATTGTACTTCTCGGGTAGCTATATCATCGTATTTACCTAAAAAACAACAATAATTGTATAATATTATATAGGTAAATTAAAAAGAAAATCGGTAAAAAAAAACCTTTGAAAACGTTTCTTATGAAGATTATTTGCATGCATTAAAATTCACACAGGTAGTCACAACTCAGCCAGCTGCATCAAATACTTCACTCGAGTTCAAAGAAAGAAATATCCAAGTGAAAGTCTATGTGGAGTCTATATTGAATGTGAAAGCAGACGCTCTTGTGAATGCAGCCAATGAAGCATTATCACATGGTGCTGGAGTCGCACTTACAATATGTAATGCAGCAGGAAGAGAATTTGATGAAGAATGCCAAAGAAAACTCAGACTCAAAGGCTCCTTACAGACCACTCAGGTTCTAGCAACCACCTCTGGAAACCTGAAAACCCAGTTTAGACATATCCTGAATGCTGTTGGTCCAAGATGGGACCAGTATTCAGACAAAACACAATGCCTCTCTGATTTACATGATACCATTGTGAATATCCTGAATGAAGCTGAAAACCTACATGTTAGAAGTTTAGTCATGCCAGCAATTAGCTGTGGTTAGTATTAAGTACTCTTTCTATCAATTTCTTGTAGAGATTGGTCCAAAAACTATTTTTCTTATTTTACAATTAATTGATCTAAACATTGTAGAAACGATTTATTTGGTACATATATCTCCCTTTTAGCTTGGCCAGTTGTATAGCTCTCTGTGTTTATCTACTGTAGATTCCTTATTTTATGCAAGTTATTCAATCCTGTTGTTTTGTATCAAATTGCAAGAACATTAAAAAATCACAAGTACTGAACTTTTTAATGATTTTATAGAGTATGAAGCTTAAAATAAGCAAGGTTTTAGAATCTGCAAGGGAACTTCTTGCAATTTTACACAGAAATTAATCCCTCACATTTAATTAGGTATATGTGTATTACAGTATACCCAGTAATCAAGACACAAGATTACCACTTTTTTCTAAAGAAATATATATACTTTTGTAGGAATTTTTGGGGTTCCATTAAAACTTTGTGCAGAGATGTACTTGCAAGGAATAATAAATTTCAGCAGACAGACAGTTTTGTATCTGAAGGAGATCCACATAGTAGACATCGATGTTAGTGTCCTGAGAGAAATGACAGCTGCTCACCATAACTACAAGAAAAACCCTGACTCTATATCCATTCGAGGTGCAAAGACACGACATCCTGCCTTGATGAAAGCCTTGAGATCTTCATTAGTAATGGGAGTGGATAATAGAAAAGATGTTACAGTTGGCCATGCAGACACAACACAACAAAGAAATATTATGAAGCCTCCAAGATCCTCAGAGTTCAAAAGTTACTCAGAAAAAATCCCTCAAAGCAAGGGAGGATGTCTTTTCAAAATGAAAGATGAAAAATTTGGATCACAGACTGCCAAGGTTTTTAATTTTCAAAATAAAATGGTGGTTAAAATTTACACTGGCAGTATTGTACGATTTCAAGGGGATGCCCTGATATGCAGCAATGATGATAAAATGTCAGGAATTGGCCCATTAGCGAAAGCTGTTGCAGCAGCAGGGGGATCAAAGTACAATGAAAATTATTCCAAAATCAGGGACAAATATCTATATGGTAGCTTTAAATGGAAATTAGGAGAAGTGGAAACATGCAGTGGAGGGGATTTGAATGTTCGTTTTGTAGTCCATGCTGTTATCCAATCAATGATAGGAACAGACCAAGAAAGCCTGAGATATTATAGATCCACACTGATGAAAATATTTAATACCATCAACAGCTACAATAAATCAACAAAATTTGCCATGCCTTTGATTGGTGCAGGTATTTAAATCATTATGTTTTTTAAAAAGACATTGTAATTGTCTTTAGTTCACTAGTTTAAACTATAATTTTTAATAAAAATCATGAGAAATGTATCTATGTTTTCTGCACAAAACTATTGCTAGCTAAATTTTTTATCGTAAAGTACGGTTTATAATAGTTGAAATACTGTAAGTTTCAGAACAAATAAAGCATCTCGATCAATCTTCAATTCTGTTAAATTTAAATTAAAGTTTCTTGAATTTAAACATGTTAAAAATGTTAAGTTATTACATTTTTGTGAATTAGGCACCTTAACCCTTTCACATTCGAGACTTTTTATATTTTTTCAGGGGAAAAGTCATTCAAAAAAATCTTTTTAATATAATGAATGTATTAAATATGGACACCTATTTATGAATGTATTTGTCAAGCCTCTGTACATCATATTTAGTTTGAACCTTTATTCATTTGACTTAATTATAAACAATTGGATTACCAGTCAAATTTGACTGGTATGAAAGTGCTAGTGTTAACGAATTTTATAATGTAAACTGTGAAACCATATTTTTCAGATAAAAAAATTATTATTATTATTATTATAATGCTATGCAATCTTAAATGTGTTGTTTTTAGTGTTCAGTTTTTATTGATGGTTTACAGATGTGAAATATAGATGAAGGTCTACAGTCCATAAACTTAAAGCTGACATGAATTCATAAATACGCATTATTTCCCTTTTATTTCCAACTATACCGCCATATTAGTTGTCGATTTCTATTGTTCTGCTCATCGCTACACGCCCCCTATATAATATGGGGTGCCGTTTTAATATTTCTGAGGTATTTTCTGATATCAGGAAATGATTTTTTGATATCAAGAATTCGAATTTCTGATATCAGCTAGGAAATAATTTTTTGATAATCATAAATTTGAATTCTTGATATCAGAAAATACGATCTATTTGCTGATATCAAAAAATCGATTTTCTGATATCAAAAAATCATTTTCTGATATCAAAAAATCATTTTCTGATATCAAAAAATCATTTTCTGATATCAAAATTTGATTTGTTGATATCAGAAAATGATTTTTTGATATCAGAAATTCAAACTGATTTTTAAATATCAAGAATTATATTTTCTGATATCAGAAATTCAAAGAAAATGGCAAATAAATTTCCACATTTAATAAATACTCCCTTGACCCAAAATTAACTACAGAGCCAGATTTGCATTTAAATATTTGTTGTCTTTTATTTGAATATTTATTTTAGTGTAAAATTTAATAAGTCTTCTTGATAATTCTGGTCTTATGTATTGAAAGCGCTAACTGTACGCCTGTATAACTCTTTATATTATGCAAGGCTATCATTTTATTTAGGATCAATTCAATATTCACAGCAAATCGCAAAGAAAGCAGTGTTGATCATTGTATATCTGGCAAAACTTGCCAGAATGAAACCAGGTTTAAAATTAGGCATACATTATTATTCTTAACAGACATCTACAGGCTTGAAACAATTTCTTACAAATTACAAAAGTTGCATTACAGGGAGCATTCATTAAGTTGATAGTAATTTTATGTAGGTCTTATTTTCTGATATCAAAAAATCAATTTTCTGATATCAGGAAATGTAAATGATTTTTTGATATCAGAAAATTGATTTTTTGATATCAAGAATTCGATTTTTTGATATCAAAAAATGATTTTCTGATATCAAGAATTCAATTTTTTGATATTAAAAAATTAACTTTAATTCTTGATATCAAAAAATCTATTTTGTGATATCAGAAAATCATTTTTTAATATTAAGAATTTGAATTTGTGATATCAAAAAATGATTTTCTGATATCACAAAATAGATTTTTTGATATCAAGAATTATTTTTGGATATCAAGAATTATTTTTTGACATCAATAATTTGAATTATTGATATCAAATATTTTTTGATATCAGAAAATACCTCAAAAAAATTAAAATGGCGCCTCATAATATAAGGCCGAGAGCACTATTCATGCTTCACCGCATTCAGGTATTTCATATACCCGAACATATTACCTTGGACGAAAAGACGTGTAGAAACGCGTTTTGAACAAAAATAATATGACAACCACTGCACTGGCAAGGAATATCCAATGAACGACGAAACAAGACAGACTGAAATCCAGGCACAGATACTTCAAAAATCCTCAATAATTTTTTTCCTGTATATGTAATAACATCGCACATGCGCAAACCACCCACTGTGGTAGATCGAGCAATGTCAATGATTGCATGGATTTTAGAAACGGAGCGTTTTTTGTAGAAACCGATGGAAACGATGTTACATTGTTACTTTCTTGGATTTACTATCTTTTAGCTACTGTGTTGGATGTAGTGCCACCGGGGTTTTCAAAAGATGCAGACGTTATGCACTCTGTATGAACGACACATATGTTCGATGTGCATGCGAAGTAAGGCAGCATTGTCTGTGCTAAATAATATGGATACCTTGGAAATTCTTTCAAAGAATAAATATATTTTGTATTTTATTGATTGTTATTTCCTTTCTTCTTTATTACAAACATTTTACTACAATGTTTAGTTCATGCATTTAGAAGTCCGTGCAATCTGAATGCCTGGAATTCCTGAATGCCTTGATCGGAAAGCAACTGACCGTAACTTTCTCAACCGGTATTAATATACCCCAGTGGCAGTAGAGAACCGATCGAAACTAATATACCAAATGCTTTTATGAATTCATGTCAGCTTTAAGTATTTACACTCCAAAAATTTTAGCAAGACATGCAACCTCTTATTTTGAAAAGCAAGTTAAGTAGTTTTTAATATAAAAAATGTAAGGATTGATAACACTTCATTTTGAAGGCTATTGGGGGTTATTTTTTGTTGAATACACCATTTAGACCTTCAGCATCTTTAATCTATGAATGTTTGAATGAAAGCTAGTGTCATCAGTAGTATATGAATTTTGCAGCATAAATATTTTATCAAGTACTGGTAGTTAAGAAGAAAAGCATCTTCGCTAGCCAAGGGTTTTCAGTGCACTCCGCTTCAGGGGAGCGGGGTGGATCGAAAACCCTTGGCTAGCAAAGATGGAAGAAAAGAGAATTTAAAGACAAAATCAAACTAAGTGTATGTAAAGCAACTCATCATTATGTCAATTTTAATTTTCCAGAGTGCAACAGTTCTGCAGCTTTTGTATTATGCTCACTGCATAAATTATTTTTATTTTAGGTTACTTGGAAGAAGAGACAGGGGACCTTCAAAAATGCTGTCAAACTTTTTTCCAAGTTCTTGCCAAATTCTTTAATGATCATCAATCAGACTGTCACATAGGAGAGCTTCATCTGATAAACAGAAATCCAAAGGTTACTCATACATTGATTGATATCTTCAAGTGCAACTGCACTCAACCATCAGAACATGAAAATCGTCCTGTAAAAAATGAACAGAAATCAAGACATTTAAGTTTTACTGCATCAAGTAATGATGAAAATACTTCTACCAAGTCTTCTGTTCAAAGACAGCACAGTTGGGACAATTTCACAAGAACCACAGAGGAACAAGCTGTAGGACTCGGAGGATTAGGTGCTCGTCCAAAAACATCTACAGAAAGGTCAAAGTCAATGTATGTGAGAAATCCAAGTGCAAGAGCAACAAGATTTGACAGAAAGAATCGTGAAAGTTACACAGGAGACAGTAATCTACTGACAAAAGCCAAATCTAGCAAGGACAATCAATCAATGGGGAAAGGAATTGAAGGTGAGAAAACAAAGATTCCAGCAAAGGAAGGAAACTTGTTGATTATTAGTGATGATGATGATGATGATGAGAGAAGCTACGATGAAACTAGTCTACGTGATGTTCCAAGTGTTGAGAGTAGTGATGATAAGACCGCTATCTGTGTAATATGTCTGGATGATGTGAAAGATGGTATGAAACTGGACTGTAATCACGAGTTTTGTAAATCTTGTTTGAACCAGTCCTTTACAAAACACAAAAAGGCCTGTCCTGTATGTGGTAAAATATTTGGAGAAATAACTGGAAATCAGCCTCCAGGTGATATATCATTTGACAAAGAGAGAAGATCATTACCGGGATACGAGGATTGTGGAACAATTATTGTCAAATACAACTTTAAATCAGGAATACAAGGGGTATGTCAAAATCACATCTAACTTTTTATGTGTAACTATACAAAAATATGATAATTGCAAGGAAAAAGTATGTGTTTTATACATGTATGATTAAATTTTTATATTTATATGGTGAAATGTAAGTTTTAGGTTGTCACTTGCCTTTAGATTGTCTAGTTTGACAACTATAATTTCATTCATTTATGAAAATATAGGGTAATTACATTTAAAAAAAAATAGCATTTTGAATCAATTAATTACTTAATCAATTAAATCACAGCCTGAGCACCCAAACCCTGGAAAGTCATACGAGGGAACAGATCGGCGGGGGTTTCTCCCGGACAATGAGGAGGGCCGAAAGGTGCAAAGACTTTTGAAGAAGGCATTTGACAGGCGGTTGGTTTTCACCATTGGATACTCTAGAACCACAGGAAAAGATAACGTTGTCACTTGGAATGACATTCATCACAAAACAAAGAGGGACACAGGAGCTCAAAGGTGAGATGTAAACCTGTGAAACATTGCCTGTCGTTAATAAACTGATTAGTAAGGGTTCTTTTTGAAAGAATACATTTTTTAAAAAGCCACACATAATTCTGTTATTGTGAACAATTTTATTTTACTGGCATATGAATTTAAGACTTGTCAAATTTCATTTTACTGGTACATGTATATGAATTTAAAACTTGTCTTAGAGAATTTTTTTGCATTTTGTTTAATATTCTTAAATAAAAAATAGCTGCAAATTCCATATGCCAAAAGACAAACTTTATTTTTGCATACTCTTGTGTAAAGAGATTAACCTGGCACATTAAATTTTTGTAAAATTCTAATGTAGTGAGCCTAGTAACACTTTTATTCGTTTCTCCACAATTTTGTTGTACCGTATTTTTCCGACGATTAGTCGGTTTTTTTTTTCTCTGAAGCAGAGCATCCGACTTATCGTCTAAATCGACTTGTCTTAGGCTTGAGGTCAGAAAATTGTTTAAAATAGCATTCAAAATCTTGGTTTTAATCATCTTGACTTGGCTGTGTGATTGGAAATTACCTTGTTGAATTCATCGTTCATCTTTATGAATTATCGTTTTCACTCATTTGTTAACACCAGTATACATTATAATAACGGTAATTAAAAAATGGTACATGTCTTTAATCAAATTAAAAGTTTTACCGTTCCGTTTTCATAAACACATCGTCACATGGTTCCATATATGACACTAGTGGGAAGATAACATTGCGCAGTAAAATTGAAACCAAATTTGAATGGAAAAAATTATTGCAGTAAGTCCGGGGAATGTTTTTAAATTTTATTATTTTATTAGTAAAGAGTTGTTAGTGGAAAGTATAAATAAGAAATATTTTATGGTCAAATTCAATCTTAAAAAACGTAATCGGCAATTATCAATACTAATGTTTATACAGTAGGCTGGTATCGGTTGTGCTCTATAATCATTCCCTAAGGCTGAGATATATGCGGCGTGTTTACTCCCTGTGTATATAAAGAGTACCGTAATAAGAGTGATTAAAGTTCATTAATTAATTATTGTTCAATTCTTCGATTGTGGTTAAATAAAAATTTTAGGAAACGTATGTATGTCGTATATCGTCATTATCAAGTCGTACAAATGATCAATCTATTTCTAACAGTGTCTATGTAAAGCAATAGCGTGTAACTGCATTACTGGATACAAACTAAACAAGTTTAATCAAATTATAGTAATTGCTAAGCTTTCTACACTTGAGATCCCCCTTTGAAGTCCGACACGAGACAGGTACATGCTTCTGACACCGGAAATTGTTAAACAAACATTGACCACGCGCCGAGTCAACAGGTGGCTGGTTACATAATGGCGAATACACTGGCGATGGTCAGAGTGAATAATTATTTTAAGGAAATAAAATATTTCTGACAAAGTAAGTTTAGTTTACTCTCATACAACTTGCATAACACGCGATATCGGGAATTGTTTACAATGCAAGCGACTTTATAGATGTTACCGGTATTTGAAAATATGATGCATAAGTATAAAACGTAATTGTTTAAATGTCAATCATTAATAATAATTGGTAGCAATATCGGGGACATCGTGGCATCATACACTGATAATGTTACTGCAGCAGTTTTTTATACGCCATTTTAAAGTGATAAGATCGACGTATCGTCTGAATCGACGTATCGTAGGAATTTGTTAAAATTTTGGCTAAAAAATGCGCAATTCGACTAGTCGTCCGCATCGACGATTCGTCCAAAAAATACGGGTACATTCACTATGTGTCTGTAATTTTAGAATAGACTATTTTTTCAATATGCATTTTTTTGATAGCTTAAATTGTTGTCATCACTTTTAAAGTTCACTGATCCTAAGCCTCAAAGTATTTTTTTTCATCATCAAAATGTTATTTGTCCTTCAAACTTTTTACATTGTAAATGAAATGAATAAAAAGAAATTTATTGATGGTATCCATGCATTTTACAAATTTATTGCAAATTTACCCTCAAATAAATAAACAAGTCGGTGGCTCGAACCCCTTTACCTTTATATGTAGTAGATCTTCATGGATCCACTAAGCCAAGCATTTTGTTGAATAACTGATCATAATATTAACACTAGAATACTAATTAAATTTACCTATATAAAAGGTATGAATAAAATATATAATTTAGAACTATCAAACATGGGTGAGGATCAGATATCGTTAAAATGTCTTCAATTTTTTTTATCTATGCAAAGTTACTATGATAACCAGGTAACATAACAATTTTAGGGTGTCTTGCTTCTTCATTTAACAAAGTATATATAATATGTGGAAAAAAAAAACTAGAATACAATTACCTCACCAATTAATATTGGAATTTATAAAGAAGTGATCATTACATTTTTATAGATTTGGTTACCCAGACCCCACCTATCTCCAGAGAGTCCAGGAAGAACTAGCAGCCAAGGGAGTTACAGAGTGACAACAATAAAATCAGGAGACTGTTCCTAAATTTCTATTACATAGATACTGTTATAATTGACTTTTGCCAAAAGTATGTCACATGATACATATAAACATGTATAAGTATTCAACAATCAGATTATTGATTGGAGACTTACGTGTTAGTGAAATTGATGGTCAGTTTTACTACACATAGAGTGTCTTTTTTATTGAGTGGGAAATATTTGTGAATTTTACTTTGGTTAGAGTGACTGCTGAGTTGCAAAAATTATCACCAGATCAACAATTTTTTAGAGGCCTGGGGTATTGTACTATGCTATGAATAACATGTCCTATGAAATATGAATTTTTTTACTTCTGCAAAATAACCCCTGCCTGAAAAGTCTTTATGTCATGTTGAAGTCACTTAATTTTACCCTTAAAAAATGTCCACATTTATAGTCAGCTGCATTTTTTGTGATGTCCTGACGCGTTGACCTAGAATGTTTTATTCTTGTGTACATTATACGCATTCTTGAGTATATAAGTACCGGTATATAGCCAGAGTACAGTCATGGATATAATTTGGACTTTTCCCAAAGTATGGTCATGGATATACAATGTAATTTGGATTTTCCCCATGTTTGATGATATTTATATTTATTGTTCTTTTCATCATCATTAAACCTCATGTAAAATCACTTGAATTCTGTCCAATTATTGATTTCAATTTCTCAATTCATCTGTAAAAAATTCATCACTATTTATCTACCATAATTAACAGCCCGATCAGAAAACTTAGTTTGGAACTAATTGCTAAACTATGGTAAATTAATGTCAGTATAATTTCTCCACAATTAACATTGATGTCCTATGTAAGGCACACATGTGTTATTTGATTTTCTCAAGACTACTGTACACAGAGTTATGTCAGCCCTGTGTTATTTTCACTCTTCTTCACTTGCAAACGGTTTTGCCTCGTCTTGAATTTGCCCAGACAAAGTTGTGTTTAAAGAGAGATAATTTGAGACATTGAAATTCACCCAGTCTTAAATTCGCTAGCTGACAACAAGGGTGAATATTTCCCTGTATACAGTATTCTATTAGTTTAATACACAGATCACAATCAACTGTTACATGATATATCTACAAATCTTATTCATTGTATATATTCACCCTTAAACACTACCATTGTGTTAGGAGGAATCTAGTATTACCGTAAGCGATTTTACAAATCACCATTTTGTATCTGTACAGTAGCATTTAAATCATTTACATGAATCTATGTGTGGGGCCTCTCTCAAATTACTGTTTAAACTATAGGTCAGAATGAAAGAAAAACATTTTTTTCCCAAAAGTTGGGTGAAAAATCAGCTTTAAAACCAATTGCATGTAAATAGAAAATTGATCGGACAACAGGCTTTTCAAAAAAAAAATTTAAAAAAGGGGGGATATGTTCTGCAGAATGTAAAAAAAAATATCTTAATTGTATATGAGAGGGCTAACAATGGTTTTTCTAAGGTGGCCTTGTGTAAAGATTTTTATAGAAAGTAGTAGTTTTTTTTTGTAGATTTTTTTATTACCGATAATCTATAGTTTTGATCATAATAGACTGTAGAAATGGCAAGATATGTTGATAAAGCTATGATGCCAGATCTTATTAAATGTTTCAATGGAGTCACTTGATTATGTAGCAGATAAATGTAAATATTTCCGTCCCCAATACCTTGTAATCATTGTTTATTTTTTCAATTTTTAGCTTACCTGAGCTGAAAGCTCAAGTGAGCTATTCTGATCACATTTTGTCTGTCGTCCGTCCGTTTGTAAACTTTTCACATTTTCAACATCTTCTCCAGAACCACTGGTCCAATTTCAACCAAACTTGGCACAAAGCATCCTTAGGCAAAGGGGATTCAAAGTTGTGAAAATTAAGGACCACGCCCTTTTACAAGGGGAGATAATTAGGAATTATTGAAAATTTTCAAGAATTTTTCAAAAATCTTCTTCTCAAGAACCATTTGGCCAGGAAAGCTGAAACTTGTGTGGAAGCATCCTCAGGTAGTGTAGATTCAAAGTTGTGAAAATCATGACCCCCGAGGGTAGGGTGGGGCCACTATGGGTGGTCGAATTTTTACATAGGAATATATAGAGTAAATCTTTAAAAATCTTCTTCTTAGAAACTAATCAGCCAGGAAAGCTGAAACTTGTGTAGAAGCATCCTCAGGTAGTGTAGATTCAAAGTTGTAAAAATCATGATCCCTGGGGGAAGGGTGGAGCCACAATGGGGGGTCGTATTTTTACATAGGGATATATAGAGTAAATCTTTAAAAATCTTCTTCTCAGAAACTAATTAGCCAGGAAAGCTGAAACTTGTGTGGAAGCATCCTCAGGTAGTGTTAATTCAAAGTTGTGAAAATCATGACCCCCGAGGGTAGGGTGGGGCCACAATGGGGGGTCAGATTTTTATATAGGAATATATAGATTAAATCTTTAAAAATCTTCTTCTCAAAAACCAATTAGCCAGGAAAGCTGACATTTGTGTAGAAGCATCCTCAGGTAATGTAATTTCAAAGTTATAAAAATCATGACCCCCGGGGGTAAAGTGGGGCCACAATGGGGGGGGGGGGTCAAATTTTTATATAGGAATATATAGAGTAAATCTTTAAAAATCTTCTTGTCAGAAACTAATCAGCCAGGAAAGTTGAAACTTGTGTGGAAGCATCCTCTGGTAGTGTAGATTCAAAGTTGTGAAAATCGTGACCCCTGGGTGTAGGGTGGGGCCAGAATGGGGGGTCGAATTTCTACATAGGAATATATAGATTAAATCTTTAAAAAACTTTTTCTCAGAAACTAATCAGCCAGGTGATTCTTTAAAATTGTTTAGACTTTGGCCCCTTGACGGTTCTTGGGCCTCACAAGGGGTTCAGTGTTTGATGTAGGTTTATATCCCATACATAAACAACTGTTTAGGATCTTTTTGAGAACTGCAATGCTCAACATGTATTATGACTATAAAATCATCCTGTTAGAAAAGGGACTAATGATAATAAAAATATATACAGGGGGGAAATGGATTTTCATTTATACAGGATCTACATGTATTATACATGTACTACATTGTCCAGATAGTTTGTATTATGACTCCATTAAGCTGATTTCATCATACCTATTGTTCCTCAGGTGAGTGATGTGGCCCATGGGCCTCTTGTTTTTAAGACATTATATATATTCCCACCAAATTCATCTTTTTCAAGAGTTTTTTTGTTATTGTATGCAGACTTGTATGGTTGTGTTGTTTGGTTCAGAGTTTAAAAGCACTGCTTTCAGCTTTATAATATGTTTGAAAATTTTCAAATTCTTTCAATAAGTTGGAAGTAGAGTGCACATGCAAGTAAGTTTGTTAACCTAGCTATATCATGGTAGGTCTGAGTCTCCTGTCATTTCTCTGTTTGTCCATTGCATTGTGTCATCATTAAGTTATTTCCTTGAAAAGTGGGAAAATGTTTATCAGCATGCTTCTTTCTCAGAAACAATTGATCCTCTAAGCCAGTCAGTGGGAGGTTTTTATTTTTATTGTATTTGAAAAGATAAGATACTTATACTTTGAAAGTCATTTACAGGTATAGTTTTTTTTTTTTTTTTTGATGGGGGTGGGAGCTGATTGGAAATTTCAAAACAAAATATTGGTTTTCTAATCATGAGTAATATGAAATCACTAGCAAGAAATCTTTGCAGCATTGAAGTATGATTATAGTTATTGTTTATGAGAATAACTATAAATCACCCACATTGAAATGTTCAATGAAAGAAGAAAGGTCATCCAATATAAATTCTGATAATATGCTGTCACCCCCCCCCCCCCCCATTGAAAATTTAAAAACTGATGATCTTTATGGCCCTATGAATCAGCTAGCCCCGTTTATAATTTAGACAAAATCACGATATCATATTACCAGTATGTGTACATGTTATATTATTGCCAATTTGTTGCTTATTCAATGTCATTTGTTATAATTTATCAGAATTTTCTGTGATTACCATCATGTGTGTTCTTTTGATTGAAGCTTAATTTATCTACGCAAACAGATTGGAAGACAGATTATACAGTAAAACTGCTGACAACAAATTGCCAAGGACAGACTATTTTGCTTTGCTATAAGCATAATTCATTATAACTGTTAAATTTACATAATAGTTTAATGTTACAGGGAATGAAAATTACTTCACTGTAAGTGTTAATTTTTTTTAAGCATGTTCGCTATAAGCGTGTTTTACTGTATATGTATTTTTAGATGAATAGTTACCTGACTACCTGTGATGAGATGTCTAGAGATATGTTGACATGCAAAAATCAAACTTTGTCTTCCGAAACCAAACTGAAATGGTAGAATTAAGTCGCTAGTTGTGTTAATAGTACATGTATTGTATGGATAAAGATATTTTTGTACACTAGTTTAAATGGAGAAAACTAGCTTATTTATTATATAATATGATTGCTACAATTGTAATACCTGTATGCTATATGATTTAACAGTATATGTATATTCATTAACTTTAGACATTTTAGGGAATTTAAATATATACATAATTAAGGCTTTGTTGGTAACTTACATGTATATGAAGAGGTGGGATTAAGATTCATATCAGATGTAACAAAACTAAACTCATGTAATTTTGGTAGTGGCGAAGAAGGGGGGGTGTTAATTAAGGTATCTCACTCATCACATTTTGAGTTCACTGTGCACAGGATCATTTTCTTTAAAATAGTATACTAGTACATAGAACCATGTTAACAAGGCCTTGGACTTTCAGTAGGATGTAACTATTTATTTCTACTTACATCAAAACCAGTTCAAAATGATGCTGGTTTCAAGCGAAATATACACCCATTGGGTAGACTTAACTCAAAAGCCAGACAAATCTTGTTGACTTCAAAGAGCCATGACTGAATGGCCTGCAATAAAATAGACATGCCTATGTCACAATGCTGTTTGACACAACTACCCAAAGTCCAAGCTGAGACTAGTTAAAATGGTTCTATATTAATGAATTTAGCACAGAAAGATTTTTTTTTTATTACACAAGATTCATAAAGAAAATGATCCAAAATTAATAAAAAGGTGAGATTTGACAGGAACTATATTTTGGTGTGGAAATTAAGTATTCTAAAGGAAAATGATTAAAATCATGCATTTTTTGAAAATTTAAATGCATGTTTTGAAAATTTAAAAACACTGAACATTTATTATACATGCAAACTTTCATCCTGTGATGTGTTTTAAACTTACTCTGTACAAGGCCCTGTTTCACATCTAGATACCAATATTAAAGAATTTGATTGACTTTCACCGTAAAACCATGCAAATATATATAGAAAAAGTTGGAAAATTTTTAAGCCAAATTTTTCCAGAGTTTTACCTTTGAAACCCTCTATCTAAAAATTGACATCACTGATCCCCATGTTTTATTATGTAAAGTACATATACTGGGGACTTGTATTTATATAAATTTATAAAAAGATTGATATTCAGAAAGATTTTTGTTTAAATCAAATTGCATGTTCCTATTAAAAAATAACCAAGTTTGATGTACTGGGTTTACAAATATTTTACTTGGTTAGAAAAAATGTTAACAATTGTCAATACAGGGAAAATTGAATTTTTACTTAAAAAAGGTCAAAATAAATGCATCATGATTCAGAGGGATGAACACTGACAACCCTTTTTCTTTGTATTTTTTAAGCGTGTTTTGTCAACAGATTTCAATGATATTCTATTGAATTCTGAAAAAATTCTTGATAAAAGGAGATTGAGGAGTGAGAGATACCTTAAGAGCCACAAGTTAATCAGTCATAACATGCATGAAGAAGACCCTATTGTAGGTAATGGAATGCTTCTTTAATTGGAATTACAAAAGATATAATTTGTTTTTTAGTACATGAGTTTTGTTATTAGTACAGTACACTTGTTGGACTTCTTTGAGTTAATTTGAGAATTTTGAGGTGTCAGAGGGGAGGGGATACTGATGTAAACCATGCAAATTCTTTTTCATGCCAGACTTGTACTTTTTTATCTGCATGTTTGTACTTATAATGTCAAGATAAAAGCAAGGTTTGATTTTAAAAAAAACAACATCTTAGGCCACACTGATATAATTTCTTGTTTGTCGGACCCCGCAAGCTCGTATTTAAATAAAACTATACAAATAGTATTACTATTAATTTCCCGCATCAAGGAAATTCTGCGCCATTTTCTGTTCTATTCCCGCTCTATTTTTTGCATTTTAAATAGTTTTAATTCATAAATCAGAAACAAGTAGAAAAATATAACTGTCCGCACAAATTTATTTATGTACCGCTTTAAAATTTTGGCTACAAAAAATAATAATTTTATTATTTAATCGCTTGCCTGCTTGTACCTTTTTTCACTGGATGTCCGATGAACAAGAAATTATATTGGTGTGGCCTTAACTATAGAGTAATTTGTCACATATTATAGAAGTACATGTAGTTTGTTTGTTTAATAAATAAACTAATTTCAGTCAATAAAGACATCATCTTTGTGTTGTAAGTTGTTTTTTTTTTTATTATCTCAGTATAAATTATGACTCTTTGTATTATGTAAATTGTTTAATAGTACAAAAAGCTTGAGTACCTTGGCAGTTACAGTAACCAGTATATATAGGTATATATATAAGCCTTTGAATAGTACTGATTGTTATGTGCATTGATCAAGATCTTACATATTTTGCTTAGTTATATACCTTCATAAATATTCAGCTGTTCTTTTCAAGCTGCAGGTCTGTAGCTCCCGGTCTGGGAAAATATTTGGATGGACGTCCATTCGAATATATTCAGACCGGAAGCTACAGAAAGCAGCTAATCCGTACCATAAATCTGACTTTTATACAGACAATTTTAATAAGTATTCTAGTGTTAGTATTACCATCAGTCACACAACTACATGCTTGGCGTAGTGGATTCACAGGGAATTACCGGTACTAATCAGTTACATGTTGGTAAAGAGTTCAAGCCACCGGTGCACCACCACTTCTTTTTTCAAACTCATTTATTTCATTTTTATATCCGTCATAGGCAAATTTGCAATAACTTTGTAAAATGCATGGATACCATCTAAAAATTTCATTTCATGTATAAAGTTTAAAAGAAACAACACTTTGATGATAAAATAACTTTGATGCTGAGGATCGGAGAACCTTAACAAATTCATTATACTGTCCAGTATCAAAATGTTGGACAGCTATGTCACAGCTATATTAATATTTGTCCAAGCCTGGCAGAACCGAAATAGCTGCTGGACAGAAAAGAAAGAGCTGTTTAGTTTACTTTATAGTCCAACATCACCAAACATAACTGAACCGTCTAACAAATTCAATACTGAGCGGTCTGTCTGTCCAGTTTACTTTATGGTTGTATCTTTTAATGTTTCATCATTTCAAGAGGCTCACGAAACTCAACACATTTATTTTGTAGAGACTAACCGCTTGAATATTTGAAACATCAGACACAAAGTCAAAGCAAACCAACAATAAGTACATATAGTTATAGCAAAGCCAACTTAAAGAGATTTGGGGATTATTTTTCCAACAGCACTATGAATATTTTTATTTAATTGCAATTTTTCAGAAATTTCTTCACAATTTATTTCTTGTTTATCACTTATAAACTTGATCTTTTTCAAACATTATAATCCATGTAAAGTTATAAAAATGTAGGGCACCCTATCACATAAAAATTTCCTTTTTGTTTCACTTCAAAGTAAATTATCATTCTTCCTGTTGAACAGACAATCTCTCTTCCTTTGAGCACTTATCTGTATGTTTTGTTTACAATTTGCTATGGGATCAGTCTGAATATCATAAGATCTTCAAGTCACAAAAGGACTTTATTACCTTTTTTTAACAAAATAGTTATCACTCCTTAAAAATCAATTTGTTTTTTTTAAAGTTAAAAATGAAAAACCTAATACAGTAGTTTTTTTGGTAAAGTGTCAAGTGAGACATATTCAAATATCTGAATTATATTTTTTATATATTTTTTGTTGTTGATAATTTGCTTCCTATCAAAAAAGTTGCCTGGTGATTGCCAAATTTCAGTTTACCATGCAGATGTTGATTCAACAGGTATCTAAATATTTCTTTGTATAAAGGAGGAGATTGTCATAAATCATTGCATTAGTGCACTATTACAAATAACTCTTTAAATTATTCCTTTTTACCAATTTTCATGTATCAATGTACATAATTTTCAAACGTTTGTTGGATGTAATCCGGGTACAAATGAGAAACAAGAGGCCCATGGGCCACATCGCTCACCAGAACAACTGTTCCTTATATCATTTAAGTTTGTATTAGTTTTTTTTTAAACATTTTCCTAATATATTTTTATGTTAAACTTTAGACACCTCTTGGGGCCCCAGTATTAGTCCAGGGGTCGTGATTTTAACAATTAATATAATCTACATCATCTAATGATGCTTGCATTGTAATTTCACAAATTGGAGCATTGTAGTTCTTGAGAAGAAGATTTTTGAACAATTTCCATATATATGTTTGTTAAACTTTGAACCCTTCTTGGGGCCTCAGTAATAGTCCGGTCGTCACGATTTTAACAATTTAAAATCTACGTCATTTGAGGATGCCTGCATAGTAATCCTACAAATTGTAACATTGAATGTAGTTCTTGAGAAGATTTTTAATATGTTTTATGTTAAACTTTGAAACTCTCTTTGGGCCTCATTATTGGTCTGGGGGTAATGATTTTAACAATTTAGAATATACATTAGTTGAGGGGGCTTGCATAGTAATCTCACAAAATGTAGCATAGTAGTTTTTGAAAAGAAAAAAAGAAGACTTTTAAATATTTCCCCTTTAAATTTTCATGCTAAAATTTAAACACCTCTTGGGGCCCAAGTATGGTTTAGGGGTCACAATTTTAAATCTACATTATTTGAGGGTGCTTGGACGGACGATGGACAACAGGTGATCAGAAAAGTTCACTTGAACCTTAAGTGCAAGTGAGCTAAAAAGTTAGTTTTAAAAAAAAGGTAAGGGTGATCTGCCCCCTCCTTTTCAATGCAAAGTGCCAGCAATTTTTAGCTCACCTGAACCAAAGGTTCAAGTGAGCTGTTGTCCAGCGTCCGTCTGTCAATCTAATAAAAATTAGATGTTAGATCCGCTCGCTTACTCGCTACACAAACATCTAACAACATCCCATGCAGGGTCACGTCAGTGTGACCTTTCAGTTAGCCAATGAAATCTTTGGCTGAGGGCACAGAACTCCTCTGCTTTTTTTTTAGACATACGTAGATGACCGAGGTGTTCAAAGCAAAAGAAAAACAAAAATGGCACAGCCCATGACAACGAGGAAAACTATGTTTTAGGAGATGCCTGTATTATATGTGGATTTTCGTTTGTCCAATACGAAAAGACAGCTGATGGGACTGATATTATTCACAAGTTCTATCAAAATAATCTAAAACTGAACACAGAAAGGATATATTGTATACGGAAAGTAACCGAAAGATCGGATCTCGATCTCGAAGGGTGTAACGCGGGCGTTTGAAGGAAATGCTTCAGAAATGTCGTCCAAAATGCACCCCAATATCACTTCTTGTTCTTTTTTAAGCTTTTTAACGTTGAATAACTGAAGCACTTCTTTGGATCCAATTTGAAACTTCAACCGAGTTGATTTTAGAAACACGAATCTGATTGGATAATTCAGAAATGTTTATTCATATTTGAAAGGTCACACTGACGTGACCCTGCATGGGATGTTGTTAGATGTTTGTGTAGCGAGTAAGCGAGCGGATCTAACATCTAATTTTAATTAGATTGTCCGTCTGTAAACTTTTCACATTTTTGACTTCTTCTCTAAAACTACTGTTTCTATAATATACATTCCATTTTCGGTACATCTGTTCTTCTGTAAACTTTTCACATTTTTTACTTTTTCTCTAAAACCACTGGGTCAAATTTAACCAAACTTGTTAAAAGCATCCTTATGGAAAGGGGAATCTTAATTGTTAAAATAAAGGGCTAAACCCTTTTTAAAAGGGAGATAATTGCGAAAAAGTGAGTATAGGGTGTGTGTCTTTGAAAATCTTCTTCTCAAGAACCACTGCACCAGAAATGCCAATATTTACATAAAAGCTTGTATATATACCGGGTATAGTTAAAATTTTAAATTGTAAAAAAACGTGACCCCTGGACCAAAACTGGGGCCCCAGGTGGAGTTCAAAGTTTAACATAGAAACAAATAGGTAAAATGTTTAAAAATATTCCTCTTAAGAACCACTGCATCAGAAATGCCAATATTTACATAAACTTGTATACAGTACCGATCAGACGCAACCTAAACACCAGAGTAAACCTGTAAGTAAATCTGACCGGGTTTACTCTCAGTGTCCACTCTGGGTTTACTTTGGGTTTACCTTGGGTCCACTCTAGTAAACCCGGACTAAACCCAGAGTAAACCTAGAAAGTAAACCCTGGGTTTAGTTGGGGTTTACTTTCTGTCTGGTTTGGTCTGATCGGTACTGTATATAGTGAAGATTCTAAATTGTAAAAATCATGACCCCGGACTAAAATTGGGGCCTAGGTGGGGTTCAAAGTTTAACATAGAAATAAATAAGAAAATGTTTTAAAATCTTCTCAAGAACCACTGCATCAGCAATGCCAATATTTACATAAGACCTTGTATATATAGTGAAGATTCTAAATCGTAAAAATCATGACCAAAACTGGGGCCCCCTGGCGAGGGTCAAAGTTTAACACAGAAATAAAAAGGAAAATGTGTAAAAATCTTCTTCTCAAGAACCAATGCACCAGAAATGCCAATATTAACACAAGACCTTGTATATATGGTGAAAATTCTAAATTGTAAAAATCTTGACCCTGGACCAAAACTATGGTCACGAAGGGGTTAAAAGTTTAGCATAGAAATAAATAGAAAACATGTTTTAAAATCTTCTTCTCAAGAACAACTGCACCAGAAATGCCAATATTTACATAAAACCTTGTTTATAAACTGAAAAATTCTAAATTGTTAAAATCATGACCCCCTGACCAAAACTGGGGCCCTAGGCGGGGTTCAAAGTTTAACATAGTAATAAATAAGAAAAATGTTAAAAAATCATCTTCTCAAGATCCACTGCACCAGAAATAGCAATATTTACATAAAACCTTGTATATACAGTGAAAATTCTAAATTGTAAAAATCATGACCCGGGGACCAAAACTGGGGCCCCAGGCGGGGTTCAAAGTTAAACAAAGAAGTATTTAGGGAAAGTGTTACAATGTTACAGTATATGGGATTACTATGCAAGCCTCCTCAAATAGTGTAGATTCTTAGTTATAAAAATTTTCTTCTCGAGAACTACATTGCTACATTTTGTGAGATTACTACGCAAGGATCCTCAAATAGTGTAGATTCTAAATTGTTAAAGCCAACCATAAACCCAGACCCTACTGGTTTTAAGTTTAAAATAGAAATAGCATATGCTACCAAATAGAATGGTACAAGGGACTGTTGTTCAGGTGAGCGATGTGGCCCATGGGCCTCTTGGTTTTTTTGGGGTTTTTTTTTTTTTCCCAAGTTCAAAAGTGCCTGTAATTTAGGGGTTCCATTGTTAGTTTGACAAATGTATTTTATTACCGTATTTGATTGTGACAAAAAACTGTATTTGAGGGATATCCTTTAAATCCATGAAAAGTTGAGCCACCAGGTCCCGCTGTCACCAACTTTCTTCAAGTCAATACTCAGTCTCAATTGGGAGATTTGACCTCAAATTTATGCACTTTCCTTTAGAGGATTTGAGTTGAGGAATAAGTTGAGTGATTTGAAAATGTTGGTGACGGTGGAGCCAGGATTACATTTTAAACAATTATACAACTAAGACCCCAGCTTTCATTACTTTGATGTGGTTTCTTCAGTATCTAAGTGCCCTTTAGCCAATGTTTCAAATTCTGTCACAAATATTACACCATGTGTAAATGCTGAGATTTGACAGTTATAACAGAAAAATAACAACAATTTGGAAAGCTTTTAACATTATTATTCACATATCTTGCATAAAAATAATGTACAAAACAAGGAACAAAGTATTTAAGTTGCATTACTTCTGGTCTAACTAAATCCTGGAGGAAAAAACAGAACAATAAAGATATCAAAAATAAGTCTTGTGCGTCTTTCCTACATTCTGTACAGAAGATGTATTATTAACACACCGTACAATAGACAATGAACACTATGTCGTTAAAAAATTGCATCCGAGTACACTGCATTACGTTGTTAACTCAATACATGTCCTTATTTTAGTATGTATAAAGCTGTTATTATTTACAGTGTTCTCATAAATCTTGTGCACAGACACTATGAATCAAAAATAAACAATACAGTTAATTGCTGCAAATCAAACAAGTTAGATTTATAAAAAAAAATGTCCACAAAATCAAATTAAGAAAATTGTACAGCAAGATAGTTCAGAATGAATCAAATGATGAGGGAATGAGTTTTATCTGTGTGAAGATGATGACAGATGGGTGGACAAATGGGATAGATCATTGTATATGTATTCTTATCAAAATTAAAGTAAAAAACTGGGATGTAATGAAACATTGAAATGGAATGAACTATGATTTGATGTACAGTGGAAGAATGTATGACAAAGGCTCGGACTAAGTTATGGAATGAAAGATTTCAATGCTGTTAAAAAAAAAACAACAACAAAATGATATATCAACTTCAACATTTCTTTTGGTGAAATAAGTTAGCTTATTTAAAATTTTTACATACCAAAAATGACTTGACTATTCATGTCTCCATAAAATGATAAACTGTAGTTATATATTGATCAAGATTGTCAAGGCATTAGGAATTTTTGTCAATAAATTAAGGATTTTCAAAATGTTATTTTTAACTTTTTCTAAAAATTAAAACAATTAACTCATGAGTAACAACCCAAACAATATGATTGCATACACAAATGCCTTACATTGTTAAGAAAAAGGTTTTATGGAGAAACAGAAATTTAACAGAACTCTATTTGGGGCAACAACACAACCTAATTTGCTACAAATATCTAAACTCATACATATCAACATCACCTTTTCTGGTATCATAAGTAATTCAAAACAAATAAACATGGCAAGGTATTGATTTCTACCGGGTAAGTCCATTCAACTGTAAATTATCAAATCAAAATTCCTATAAGTATTCTCGCTTAATCATCTAACATTTTTCAAAAACATTTACAAATCACTAGTACATTTTAGTGTAAAAAGCCCCGATTCCGGCAATATACTGTAAAACTACAGTAACTATACAACTGTCAATGAGAAATTCTTGAGAACCATTCCATTTAAAGTTGGGACACAAATTCCTGTAACTATTTTCTAACAGTGAGATAAGTAGTGGATAATCAGAGGACGGTATTCATTGTTGAAATGCATACTTTTATACTACGAAACTGACTGAAACAACTTTCCCACTAAGTCATAGCAAGCTGGATTGAATGCCATTACCAGCAATTAGTTACAGCAATTTTTTATAAAAACATTACATCTGATAAGTGAAGGTTATCATGATTGTTTTATAATAGTAATTATACCTGTATAAAACAATTATATGTGTATATATAACGGACCACTGCCTATACATACAAGTTACTTCTAAATCTTATTGATCTACTATTGCCTTCAGGCTTGAAGGCAGAAGTTTAAGGATGAAAATTCAAGAAAATGAAATTGTTTGTTGTTAAGTTATTATTAAATCAATAAACTATGTAGTACATTATAACATGAATAGGCAAGATATGATATAACTTTAGAAAATGAACAAAATATGAAAAACAATGGGACTTTGCAACACAAGTACTTCTTGCTCATATACGTGTAACCCTGATCATTCTACATAACACTGTACATGTTGAAAAGATTGTCATAATAAAAAGAGAGATCACTGGCATAGTATAAATCAACAAAAGAACACTGAATTCCTGACACTTTCTCCCACTGGAAACTGTGTAGCACTAAATAATGAACAAAACATACTTTCTACCTAAACTAAAAACAGTCAACTAGCTATTTCTACACTACAAAATCTGTAAAATCTAGAACTCGAACTCGGACAGCTCTTGCGGCAGCTCTGTTGGTCTTCTGCAGAGTATGTCAGATATCAGAATAAACACATCATGAGGTTCAGGTAATCGACTGTCCAATGCGTATGTCATATACTAGGAAAGACACATAATGAGGTTCATATATCAGGACAAACACATCATGAGGTTCAGGTAGAGATCTGTTGCCTCGGTCAGGTCACCAGTCAAGGTCAACAGGTGCCCCCTCAGCTCCTCCACACGGGCAGGGAGCTGTCTCAGGTCCCTCTCATCCTCTGAGGACAGGCTGTTCAGTTCCTCCTTTCTCATTATGGATTTCCGTCTCAGCACATTGTGTCCTTTCCCTGCAAAAAAAAAATTCCAAACCATCATACTTAATCTATCAATTTATAAAAAGAAATGGAAACAGGCAAAAGCACTACCTATATTAAATAAATATTGAATGGCATGATGAAAAAAGACAAATGTACTATAATCATGACATAAGATAAATATTAAATGGTGGAGAGTTGCCCCCATAATATCCCTTTAATATAAACAACTGTGTCATTTAACTTTAAGGAACCAAAGTTGTCAATGTAATCACAGGCTAGTAGAAGGTAATATCAGGGTACTTACTTTTCTTACACTGTAGATAGCTCTGAGTCACATAATACAATATCATTGCTAGCTCTTCCACTTGGACGGGTGAGTAATGTTCCACTTGTGGCACAGTACCTTCGTTTTCCTCGTCAGATTGAGGTGTAGTGGGCGGAGTCAAGGGAAAGTACCTCGGGGGTGGTGCACAATAATAGCACTCGTAAATGGTCTGTAAATCCTGTGGAAAATCCACACCGAGGAAAGAGTCCTTCAACAGCACCAGCGAGATAAGACGAAACCGTAACACATTTGAGCTGATGGTTTCAATAAGTAACCGCTTTTGCTTTACACTAGTGAGGTAAATGTATGTTTTTAGCAACTCTGAGCTGAGGAGTTTGGCACATTCTAATGGTGATGAAGAAACAGAAATTCCCAAAGACAACAGTCTCTGCAGTAGTGGTAAGATTTTGGGAATTTCTGATCTCTGTAAATGAGCATCTCCGAGATTAAGGTCTGGTTCTAAATGTCCTAAGTACACTGTGTCCTGTACCTCGGGGTATTCTCCACTGGTGATGGAGCACCTTATCCAGTTGACCAGTTCTTTTAGATTCAGGTATCCACTGTCGTAAGAAATTGTTTTGTATACACTAGTCTGCCTAATTGTCTTTGGGTCCTTGAAATTTACACTAAAAAGTTCTTCCTCAAATGATCTAATGCAGAATTTCAAAAACAGGCCCACCATATGAAGTATCAGGGGTTCTTGGTTCCAAAGCCCACGTCCAATAGAAAGTTCATCCATAAATAATTTCAGAAAATCCCAGTGACAGTCCAACTCGGAAAACACTCTGGGATGTTTCTCGTGAATCAGAAGAATGATTTTGTAGCTTTTGAGCATGAGCTGTGTGTCTCGACTCCTCAAAAGACCTCTCATCACAATGTCTTTAAACATACTCTGAGGAATCTTGTGGCTCTCTAAATAATCGTGAATGAATTGAAGTCCCTGATCCAAGAAGTCAGTTCCCTCCTCGAAACAACTGTTGACTGTATTCACATGAAGGTTACTCATGGCTTGACACAAGGTTGAGTCCACATCATCAGCCATGATGTTGATTCTCAATGGTTTTAACACTTCTATCACAGAGAAACCCTTTGACAAGGAAGAGTTTTCTTCATATAATGCCTTGCTACTACTGGCATCCTCGTCAGTTTTTTGTCTGACACGAACTTTTCTCCTGCGCTGTGGTTGTCCGAGCCTTACATCTGGCTTAATGATTTCATCTTCCGCTGCCACTAACTGTTTTCTATCATTACAAGTTTCTGAATATGTCTCTTTCGTTCTGTTAGCTCCCGTGTCTAAAACATCCAGAAAGTGTCTTTCACTCTGATTGGCGGATGAACACAAAGAATTTGAGCTGTTAGTTCTACTGGGGGACGAGTTGCAGCTGCTGTTATTAATATTGGTCAGAGACTTGGTGGAACCAACACGCTTCAAGATAATTGCCAATTTCCTCTTTGTGTCGCCATTGAACAAGCTTTCCACCCCTGGAGATGAAGGCACGCTTTGGGAGGGTAAAGAGGAGAGACTTTCCTGCTTGACCGTCTTTTTGAATGGTGAGTCCAGGTGGTGGACAAATTTCTGTGGTGTTTTCTGGAGACTTTGGTCAGAGCTGCTAATCACCATAGTCTGATTGTCCTCCTCCTCTGACAGTATAATCACACTGCTCTCATTCCCCTTGTTGTCTTCCTCTGTCAACAGAAACATAAAATCAACATCAATTTTACATAACAACAATATTGTTTTTCTGAAGAAAAAAAAGGCTATGAAGTATGTATTTCATCCTTACTGGTTGACCTTATATTTGGTAGGCAGTTAGTAAAAAGTATTTTTTTTTTGGCAATAAGGACCAAAATCTTTATAAAAAAAAGGATTCTGACTGCCATGTTGTCATTTATATTAATTAAGCCATCTAGAGAGATTTACAGAGCAGTTCACAGGTAACATGTTTTATAATGTTTTGTAACTGCCAATGACTGACCATCAGCTTTAGTTCAAGGTAAAACCATATCGCTCAACGTTATTTAAATCCATACAGATATATACCAACACTTTGAATGCTTTAGGTTTGAAATCTTATCATTTATGGTACTTGTAATACTTTTTTTTTTTTTATGTCAATGATAATCTGAATGTAGGTCAATGTTTATCCAAATGGGAATGACAACAATACTGATTCATAAAAGGAGCTGCCCTACCTTTGCAGTAATCACTATCAGAAGATATGTCCTCAAACATTGTCTCATTGTCCTCCTCCGAGGAAACATCCTCATAGAGGGGCACTCGAATCGGCTCAACATTCAGTCCCAGAGGGGAGGAACACCACTGGCTCTCTGGGGTGGGGGATTCAGGGCTGAACAGCTCCAACTCTTTTACGACTTCACCCCCTGGCCTTGTCTGTGTGGTCCTTGACAATGTCCCCTCAGGCTCTCCCTCCTCAAGGTCCGGGAGTTCATCATCAGAGATCTGTTCGTAGACTATTTCCTCGTCCACTCTAGTCCCCTTCACTGGTTCCTGTCCCCCTTCCTCCAACTTCATCATTTTGCAAGGAGGTTGGTCCTCCATTGCCTCCTCTTTTACTATCTGGCTGCATGATGAACTGCAGTGGGACAAGGGATCAAATTTGAACTTTTTGAATCTTCTTACAAAACTCTTGATGGTAGAATGGGGTTCTTGGCTAGGCTTTTCTTGGGTAGTCTCTGCTTTCTTTTGGACATGGTCCTGGTCCTTAAAAGAATAAAGAAATGGTGAACATTAATTTCAAAATAATCACAAATCCCTGAAAATATTATATTATTTTATTGAAGAGAAAGACACAAAAAAATTATACAATGCAAGTCTATCTTACTAACTTTCAAAACATCAGAATGGTATTCCTCACGACTTAATATTTCAAAGATATTTGGCATAGCTGCCACATTAACATTCATCCTACATATGCAAAAGTTTTCTTATTTCAGCAAATGTTCCAACATATGTAAATCCCTACAAATCCAGACATGAGAAATTTCACAATTATCCTATGTCCTGCTGAATGGATACTAATTAATCAATTAGCAATCACTCAAATTAAACTCATGATATGTTAATCAAAACAGCCCTGGGGGTATAAAGGTACTAGGGTATAATAAGCAGGAAATCAGTCCAGTGTACACAGACTCTGTGTTCACACCTACAGAGAATGTCCAGTGACAATTAACACCTGGACTCACTTTGATCAGTCACTGAAGTGATTCTTGGTTATACAGTAAATCATGTGATTGGGCTAACTTTTATCAGGTAAGTAATCAGAGCGCAGGTATATATATACCTACTCTGTAACCCCGGGTAGTTGACAAATAAACGTAGGACACGTCTGTATATACTACTGTCTACAGTCAGGAGATGCCTGAAATCTGTCATGGATGAGATCACTGGCAAGGAGTTTCATACAAAATTTAATTTGGAATGTTTGTTCTTGCAATCAAGTAATTCATAACAATATTGATTTGCGCTGAGGTACTTGTTCAATGTTGCTGAGAATGAATAATTAAGATTTTGCATGGCGACCTTGGTAAACGGTGCATTACTTGGCAGAACAATTTGGTATGAAGACATGCAACAGGTCCAGCACAATCTCCTGATTTAGCTTTATAGCTTGAAAAGGCTATATAGCTTAATAAAGCTATTCAGAATAGCTTGATAAAGCTATTCAGAATAGCTTGATAAAGCTATTCAGAATAGCTTAATAAAGCTATTTATATGCAGTTTTTCACAAAAATGTTAATACATGTAATATATTTTTTCTCATATTTATACCATGGACCATTAAAAAAGCAACCAATTTTAACATTGCTGCTTTTGAAAACTTTTAAGCAAAAAATATATTTCGATTGTTTGGGTAAGTGTCCACTACCTTGTGTGCACTGACCTTTTTTTATTTCATTCAAGAAGTAACTGTGAGGTCATGAATCAATTGCCCCAAAACATTTAGAACATTAAGTGCAAAGTCTCTGAAAGACACACAGATTGATGAGTTATCTTTACATGCATTTTTTACAGAAGAGTTCAAAGCTGAAAACTATCAGCGCGATTTTGTTTACATGAAAAAAATATACATTTAAGAAAAATGTATGACAAAATAGCTAAATCAAGCTATTCTAAATAGCTTTATTAAGCTATAAAGCTATATCAGGAGATTGTGTTGGACCTCTGATGCAATATTATTAGTTATCCAGGTCCAACCCTTGATTGAACTTGGATAAATTTATATTTTCTGTGTTAACCAAAGAAATCTGTTTCCCATGTTGAATCAGTGATGTATTACACTTTCAATTTACATGTATACCATCTACGCGTCTCATGCATTGTGGCTTCATATTTAATGCATTGTAACGTCATGTTATTTACCTCCGGCTCAAGTTGGGTGTACGTAAATTTACAACGGGCTTATTAACCAATTAAATATCATGTTACAAGCTACAAAGGAAATAAGACTATATCACATTGCACCACTTGAATATCATTAGCAAATATACCACTAAAGGTTGTTATTGTAAAATTACTATTTAATACTGTCAACAATGAATTACCAAGTTATTACTGTCAATAATGCCACCCCTGATGCAAGGACTAACCAGTGACTGACAACCTATCAAACATAATTGATTGATGAGTCAGGAACTAAAGCTAGTAAATGATTTCTTATTGGTCAGCAAAGATCTGACTTTATCAAATAAATAACCCGGATTCTTAACCCGATTTTTCATCAATGGAAATATGATTGGGCATAAAATCACTTTCAAGTGTTGAAATAAAAAATTTACTGGTAATCAAATTGGCAGCTATGCATTTAAATATATATACTTCTTATCGATGCTTGTATATTCCATTTTTAGCTTTTTAATTTAGTTTTAACATGATACATGTATATCTCTAATTGTTTTCTGAATTGTCAACCTATTATTCGTCATCTACCGGTACAATGAGATGCTATAAGAACATTGATTACACCACAATCCTTCAACGTTACTAAACATGCTAAATTCCTATCATCCTGTCCTGACTCCCACTACATTGCAATGTACAAACAATAGCCTCTCATGGCTCCACTTTAATATGATTAAAACCTCTTGACCAAGCTACACATTGTTTCAATCATAATTACCCTATGATAGCTTCAATTGACATATTACTGACATCCTGATATCTCATTTCATCCTAAATATATACCTATTGTGTTTATTATATGTCAGTCTACATATTTTGTATAATGTCTGTAATACTTGTATGTATATGTATATAATACATGTATATACATTTAACCTATGAATTGAATGGTTATTTTGTAATAAACTATTATATACAATACAACAGTAGTTTATATTAATATTTCTTTATACATTTTGGAATAATGCAAAATACCTTTAACCATGTTAACCTTTATCAATTAAAAATAAAATACCCAGTAACCCAACAAGACCATGTCAGAAGGTAATCACTTTAAATTCACAGTTTCACCTATTGTTACATATGAAATGTTAACTTGATGAAAATAAAGTTTTCATTCACAGGTACTTTATCTTGGTACAGTGTACTATAATGTTCAGAATACATGTACTTATTATTTTTTTTTTTACATTGTTAGCTGTATAGAGAGCAGTTTTTTTTTATTAACATCAAATGGAAGAAAACTCTACAAAATACCCCGAAATGCCATGCAAGATATGGACATAGGGTCCTTGAATATTAATCATCATTTTAAATGATTTTAAAGACTCATGTGAACTAACGTGGTGCCAGTTGTTAGAGGATGAGACCGATTATAAATGTGTTTAAGCACCTGTCAGCTGTCGGAGGAAGGAAATGACTTATGACCGATCTTGGAAGATTTATCGCGAACTACATACTAAAATTGAGATTTAATTTTTTCTTCAGATATGTCAATTTTTTACCATAACCAATGCAAGGCCAAAATAATATAGAGAGAACTAATAAAGTTATAGTATGTGATTGTCCCTGGTTACTGTTTTATGTCACTTTTTGATAAATTTTAATGAGAATATATACAATCTTTATAAAGAAATACAACTGAAATCGATACCAGGAGAAAAACCCAAGATTTCTTCATTTACAACCATCTATTTTTACCTGGAGAAATTAATATGAATGAATTCAAAATTCTTGCGGAGATTTTTAATGGGAAATGTTTACATTATCTTCTCCATTCGGAAGTTAATTTGGGACACCTTGCACATTTTTCAATGTTATCATCCTGGTACTAGTGTCGTTTGCAATGCAAAATCCCTGTAAACTTTTTTTTAGTTGTGCATTGAAACATGAAGCAGTAGATGGTGTTGAAATAACTTGTATATTTTATGGGACCTTTGAAAAGCTATCCATCATTTCTGGGTTACTGCTGTTTTATTTTTAGTTCCAAAGTAAATGGTTTCTATCAAAATAAAAATATTTTTTTGTTCTCACTTTCTGCAGATTTTGAGACAAAAAAATGTTGACCCAAGCACTCATTTTAACAATCAACAAATAATTCTCTGCAGAAATGAGACAATATTCTGACTGCCATTCATTGACACCATTCCTTGTGTATTTATAAATTATATTTTGTAAAACAAAGATGTTTCAGAAATTATACTCTATCCCAAGATATCATCGATTCACATTTTGATAAATTACTCGATATTAGTAAATACTCTGGGTTCTTTCAAAAGTATGAAAATTTTTCAACATTTCTCCTTTGAAACACCCCCTCTAGTTTATCAGGTGTCAATACACAACTAAATAATGTGATGTCTACGGGAATTTTGTATTGCAACAGACCTGTTAAATAATATGTTGAAAAATTGTGCAAGGTATTCCAAGTGACTTCCAAATGGAGAAGAGATGTCAACATTTCCCATTATAAATCTTGGAAAGAAATCAGTTTTCGTTCTTGTGAATTTTTTTGAGTAAAAAATGATAATGTGTGCATGAATAAAATTAGTTTGGATATTTTCCCTTTCATCTATTTCAATTGCACTTCTTTTACAGGTATATGCTGAATAAATATCTTGGGACAGACTACCCAGTATAAATGCAAAATTGAAGTTTTAACAGTCTTTGCAACAAAGCTTATTATCACAAACTTTTAAAGCAAACCTTTTGAAAAATTACTGACATGGCTGAAAACTGAAATGGCACATATACTTGTATTGTGGTCATGTCCAGCTAGCGTTATCAATGCTCTTGCAGATTGCATATAGGCTGAGCTAAACATTGCTAAATTATGGCTGGAGAATGGTGATACATTACTAAATATGGGGCTAGAGAGTATAACCACTTGAATTCAGGAATCAATGCAAAAAATTACATGTACCTGGTAATTCTATCAGTTCAATTCAATACATGTACCTTGTGTAATGTGTATACTATTACTCTTAAATGCATCATCCATATGAATTCATGATACAACCATTCCTTTTATTAAAGATCATGTTCCAAATTCTGTCTACTGTTTCTCATCTTGATAAAACTACAAAATTGCAGGAAAGCTGGAAGTTTGTGAAAATTCATTGCTTTACTCGATTGTTAGATACTTTTGCAGAAAATTCTTGTGAAAGGGAGATCACAACGTGTTAATGTTATCTATGCAGCAGTCTATGGCTTGAAGTTGAGGAAGAAAAGGTTTCAACATTTTCCCATAAAAAATTTCCATGAGAAATTTGGTTTTTTTATCGTTTTCAATCATGTTAATTTGTTTGGGTAAAAATAGATGGAAGTGTTAACGAAAAAACCTTGGATTTTGCCCCTTCTATAGATTTCAAGGAACTTTGAACTTTGACAGGTATGTGTATTCTTGTTAGAATTTGTCAAAAAGTCATGGAAACTGTAACCTTGCACAGACTTTAGCTTAAGACGCAATTACAAGGGCTTGTGAAGAAAAAAACATCGTTAAAATAGCGGGTACCTTGGAGGAAAACTAACAAGGGACAATGCCATCTTGGATACCAGCCTCACCAGCTAACATCTAAACTAGAAACTTGCGCCAATTAGTATTTCTTTATATGCCCAAATTGATTCTTTTTTAAGATCTCACCTCCTGTTTAATTCTATTTATGTCTACATCAACATATTTTAACTTTCTCTCACATAAACATCCGAAACCGACAACTCCTTGGCTTTTCCCATAACCAATCGTATGACAGATATTTCATATGCCGGACTTTCACTTTCTGCAGAAACCAAGGAGTTGTCGATTTTGAATGTTTACATGAGAAATCAACAAGTTTGTTAATGTTGGTGTAAAGAAAAGAACTAAACCAAAGTTGATATCTCAAAGAAGAATCATTTATGAAAGAATACAAATCGGCGCATGTCTAGTTTAATAATGTAATAAAAAGAAATATTAGCTGGTGAAGCGAGGCAGTATCCAATATGGCGTTCTCCCTTGTTATTTTTCCTCCCAGGTTCCCACTTAACAATTTTATTTCTACACAAGCCCCTGTGACGCAATGTATAGTGGATGAATGTAGTTTGAGCACAGAGTACTTAATTATGATTATCAAAATATTAAGCAAAAATTGGTAGAGGCAAAAACTTAGGACAGAATATATGTGGGACAATGCCCATGGTACAGTATTTTAAAATGATTGAGATTCGCTGTGTCTTCTTAAGGAATTACAGTCAACTCGTAACCAAACTGACTCGTACCCAAACAGACTTGTAATCAAATTGTCGAGTTAAAAATGACTTCAATTATTATATTACGCCTGCCCTCAAAGAGGGAGAAGAACTTATAAATTTGTCAATCTAATTAATCAGTTTTTAAAGAAAGATTGCATGTAAACAGAAATTTTCTATCAAATGTTGATATAGGGACCTCTTTGGCAAATTTATAGGAGATGACATTATATCGTCAAAAATTCTACATTCATTTATCTCATAATTACTTAAATATTGTAATTATATCAAAACCTAACCTTAACAGATTATCTTTTACATTTACCACACAAGTATCATTGTTAACCACCGAACCAATGGATTATTGGTCCATTTGGGTACGAGTCGGTTTGGGTACAACTTCACTTGACTCCTTCTTGAAGACGTTACCCAAAACTTTTGACAAGCCCTATACTATGGGTTATAGCTTTTATATATATATAAAATACTACAATATCATGACTCCAAAACCTCAAAATGACTGCACCTGGTTCATGTTGCTTAAAAAGTACTTAAACGCTGAAAGGACTTATTTGTGTCACACTTGATAGTGGCATTGTAACGTTTTGTTTCCCAGAATAACTTTGGGGTTTTTTTTGGCCTAAATAAAGCACACCTGTGTTCTTTACATAATGTAGCTGTGAATAATGTCCAGAACTTGTAGTAGGTATCATTATTTTTTGTGTGGATAATCATACATTTCATTTTGTTCTGGTCAATGCAGAACAAAATGTATTAGCCTTGACTATACATTAATCTTAGCATTTCGATTTTACGCCATCTTAGTTTTGTGCAGAATCCCCGTTTTGTTTTATATCCTTCTTCTTACCTGCAAGCTTAAATGTTTAGCAAGGGCCAAATCAGCTTTGAATTTCTCTTCTTCGATATCTTCCTCATCACTTATAATAACAACGCATTCCATTGAATATATAACCGCGTGCTATCTTGCTGTTATCAACAAACGATCCGCCATCTTTTTTCAACGACCAATATTTCGTCATCCGGATTGGGAATTCCCAATTATTCAACCAATGAAATTGCGCCAAATAACAGAATATTTTTTCTCTGACTTGGCGGATTGGCGGGAGATTTTTACAGTGCAAAAAAAAAAAAAAAAAAAATTTAAAAATCAAAGTACTGAAAGTACTGGAAAGTGATGAGCTGTTTGAAATTACACGCAATTAATATTTCACTTTGGAACAGCACTTGGAGTTCCCATGTCTTGTTTTGAACATTTTTTATTGAGACAAACTCAAATGGATTAAAGACAAGTTCTTGCAACTTACTGGATCTTCTCCTTAAATGTAACAATAACTGTCATGCATATAAAATTAAAATATATACCGATTGACACATTTACTTGAATCTTGAATATTCGTCAATAAAGTGCACAGAAGCAAAAATGATATTGTTAGTATGTAAAGCATTAACGTTATATATGTAAAGATAGCTTATTTATTTGAAGGAGCTACAGATTTATTTTAAAATTTTTAAATTAATAAATCCATAAATAAAAGTTATTAATTTATTGATAATTAAATTAATAAAATTATGTAATAATTATTGTACAAGTAAATTGCAAACGTAATACTTAAATGTCTAATAAAATCTTTTATAAACTTAAAAATCCTGTCATGGTCAGTTGAATAGAACAGACAGCTATCTTGACCATGACATAAATTGCCTTAGGGTTTAAATTACAGTAATTAAGGTTCTGGCCAAACATATAATGTTTCTAGGTATTCAATTGGTTTTTAGTTTTGTCTTCTTTGATTTTATTGGTTGTTGAGATTTCCCTCCAAATTCTTGGAGCTGGGTCTTTATATTTCTTTGTCACATCAGAGAGAGTAGAGGTTCCATTATATTGAAGACTGCATTTAACTTACTTTTGAAACATGACAAACTCTACCTCTTGTTGACAGTCATATGCCATACCAGCTATATAGTACATGTATATATACCATAGAGTATTGTACGAGCGCATTCCCTTAGAATGGTATGTTTAACCATATTTGTGATTTAAAATGATATAGTGATGTCTTTATAGATATTATAAATGAATATGATAAATATAATTGTTAACCTATTTTAAGATATGAATGCATAATGTAATTCATATATAAAGGAGGATTGATGTAAAGAGTTATTTCCCTTTAGCGCAACTTACTCCTATTGTACTATTTTTATGCCGTATATTTATATTGTTGTTATTTATTGTAGGGCTATTCATTTTTGTACAACCTATAGCAATAAATTTGGAGATGCCCAGAACCCGAACAGGCGTTTGTTTGATTTCTTCAACATACAACAAATACCCCTGTTACATATTTACAGGTTATCTCGTTACCATATAAAAGTAAACTAGTATCAATATTGACTTTAAAATCAAGCATAAATAATTGGTCAAACAAGTTGTTTTTCTAGCTCTAGAGAAAAAAAGAAATGAGACACATTTTCTGTTTTACCACATAAACCAGGGACGTACAGTAGTAATTTATATATATAAATAATACATAATTTAGTTCCTAAAATGGCCACCGTAACATTTTTTCTGTAAGGTACATTTTAAAAAGGGAAAAAAAGCATATTTTTCTTTGATGGCCAGAATTTAAAAACGTGTTCAATGATTATCCGACGTTTTTAGTGCTTTTGTCGATTTTATTTTTTGAGTTATTCCCCTTTGATAAACATTTATCGTCTGCAAAACAACATGGCGACGAACCACAGAAAAGGTATGGGAAGACAGAAACAAGCCGTCATACAGATGACAGATTTAGGATTTTTACATAAATAAAACTGGAAGTATAATATGGTGAATCAAACTGTAAGTAGACTGCTTCTCATCAGTAATTGTTCATCACTTCACAAATGGCCAATAGTTTATTTAAAAAAGATAACCAGACATTTTTATAGGCCCAATTAAACAGAGCAGAAAAACAGTATCAACACATATTTTGGCTTACATAACGTTCAGACATTAATATCATTGAAAGTATGTGTAAAAATGCTAATAATACGGTTACAAAGGGCAAATTTTACGTGACCTATAGAAAAGTTGTATATAGTTGACATTTCGAGTAGTCTCACTATGTGTGTGTATATATATATATATATATATATATATATATATATATATATATATATATATATATATATATATATATATATATATTCAATGCGAGCCTTTACATCGTTAAATAAATGAGGAAAATTGGAAGAATATTTCATATCCTATAGGATATAATACAAAGTACTATATATGTTTGCTGAGTCATTTTTACTTTGTTGTCAGAAGTAGTACGTCAAAAAAATCTTCAGGTGATATGACGAGATCTACGTTAACGTCAACCACTTTGGGAACAATGGCGAACTACTGTATATATATACTAACGGGATAGGCAACCGTCTCGCAAGTCTCGCCGAAACACCTAGCGGTACGTGATTTCGTAGGTCATTTTTAACTTCATATATATATATCTATGATATCTTGAAATTATTCTAGAATTGTTATTTGTACTTTATAACCCTGATCTGATCATAATTACGACGGAGTTCTCAAAACCCCGAGACCTGTTTTTGCCCCATTTTAGAGATTTATTTTCTTTATATCTAAATTGATTCACTACATGTGATTAAAATGTACGAAAAAGCTATCCCTTTTAACAAGAGGAAATAAATCATCTAATAAAAAATGACATATTTTACTGGGATTAAACAGTTTTAAAAACTTGTTCGCTCGCGTGATAGTTTGGGAAGTAAACATGGCGAATGTAGAATTTGCCTATCCCCTTGGAATATACATCCCTGCATAAACACAATGGATTATTTATAATATTATACGTTTATATATAGATCATAATTTAATACACATGCAGTTGTACGTGTCTCAGCTTGGTGTGAATTTATTATATTGGTAAAATGTTTACCAAAAGAAAAATACTTGGGGGGTTCGTATGGTATTCCGATGGGGCCACTTCGACCTTCGCACTTTCGCCTTTAGGGCGAAGATGCGAGAGTGCGAAGTTGCGAAGGCGAAGGAGCGATACTACTATTGCTCCCTCGCTTTCGCAACTTCGCACTCTCTCATAGAAATTGATGCAGATAACGTACTCGCCCGAGATTTGCCGAACACTCTCGGATCTTATTGGTACGCCTGCGCTGGGCCATCGTGCTTACTATGAATGCTTATTTATCTTTACTTTGTTATGTGACATATATGTTTACCAGTGCTGGCTATGCCTATTCATAATATAATCCACTGTAACATGTGAATTTCAGTATTCAGACCTTCCTTGTTCATTCACGGATCTAGAGGATGAGAGGAGGTCCGCACCCCCCCCCCCCCCCCAGCGCCTCGTAAATTCAATATTATTAATTTCAAACAGTAAAGGAGGAGAGGAGGTCAGGCCCCCCCCCCTCCTTGAAAATTTAATATTAATTTAACATAGTAAATTTACCAGTAAAAGAGGAGAGGGGGTCAGGACCCCACTCCTGGAAAATTTAATATTAATTTCACATAGTAAATTTACCAAAAGTATGCCTCGGAACCTCCCCTTCCCAACAGAAAATACAATTATCCCTCGGACCCCTCCCTTCGAAAAAACTATGGAACTGCGCAGGCTGTCGAAAATAAATTCTGTAAAGTTCGTCCTCTGCCGCAGATGTCATTTTATACAACTAAAATTATCTTTGAACGATAGAGAAGTCCACAAACATAAAAAGGCGAAGGCGAAAGTGTGAAGGTGCGAAGGCGAAAGTGCGAAGTTGCGAAGGCGAGGGAGCGATAGTAGTATCGCTCCTTCGCATCTTCGCCCCTTCGCCTTCGCAACTTCGCCCTACAGGCGAAAGTGCGAAGGTCGAAGTGGCCCCATCGGAACACCATAGGTTCGTAACATAATAGGCACGAAACAAATTTATGGAGTACGTACGTTGGCTGTTCTGGCTTCTGCATTTAATGAATTCCACTGGTTAACAGCATTGGGTACAAATTATTTTTTTAATACAACTTATCTACACTTAGGAACATTAACTTGATCTTATTTTGTGTGTTTTAGTGTGATGCGTTTTCCCGCTTGCTAGGAATAATATCACATACAGTGGCGGATCCAGGATTTGTTGAAAGGGGGGGGGCGGGGCGGCTGGGGGTCTGGGGGCCGCCTTCAGGCCCCCAGTGGGTCTAGGGCAAAGCCCTGGTGGGGGCCCAGGGGGCGAAGCCCCCAGAAGTTCCCGGGTTTTGAGGTGTTTTAAGACACTTTTATGAGCTATTCTAGTTAGACTTGACATATAATTATAAGAACGATAAATAACAACAAAAATTGATTTGACATTTTTTTTCTACAGGTCTTATATATTTTTAAAAATTTTGATCACAAAAGGGGGGGGGGCCGGCAGTGAATCCGCCAGTGACATAAATAGTCTGGTACAATCCCCATGTTAATTTTGAACATAGTTGTCATCTTAGCAATGTAGCGTCTAGTTTGTAAATTTTAAGTTTCCCCTCCTGTTTCTGAATAAAGAACTTCCCCTGAGACAATAATTGGCAGCCCAGTGACAATTCGAGCAGCGCATAATTGAACCCTTTCAAGTTTGTCTAAATCAGAACAGAACAGCCATCCCACACAATTAAAGCATGTTCAAGGGTAGGTCTAATTATAAATGCAATATATAATTTAGAGAGATGTTAATAATAATCGATCTCTACCAATTTTATACTGAAGTTTTTTTTAAAAGTCTTAATTTTTTGTATGCAGAGTTTACAATACCATCAGCTGAGATTTTGTGATAACAAAAGTCCTAAATGGCGATGAGTCTGCACAAACTCCAGTCTATCTGATGTGACCCTTAAAAAATAATTTAGGTAAAACAGAGTTCTGTTTCTTGGTAAAGAAAACTACCTTTGTTTTTGATGAATTAAATTTGAGAAGCCGCTTACTAGTATATTGGACCAATTATTCTAAAAAATTTAAATCATGATTTAAATAATGTTCAATGTCAAGTATGTTGTTTGAAGAATATTAAAGCAAATTGTCATCAGCAAATAGTCTTAGTACACATTGATAACATATTAACAGCCACATCATTGACATATATAAAAAATAAAAGTGGTCCTAACACAGATCCCTGGGGTACACCAGCAGATAATTCTGATTTACTTGACAAAAGATCATTATATTACATACAAAATTAACTTTCTGGTATCTTTGACATAAGTAACTAGAAAACCACTTAAGATGACCAAATACTCCATAGGTTTGTAACTTGAATAAAAGGCAGCTATGCCATACTCTGTCAAATGCTTTTAACAGATCACAAAAAATCATACATGAAAATTTACCTTCATCAATATTTCAAACAATGCTATTATACATAAATTTCTTTTAGTTTAAATGTAAAAGCATAAGTGTTCTTTGCAGAGTTTGAGCCTGCGAGGTTTTGGTTGTTGGGCCATCGTATGTTCCACTCGGCCACCCACGCTGAGGACTTATGTGCAATTTGTGGTTTAATAAATGGCTAACTACGTCTATCCTATAGATATTATGTGTTTGTTTTATTTTACATGCATTAGAATAGGAAATAATTCATGTTCGGCTGAGTGACGCGAAAGAGAACATAAGTTTCTAATAGTTGATAATCTGTGGAATGACCTAGCTTGATATCGATAAAATAAATTGTTATGAAAATAGTTGTACACGTTTAAAAATGATTCTTTCCATAATTTTACGGCAACGATACGTTTATCACAAACCAGTGTGCTATGTTGCGATGCGGTATGATAATGATTGCGATTCTCAATCAAGATAAAAGATTTGCACGATTTGTGCTACGATTCGACCCGAGAATATACATTGTATCTACATAGCTCGACTGACCATATCAAATTGACACATGACTAAACGCAGCGCAATGTGGTGTTTGCTTCTCCAAAGACTGATCCAGATCAACATGATTAGAGGGCACGATTAAATGCGATCTGCTGCGCTTGCTAACGATGCAGTGCCATCTGATACGATAACGAAATTACAATTGAAAATTATTTGGAAAATTAATTGCGTTGATCGTAGAAAGTTTTTTGACAGTCAAAAAATGTTCTACGATTAACACGATTGCCACAACATACCTCAAGATCTGGTGAGATTTGTTGCAATTACTATGACTAAGCGCGCTGCGAATCGTGAAAGTGGCAACGTAACATTACCAATTGCTTTGTATCCTAGCTTTTATATGCAAGATTTATTAAGATATGCCCTCTGGCTTTCTAAGTATTCACACATCTACCAGCTACATGTGTATACTGCATTGGGTATTCCCTGATACAAGTACATGTACAAAAGGTAGTACAGTATTTTTTTGCGAACCCCTCTGCCGCCCCCCCCCCCCAAAAAAAATAAATAAAAGGAAGAATATATATAACCATGCATAAAAGTCTTTCCCTTGAACTTGTAGTAGGCCTATTCACACTGACATCATTTTACCTAGTAAGTATTTTACCAGTATATTAAACCAGTATAATATTTGGATATACTTAGTATCCACATTTAAGAAAGATTAAAGCTGATCAAATATACTTTCAGCTTTCCTTTTTATCAAACTGAATACAAACACAGACTTAATTCTCTCTATCCCCTCCCCATCACACATGTATCTACAAAAATAAATACAGTACCAGTAATCTGTTTTTTTAGTGTTTTTTGTTTATAAAACACAAAAACAGCATTCAATTCTTATGCTATATTGTGGCAAGAAACTTAATTCAAATTATCTGCACAAATTTATATACTTTAACACAAACATTTAATAACAAATCAGCTGTTTCTATGTGGTCAAACAAAATTCACAAGTACATTTACCTGTTTACATGAATGAATTTAATACATGATGTAATATGAAGTATCAAAAGCTTCATTGGAACATATATATTTGACAACAAGATACACATACATCCATACTTTACTGCCATCCATACAAGATGGAAAAAAAATATTCATTTTTCACAATTAAAAAAACTTCGATATCTCGAACACTGATATCTTGAATACAATGGATATGTCGAAGTGATTTGCAAGTCCCAACCACTTATTTTCTAGTAAGTATTTTACCCTCAATATCTCAAATACTCGGATGTCTCGAAGTTTTTAAATAGCCCCATCTAGTTCAAGATACAGTTGTAATAAAGTTTGACTGCAAGTTGAATTGTTGACAACCAAGTTCGTTGGATTGTTTTAATTGCTGTATTAATTTGGCTCAGCTCTGTCCAACAGACTTCCATGTTACAGGACTATAAACACTTTGATGCATTTTACATTGGATACACATGATTTATTGTAAAACTCATACAATCCCCACCATTGAAGCATTAAAAAGGATGAAAGACAGAAATAAGATTTAAATAAACTTGAATAATTTTAGTTTCATGTTCCAAATTAATTAATGTTGATGAAGCTCATATTTCTTTTTATTAGTAAAGATGAACTTTAGGTAGGTTGTAAAGGAGGAAAACAAAATATCAGTGTTGTCGAATCAGACGATATTTAGTACTAGGTTACTGGGACGATTTTTTGTTACAGTTTTCATGTCCCGGCAATCTCCTTTACTTATCAATAGAAATAAAACATTAATGTGCTAATAATGAATTATTTAAGATGATTTAACATATTTGTAGTCCTACCAAGTTTTCATTGTTCCAATTCACATAATTTACATTCCACACATTTTTAATCCCCTGTTCTTTTAAAATATTTCCACATTAAACTTTTTGATGTGTGTGGCCATGCAAATGTTTTTCTGACTAGCAAAGGTCTAAATGAGGCAATTATAACTCAGGTCTCCAATACTTGTATACCCCCTGGCAACCAAAGCTATCAATTACCTGTAAATAAACTCCAAAAACTCATCGAAACAAATTGATCATATTTGTGAACCACAAGACCATCTAACAGTAATTAAAATAAGGGAGATGTGTTTGTGTGCATTTAATGGCATTTATAAATATTTTCTACAAATTTACTATGTAAAATGATTTTTATTAAAGTAACCGAATACCAGTTTTACTATCCGATATGCACATTGTTCGGCGGTTAACCAGATAACAACAATACAAAATAATTATGAAAGAAAAAAAATCTATTTTTAGGAAATCTGAAAAACACCGTCCTTTATCAACACTAGCTTGAATTGTAAACAACAATGAAAAGTACAAAAATATAACATTGAACTAGGTCTTATATGCGCAGATCCAGAAAATTTTATAGGGGGGAGGGGGTGTTTTCCAGGAGAGAGGGGGGGGGGGTCTGAGACCTACTTTAAATTTAAGAAATTTGAATTTTCCAGATCTGCGCATGGTCATACAAAATTTCAATACCTAGACCCTAATGAATTGTTACCTACACCAACAATGAATAACTAAGATGTAAATTAAGCTTTGTGTTTTCTCAATCACTGATAAGATTCATCAGGTTATGGAGATGCAGTAGGTTATTAAGATGAAGTTTTGCTGCTCTTGTTGATCTGGATCGTTCTTAAAACTGCCACTTAAAGATGTCAATTTTGTTATCTTTCTATATAATTGATTTGATAAACATTAAACAATGTTTGCTAATTTTCAAGGAGTCCAAAAATATGTTCCAATTTTAGTTAATAACATGTTCATGTCCATGTTGATATTAATGTTATAGTTATCAAAACGTTTAAACTAATACAAATGTACAGGTAGATATAATTTACGATGTGCATCAAATACCTGTGGCTTAACAGTGATATTATGAATCAAATGTACATATTTAAAGGGGTATAAATTGAGTTATACATGTAATAGAAAATGTTACTCCCAAGTTAGTTTTTCTGTGAACAATATACCCCTGGTAGCACCAATTATTTTTTCACATAGAATTTCAGAAAACACAAAGATCATCAACAGTGTAACAAAACATTTGGACCAATATTATACATGCATTTAAGAAAAAATTTTTTCCCACTAAGTGTGTTTCAAAAATGACAGACTACAACCCTTTTTATTAGGCCCAAAGACCATTACCTGAGAACAGACTTGTTATTGTAAAATATTCATTTAATCAAGAATTAAACTTCAAATATTTACTACATTTATCAACCATCAACAAAAATTTCATTTAAATTAATCTTTTGATTTATATGTATTTTGACGTAATTTAACATTCCAACACAAGTCTATTCTCCTTAATGGTCATTCATGACATAAACACCATTATTTCCCCATTTAAGTAACGAATTACAATCTTAAATCATAATGCCTCTTACATTTGAAATATACATAACATTAACATGTGCATTTAAAAAACAAATATAACAGCATTAAATGCAATAGGGATAAAAAAAAAACCCAACTAAGTACAGATTTTTTTACACTACTTGACAGCTTCATAGCATTAAACTATTGAAATCTACATCTATACACAGTCCAATCAGTTGTCAATCTGCACCAAACGACAATTGCAAAGCAGCATATTGAATCAATCTACTTTCAGAATTTTGCTGAAGTCGTCCTGTGTTTTGGTTTTCCAGGAGTCCTTGACCTTCATTCTCTTTAGCTGACCATCCCTGTTTAAATATTAAATGATGAAAATAATGAGCCTCATGGTCATAGCTGCCATTGACTAATCCATACTTTATTTTTAGAGATACAGCAGTAAATTCCAAGTTCAAGAAGCCCCACATTTTGGGAATACATATACAGGCATTTGCATTGTTGTCTTGAGTCATTCTTCGATCTTTGCAGGGAAAATTTCATGACTTAAACTGCAATTTTTTTTAAAGCACTGAAGCAGTACAGCCAATTTTAAACACAGGAATCTTACGGATCAAATAACCATCTAAATTAGTACTGGATGCAAGCTTTAAAAAATTCTGATTTCATGTACTTCTCTCTGTGTAAATTAAAGGTACTTTTATATACAGTGATAAACACTATTTCATATGAAATTCATTTGGTTCTTAAATTTCAGAGCAAACTAGAGTTAAAATTTCACATTTCATCTTATCCATTCCAACATAAAAAAAAATTGATGATCATTTCCATACAAACTCATGCAAATGAGAATGAGAAAACATTGCTTGCAAACTAGAGATTTTCACTTCAAGATATACATGTACATGTATTTTAATGAAATATCTATTAAATGCAGTTTATGAAATATGCCAATGTGAAAAAAACCAATTTCAAAATCACTGTTCATGCTCCAATGAACACTCACCATGACAAATCCACTAAACCTCCTTGTTTTGCTATTTCTTTTTTCACTCTGTTTGCAAAATCCACAGCACTTTCATTTTCCTGAAAAAGGGCATTCAGTGTGAGTGTCTATGTACATAAAGGCTAGACATTTACTCTTTTTTCTTTATCAAATGACTCTATATAACTTTTAAAAAATCTCAAAAAAATGTAAAGGAAAAACATTTCAAAGCAGAATATCCATGCATATATTCATAGCTATAAATTTCATGTTAAGTTTTTTACCATTAAGAGCAACATCTACACAGACTGAAGTATGGGTTGCATATATTCTATATAGACTTACATTTCTGTGCATAGGGGGTAGATACCACACCTCCGCTACTAAAGCCCAGCTAGTCAGTAGGTCAAAAATATGTTGTACCATTCCCATTTTACTGCTATTCCAAAAAGCATCTCCAAATCTTTTATCGTACTGCAAAGAAGCCAAGAGTTCTGAAGATTTACAGACCCGATTACAGTGTACTTTGGTTGGTTCTTTATAATGTAGTGTTTTCAATCTACTGTATTTTGACCCACTAGATTGACTTATTAGGTATCACTGAGATACGGTTGAACTTCGATATCTCGAACACTGATATCTCGAATACGAAAGATATGTCGATGTGATTTGCAAGTCCCAACCACTTATTTTTTATAAGTATTTTACATTCGATATCTCGAATACTTGGATAACTCGAAATTTTTTAACAGTCCCATCTAGTTAGAGATAATGAAGTTTGACTGTAGTTACTAAAGATTGGAGTTTCCCCCCCAAATATCCACTTCAATAGTGAACACAATTTTGTGTGTTTTTTCCTACTATTTTTTTTTTAACTTGTGCCAATTTATAATACATGTATATCAAAAATTCTTTTTCATTGCATTTTCTCTTTATTCTTTGATTTCATTTTGACTGTATGCCAACATGGTGGTGTCAATAAACCATTGAATTGAATTACTCTTTTTTTAAAAATTATTTTATTACTTCACTGAACAGTTTACTCTGTAGTAATATTTGCTTGAAGTATGAACCAGATTGGACGGAGATGAAAGAAAATGTGTGCACCAGTACAAAATACTATGCATATGACCACAAATTTTGACCCAAAACTTAATTAAAGTTCAATTAACATCCATTGCTCAAAGTTACTATATTTGTTGACATGCATACATACCTTTATGGCAACAGGGTAAATATCATCACTAACTTCAAAACTGCCTTTCTTAAACATCATTACTGATGTATTATTTATACATGTGCCTGAAAAAAATTGCAATAAACAGGTTTTAAGAGAGGTCATACAACACATGTACATCCTGAAAGTAAACAATAATGATTCTCAATTGATGTAAAACAAAAAACCAGTGATTTTCAATAATATAACATCTTATTTTATCACACACTGTATCTCTGAATCCAAATAGTTTAAAATTTTAGTTGTTTTAATTTCACATTAGCTAATATGTATTTTTCATTGTGAAACAACCTACAAAAGGGCTAATTGTTCATGAAAAAATTGTTGAAAATGAACACAGAAAAATGTAATTGGGTAAATGTTTTCCAATTTACTTGAAGGTTCATCTATATAACATGCATCTTGTATGTCTACCTACCTTCTGGGAATATTAAAATAGGTAATTTATTCTTATCTTCTACATGTTCCTTTAATCTGAAAGAAAAAAAAATATACATAACATATTTCCCAGTACATATATTGTAAAAAAAATTATATGTATTACAATATCTTTTAATTAATCTGAGAGACCATAAAAAGGTTCACATATATATATTTTCTGATATGTTGTGTAAAAATGTATGTGTGTCTTTACATAACCATAACCAAAGACTTTTTTTTTTTTAGGTTGTCAAGATTTTTGATAAGTCTAGCCCGGCCCTTTCAATTTGCTTCTGATGCCACTGTGTTGTATAAACATGCTAGCATTGACTTAATTTATAGATAGTCTATAACTTCTTTCCCAGATTTTTTTTACATTCAAATCAACATGGGGGGGGGGGGGGGTGGAGCTAGCCTTTTTTGCAAAGTTGTACATAACCATAACCAAAAACCTTTTCTTTTCCTTGTCAAGATTTTTGATAAGTCTAGCTCCCCCCCCCCCCCCAACTTTCAATTTGCTTCCGATGCCACTATGTTGTATAAACATGCTAGCATTTATAGATAGTCTATAACTTCTTTATCAGATTTTTTTTACATGCAAATCTGATTTGCATTTGAAATCAACATGTATATCATTGCAATGAAAAATATAATCTTTTCAGAAAAATATGTTTTAAATTTAACTAAGTAATTTTGTAGTGGGCTGATATTTTCAAATCTTGTAACCAGAATTATTCTTCAAATACATTAACTGATTTTTCTTACCTTTTGGCAACAATAAATCGGTCTTTAACTTCTGACCTCTCAAAGTAGATATGGTCCGCTGTCCTGGCCAGTAACTTCATGACCAGCCCCAGAAATCCCCCGTGTCTCTGTCCCACCTACAGGGGTCAAATGGGTCAGTAATGTATTATATCAAAGAGACCATGAAAGGTCAGTATGTATATATAAACATTCTCACTAATCTACAATACTGTAAACATATTTCATTGGCTGTGAATTCCTTTTTAGCATTTTTGGCAGAAAGTTGCTTCCACTAAATAAAGTACATCGCTAATACACTTATTCAATCCACGAATTCATTGAAAAATCATTTTCTGCCAAATATCGTATGCACCAAAAATAACACAAAGATTTACCGTATGTACAACAGGTCAGTAATGAACAATGGGTACATACTGGTCACTCCTGTACATTAAGTACAAATAGGTCAATATTATACAGTTATTGACTGGTTATGAGGGCAACACATGATTTGTTGGATCTGAAGACACAAATGTTGCCCAAGGCCATAAAGGCAACATTTTTGTCTGAAGGTCTAAACAAATCAAGTTACCCAAAGCCCAGTCAACAACCGTTTTATAATTATACCCAAGTATATAATTTCAAGTAGCAACCAGCCTTTCATGTTGCACAGCTAGGCAGCTTTTTCTTATTTGCCGAGATCTAATGAATAATAATTAGCAGTGATGTAGCGGTCTAACATCCTTTATGTTGGACTGGCAGACTGGACAACATCAAATTTGTTAGACCAGTTGTTTTATTGGACCTTTTGTAAGGAAGAACTAGTATATAAAAGAATATTTTTAAGGGTATAACAAATTAAATGTACAATTTTTTAAATAATGAAAAGTTATTGACTGGGTATGAGGGCAACATTTTATTTGTTGGACCTGAAGATGGAAATGTTGACTTGGTCAGAGGACACTGGATAATATGTAGAAATATTTTCTTTCATTAGAGCTGCATTGCAATTAATGAATGAATTAAATCTGAGGACATATTGTTCAATAATTAATTATCACTAGTTCTTTACTCACCAGGGAGTAGCAGTTATCACAGGACAGAATGATGACGTCCAGCGGAGACGTGTGGTTGGCCACACAGATCCCATTCTTGACCATGTTTTCTCTACAAACACAAAGAATGCAAGGTTTAGGGTTAGACAGTGAGAAAGCCAGTCCTTACTCTGAAGTAAAATATATCATTTATATATGAAGTTAAAAATGTACATTTATTTAAGCCAAAGTGTCAGGGATACAAAAAATTCAAGTAATAATGATAATTTTTCATTTTCAATAAGTTCATGATAAATCTTTATAGGACTATATATATAAGGACAATAACTCTCACTTCAAAGTGTGAATTTGTTAAAGCATGACTGCTGTAACCACGTTATACTGTTTATTGGAATTAATATACAAGTCTGTCGAGTATTTACAATTGGTGAAATAATATTTATATCATATAAAGCTTTTAGCATGTAAGGATGATGTGATTAAACTTAGAGTTAATAACAATAATGGGTTTTTTTTATATTAAACTCTTATTTCAGTTTTAGAGTGTAATAAATAAAGTAAATGATTTGGGATTTGATTAAGCTTGACAATGTTTGACCAACCTTCCATGGTATGTGACAACAGCTGAGCAAGCTCTACACAGAACTCTATGGCAGATCAGGGAAGCATATCTATTCAACTGTCTTCTTAAACTGAAAAAAAAAATTCCTCGATCATTGTAATTCAACTTGGTAATATTCAAGTACCGTACACTCTACAGGTAAATGTACTAATAAAAATATAACATAGTGTACAATTATGAATAAAATCAAGATTCAAACCACAGATACTGTAGAAGAACATATTTTCATTGATCGAGTCAAAATTTCGTTGTTTTTAAACCAAATAAAATTTCACTGGTATTTTGGGTAATTTCGTCATATTGTAATTTCTTTGTATGCATTAATACTTGGGTTAAAAATTCGTAATGGATTTAATTTTGTTGATTTATACTGCCAACGAAAATAACGAAATTAAATCATCAACAAATATTTCTGCTTCTACAGTAAAAATAAAAAAATTTCTTTCACTGGCAATTAAATAATTCTCACACAAATATTTATTTTAAAGTTTCAAAAAGAAGTCTGATCTTGTTGATCAAGTATCTGTTGTTTATCATGTTTATATTGTCTGATACATATGGAATATGTATGATATAAAGGGAGACAAATAAACCACATTTTTTCATTCTCTAGATCTTAAACATTCTTTCAAACAAATAGATTACGGTACCTACAGAAAATCACAATTAAAATAGACGACTAAAAGAAAATCAAAGCAACATCACGTTTTAGATTTCAGATCTTTATGCTATTTTGCAGGAGACTTGGAGTCCCACAAAATGCTGGAGGATTAAAGGCCGAACATTTTTACCAGGTGGTAAATCTCAGGTGAGGGCGAGGCTTATTTTATAGAGGTATGAAAGCCTCCGGGGCTTGCAGTCTACCTGTAGTCGTGAATGCTGCTAATCTCTATACACAGGAAGTAAATTAATACACAGGAAATAACTAATTAGTCAGAATTTATCATAGTTGGAATATCTTACTGTTCTAAATATCTACATAAAGCCATTTTATACGAAAATGAATCCAATCCTACAGTTGAAATGTACGTTCTACATCAAAGTCTGTCGGTCGAATTTTCTCTAAAAACACGTCTAAAAAACAAGTAAATAAATGCAGTGTTCTAATTCTGCTTTAAAAATATAGCTCAGTCATGTTTAGCCATTGACATTGTTTTCTGTAGTTAACCCATACCAAAAAAAAGCACTAAAAAGTTATACCTATGAACCCTTAAAAAAGTTACAAAAAAGTCATAACTAAGTTAGCACAATTTGGAACCATCTGATCAACTATGGTTCCAAATTAGCATCAAAAAGTTATACCTATATTGTAACTTTTTGCTTAAGTACAAAAAAGTCATAACTAAAGTGTAACTATTGACAATTTATTTTTTCCATAAAATAAAAATAGGTATAAAAAAGTTATTAAAAAGTAATAATAAAGTTATCATTTAGGTACAAAAAAGTTACAAATTTTAGTTACAGAAAAGGTATCATTTAGTTACAAAAAAGTTATACATATAGTTACAGAAAAGTTATCATTTAGGTATCATTTATCGTTTGGTTTCTGTATACAATTATTTGTTAATATTAAATATTAAATATTAACAAATAATTGTATACAGAAACCAAACGATCAATAAGAATATGGAATGCAAAGGCAGTCATCTTATGATGACAATGGAGTTGTTTCCCAACTTGTGCATGTACAAGTTCCGATTGTCTGTATTACTAGTAAATAAAGCTTTAGTAACTCATACGTTTATTATATAAAGAAACTTTCATGTGTTTAGGAGCTGCTCCTTTTTGTGGAATATATTAGGTCACGCAAATTCACATATGAATTGTGGAATTTCAATCACTAAATGATTATATAAATTTTCATAATCAATTCCAATAATGTTTAAAATTGAATTTTTATTTTCCCCTTTATATATTAAGTGACGTAAGATATCAAAGATAATGTTGTTAATTGCTAGTAAAGTAAAGAGAATTCCACGAACCTGGACAGATCACGCTCGGACGATCATGTCAATCAAACCGGGTGCTATTGTTTCAAACTTGATTGACAGGCGGCATCGTTTTGAAGTTTGTACAGGTAAAATAGGGGGCGTTTGTAAAATGTTCGGCCTTTAACAGGTATGAACATTATAAACTATTCCCATCTTAGGCAAAAAAAAATAATTATACAGTCAAAACTGCCGAAGCGGTCACCCCTTTTAAGCAGTCACCTTTCGTATGCGGTCATTTTATTTCCTCCCGTTGAAAAATCCTATATAATTGCACTCTAAAGAGCGGTCACCTGTCTAACGCGGTCAGCGGTCATCGTATTTTGATCCAAAACTGTACAGTTGACATGCATTAGGCGGCCATTTTGATCGGTCACATGATTTACACCCGGGGATTTTAAACATGGCTTCCGAATGTCGGTAATAAATGTTAACAATAATTATACGCCTGAGGCGAGAGAAACCAAATTAATCGATGTATTTATAATACATAACTGGCAGATCAGATACGAAAGGGAATCAAGTGAATTGTTCAAACATGTATTAACAATGTTTGTTTTATAGACATGAATGAAATAGGTGTCAAAAATGTCCGTGGCGAGGCAAGAGAAAATTGCTCGATTTATTACCGTCTGGTAATATGATTTTGAGTTCAGATACGGCCGGTTAAAAAATAAATTGTTCATTTGTATTAACAGTGTTTGTTTTCTAAATATACGGTACTCATGAAAATAGTTAGTGTTATTATTGTGAAAATGTCAGCGACAAGGCTTTACCACGTAATGACTTTTTTCAATAATTTTAAAAAAAAATTAAACAATTGCATGCATAATGCATTGTTATGAAGTTGTACTTATTTATAAATAAAATAGATACTATAAAAAACACCAACTCAATTACTTTATCTATCATTTTGATATATCATGCTAAATATTAAGTATATAATTAAAATAAAATCCAATAATTGTTTTAATATAAAGGTATAATATGTTGGCAAATCATAAGCCTCTATTCAAAGGTCACCTCTGTTAAGAGGTCACTTTGGGTGCCTCCCGCAGGTGACTGCTTAATACAAGTTTGACTGTAGTTTGTTTGGAATTTCCTCCTGCCTCTTTGAAATACCCCCTGCTGATAAAATTTTATTAGCAAAAAATAAAGAACTTTTTTTTTTATATGGAGATTTTTATTTTTTTACCAATTTTTTAATACTGAATTCAAGTTTGAAAAATTAAAATTCCCTTCCTTCCTCCTGGGTCTAGAACATACTTGCCAACCTCCAACATGTGAAAATCTGGTCATGACCAGATTTGGACAGTAAAAAATCTGGTCATAGCGCGTAACGACATTCACAACATATTTATCATGCATTTCAAAGGTATATACAACAGAAATGTGTGTTAAAATGTACGTGTAATATTTTGTTGCAAAGAAGCATTGTAACTAACAGTTGCTGATTTTGAATTGTATAATACTTCCTATGTTGCTATGTACTCAAAGCAATCAACAGAGTAGTATTTTCAATGTTAAGTTCCAAGCGAAATTCAGTGTAATTTTTTTAACAATGCTAAAAGCTCTTTCTGAATCGGTATTACTGTTTGGCAGCACAAGAAGAGTCTTTGCTAATTTGGCAAGTATGTTAAATTCTGAGTGCAAGTTTTTTTTTATATTATTTTTTTTATTGTTTCTAAAAGCACATGAGTTTCTAAAATCACACTTCTTCTAAATGATACTTTTCAAAAAGCTTCGGTCATCAGATTATTTTATGATGTTACACTGTATGGTAAAAAAATCGTTTTTGGTTTTGATTCCGCTGGCCCTGATAAAGATCTCGATCTTCCTTTTGGAAGCCATCGCACTTAATGATTTAAACCCTCTGTTTGTCAAAACAACTCACGATAATAATTAAGCCTAACAGTTACTTAGCTGTAATAGCCATCGGCTTTGTTTACGTAAATCCAAGCTCAGCTTGGGTTCATAACTGGAAGTCCAATGCGCAACCTAATTTACGAACCAAATCCGGAAATCGGGAGATTTTCGGGTTGTTCGACAAAAATCGGGTGAAAAGCATGACCCGCTGGGTCATAAAAAATAATCGGGTGGAGGGTTGAAAAATCGGGTGTGACCCGATGAAATCGGGTCAGTTGGCAAGTATGGTCTAGAAACCTCCATGCTGCAATTCCAAACAAACATATTTTTAAGGATGGCCTTATATCAGGTAGAAGGCCCATGCCATTTATTTTTGTTATGCTATTTTGCAGGAGACCCTTACGAAATGCTGGAAAGTTAACAGGTATGAACATAATAAAACACACCCACCTTACATATGGTAGTAGGCCTATAACTGCTGTTGATATCAATAGCCAACTCAAACCTATGGATAACAATACCAACCTGGAAGAAATCATAAATAAGGGATGCTTTTGTTAAACTAAATATACTTTCATATTGACATACTGGTATATGAATAACAAAAGACCCAGGGGCCACATTGCTCACCTGAGCAACAAAGCCATTTCTCTGATCAAATCAGCATTACAATATCAAATTCAAAATATCATGACAAATAAGTACAGTAGATCTTGCACAAAAAGTGCTGATTTTTATCCACATATTTTTATGGTAAATACCAATCCCCTTTTCTCGTTTTAGTATTTGTGAGAAAATTTTTCTCTATTCCTTTGCATAAGTAGTGATTTAAAGATCCCCCTTTGTGGCCACACTTTTCTCCAGAGAATCATGGTTTGATCAAACTTAAATCTGCACAACCTGTGCTATCACAAAAGTTTCAGCTTTTTTGGCTGAATGCTTTTCCAGAAGATTTTTAAAGAATTTTCTCTAAATATCTCTAAATCTTCCTATGTATAAATTTGACATCCCCCATTATGGCCCCACCCTACCCCTTGGATTATGATTTGAACAAACTTGAATCTACACAGCCTAAGGATGCTTCAACACAACACAAAAGCCCTTCTGTACAAATGGTTTTGAGAGGAGAATTTTAACAGAATTTCTATATATGTCACTATGTAAAACTTCACCCAACCCCCGAATTGTGGCTCCATCCTACCACTGGGAATCATAATTTGTATAAACTTGAATAAACTACATACAAGGATGCTTCCACACAAATTTTAGCTTTTCTGATTGATTGGTTTTTGTTTTATTTAAAACATCATCTCTCCCCCACCCTCACCCCCAGATTAGGGCCCCACCCTACTGCTGAGAACCATGATTTGAACAAACTTGAATCTACACTACCTAAGGATGCTTCCACACAAGTTTGAGATTTCCTGGCCATATGGTTTTTGAGAAGGAGATTTTTAAAGATTTTCTTTATATTTTCCTTTGTAAAACTTCATCTCTCCCCCCCCCCATTTTTGTGGCCCCACCCTTACCCCTGGGACCATGATTTGAACAGACTTGATTCTACACTACCTGAGAATGCTTTCACACAAATTTGAACTTTTCAGGCCAAATGTCTTTTGAGAAGAAGAATTTTGAAAAAATACAAATAAGTTTTTAATAATTCCTAATTATCTCCCCTTTAAAGAGGGCATGGCCATTCTTTTGAAGAAACTTCAATTCCCTTCACCCAATGATGCTTTGTGCCAAGTTAGGTTGAAATTGGCTACGTGGTCCTGGAGAAGATGAAAATGTGAAAAGTTTACAACAACAACGACAAACAATATATGGACAAATCTTGATCAGAAAAGCTCACTTGAACCTTTGGCTCAGGTGAGCTAATAATGTTAAAATAATAATTTCAATACATTTTGTCAGATATTCAGTTCTTGCCATTAATGATTTGAATAGCACAGATTTTTAAGAGTGTTATAGAGAATACTGTTGCCCTTTACAGTATACCCACAGAATTTCAAAAACAACAAATTGAAATGGTTTTTTGATCATAATAAAATTTATATTGTGAAGAATACTCTAACAAAGCAATTTTGTCTGTATTAAATCACCCAAGTTGTCTCTTTAAAGATGCTTTCTTGCCGTTTGTGTTTTGGAGTGTTAACAAAATTTTTTTTTTAATTGTTTTTATATGGGATAGAGATGGAAGGGAAAGTGTACTTGCATACTTACCGGAATGGTAAAAGAAGATATCGCAACAAGCATCCTAAACACCAAAGAACTGTAAGACGAACACTGAAAAAAAAATAGCTATATGTTGTACATGTACAAAACACTACAGTTGGCATAGTTTTATTTCACTCTCAAAGAAACATATAAACTAAATGCAACAGTTATTTTAAATATCCTTTTTTAGTTACACTTGCTCACTCACTCACATTCAACTACATGGGAAGAGGCTGCTTAAATTGAAAAAATGATGTTCACAGGTTAGTTTAATATCTTAATCTTAAATATCATTGCACAGCAGAAGTTGCAACAAATGTCAAACTACCATACAACAAATACCATACACTACAAAATCAGTCACATGAACTGACAAGACAATAAAAAAATAACAATTTTGTATGACATACAGTATAAAATAAGCATGTCTTCTTCATAAAGCAACAAATGTTTGTGAAATACTTCTGCGCCCCCCCTTGATCATACCAAAATCAAACTTGACCTATATAGATATTATTATCTAATGATAAATCTGTATTCCTTATTTCATTTCATTGAAATATCTGCAACCTCTTGAGTTTCATTGCTTTAACTCTTTAGTTGACAGATCTCCAAACTTGTTTTTCACCAGTATCTTTTATTATACAAATTACAATGCATTGATATATTTGACAGACAAAGAAATCTATTTTTAATAGTGACTAAAAAAACTTCTACCAATAAATATACACAAAATATATCAATTAATTGTAAACTGTTTCTGAACTTTTATCTTATTTTATCTTTGCTAGCCTAGAATTTACAATCCACTCGATCGATCCTTTACAACTCTAGCGAAGATGATACAATTGATGATAGATAAATCTTTATGTAGAAGAAATAAGCTGTAAAGATAATGCTTACAGCTGCAATAAATTAAATCAGTGCTGTACATTTTATAAGTGTATTGATTGCTGGTAAAAAGCACCAATAAAGATGTCTGGCATTCAGCATACCGTTCACAGATCATCAATTCTTAGTTGTATTTATGATACCATCGATGAAATATCTTGCTTTTAATCATACTCATTCATGCAATTGTTCACCAACTTACCTAATATACTGGTGGCCATGCGTAGTTCTAGTCAGGAAATTCCATGTTTTTAGCTCTGAAATCATAAAAAAAAATGTAAATGCATATGACCTGGGCAATTTCATAAACATAATTTAAATGATGTTTCCTGTTAACGTCCTAATGAATTATTATTTATCATAAAAATGGAATTACTGAATTGATATAATTTCAAAATGTAATGATGGTAATTATAATGCAATTTTACTGTAGTGTATACTTATAGAAAATACTGATATATTCTTCTCCCCTGTACATTGGTAATTATAGGTTTGTAATACTGTAAACGTACTACAGTGGACCCCGCTTAATATAATAGTTATTTTGTCAGGAAAAATTATTATATTAACCGGACTATAATAATAAGCGTACCCAGCTAAATTCAATGTGTACAAGTATGTTAAGTGCCTATTCACGTCATGTATTATTTAAGGAATGAATTTAATTTTGACGTATGTTATACGATATAACATAACTTGGGGCAGTTTACGCTTTATAAACCGCGAAGCGGTTTATAAAAAAGCGTAAACTGCCCCAAGTTATGTTATATCGTATAACATACGTCAAAATTAAATTCATTCCTTATAATTTAATACATTTAACAAAACTAACTTTCCGTACCATTTTCAAGCTTTTGTTTTAACCGTAAATGACATTTTAAACTACCCGCGCATTAGTACAACATCCTTAGTAACAGGTGACCCAGATTAGAACGAAGCGAGGGTGGCGGCCATATTTGAATTTGGTATTTGGACGCTGGTTCGCGACTTCACAGTTTACTTCTCAAATGTAAAGGGACAGTTGTTAAAAGTTGAATTGGACATAAATTCAGAACAGAGGAAGTGTGAAGATTGCAGAGGCAGGCCTCTTAGGGCCGTGGATGCAGCACACGAGGCAAGTTAATGTTCGGAGATCGACTCGGGATTGGGAGCGGTGTGTGAAATGATCGAGCATGTTTGTATTTCATGGTTTTACAGCAAGTACATTAAGAGTGTCGCTCATTTGTTTTCTATGAGCCGTCGAGCTATCTCGATTGTAACTGCTCACAGGGGATTCATATTTAATTACAGTTTATGTTTTAAGTCCCGACATCATTCTTTAACAGTCTAACGTTAGTATAAGGTGGGGGGGGGGGGGGGCTGAAATCTGTTTGCTCGTCAAAGAGGCATCAGAATATTAAAACCACACTAAAACACCATCAAAAACCTAGATAGCTTAAAAGTAAAGCGCTCTGAAAAGAGAGATTTGGGTGCAAATCCCTTTCTGGGTTAAAATCATGAGGTGTTTTGGTAAATAATGCGTTTATTTTTACTATGGTATAACATTTATTGATATTTTTTTTATTTATCCATAACATACCTTGAAAAAGATTCAACTTCCCTCCGCTCATTTTGTGCTTCTTTTCGTAGAAATTCATTAATATTCATAGGCCTACGCATGCATGCATGTGTACATGTAAGGTTTACATGTAAAAAAAGTAGTTCCGGATAGATGTTGTCAAGGGGGTGTGTCCCCATACCAAGGTATGTTATACAATATAATACATGTCCCTCCATCTGTATCAGCCAATGAAATGAGGCGATACAACCAAAATTAAATTATTACTATCTATTTCTAGACGATGTAATGTCCACAATAATTGATGATTTCTTCTAAAACTTTACTTTTAATGCTTCATAAAAGTTAATTTCATGAATAAAGTTTACTATTACAAGCTTGGAAAATTGCAAGATCCACCAATATGCTTCCGATAAGTTGACATGCTTTCATTTTGTTTTCTTCCTGTACTTCCGGTTTTGACTAAATCTAGTAAGGCATTCATGAGACAATTCGTTTTTAATAACTTCTTTCATTAAAAATCAAATAAACCACAAAGTTATGCAGAATTTTCTTATTTTCTTTGATCATTTAGCCCATTCTTCCTATAAAATGGAGGCATATTAAAAAAAAGACTTTGTCACTACTTCACTGCAGTACAAATCGTCAAATGGAACATCATGTACTGTATGCTAAGCCATGTAAAATGCCCCATTTGTTATAAATTTATTTACAAAAAACATGAGGCATTCACTTATTCAAACTGTAAAAAACCTCAATAATAAAGCGATGTCACTTGTTAGGTGCATAGGTAAAGTACCCAAGCCACGTGCAGTGAGGCGTGACTAATCCCGTCTGGCCAGCACTGTCGGTAAATTTCAAAGTGATTTGGGAAGTCAGAGTGTTTATACAAGCTTCTCATGGGGGGCTAGCTCGAGAAAAAGGTGTGAAACTCAATTGACAGGCATGATCTTTCTATTATATTAAGCGGGGTCCACTATTTAAGCTACTATAATAACCGATGTAAAATACAATGATTTATTAAGAAATGGTTCTGTGTTTTGAAAAACTATTATATTAACCGAACTATAATATTAAACAGGTATTATACTAAGCGGGGTCCTCTGTAATATCAGCGTGTACGATATTTGGTGCAAAATGATTTTTCAACAAGTTAGTGTGGATTTGAATTAACGTTTTTCTGAATGTGCTCATTCTAATATGAAATTCTAATATGAAAGGCATTTAGCGATGTACTTGAATTAGCGGAAGCCTCTTATCGCCAAAAACACTCAAAAGAATACACATGAAGCCAAATGTAATACGTTTACAGTACATCTCAACCCATATATTTACATATACATTGTACTAAGTATGATTCCCTCTATTTCTTACGGAAACTTATAGTTAATTCCTATAGCTCTATAGAAACAGCCAGACTGAAATCTACACGCCCCATATATCGATTGGTCGAAACCTACAGCCACCTATAAAAAAATCACAGACTGCAAGAAATAATCATGATGATGTCAAACTAAAATTTCCCATAAGAGACGATTTGGCTGTTTCTTTTAGCAAACATACTGATGTACATTAACAGTAAATTAGTGAATTTTACTACTTTTTACAATCAATTTATTAATTTCTTAAAAGAAAGATGTCAATATAAACAACAAAATGCTTTCTTTGACGATTCATGCAGGTTATGAAGGTAGCGACGGATCCTTGCAGAAAAAATTTAAATAACCTTCGTTAGCGGGTTTTGTATTTTTTCTGCAAAGTTGCCACCTTCATATCCCGCATGAATCACCAATGAAAGCATTTTATTGTTTAAATATTAAAAATACTTTTAGGTCATGTATATTACAGGTCATGATCATATTATATATATGATGCAGGATTTTTTTTAATTGAACAAGAGATGTTATTGAAACACTTATGCCCCCCTCCCACGGAAACATCTGCAAAGAAAATGAATGGAAACTAAACATAATTGGAATTTTTCTAAGTCCATGAGATATAACTGTCAAAAATTGCACCCATGGTACCCAAAATCAAACTTGACCTAGATTTTATTATCATTATGATAAACTTGTAAACCAAATTTATTTCAATATGTGCATCCTCTGTGAAGAAAATGAACGGAAACTGGGGGTGGACAGACCGACAGACGGACAGCAGCAAAGCAATATGCGCTCCCTTACTCGAAGGGGAGCATAAAAACGGTCAATGTCATATGTACTACTATGCAACGAGGAACTAACGTTCAATCTTAAAATCAAACAAGATGTTTCTGAAACCCTTATTCCCCCCCCCCCTACTTTGGAGACATCTGCGAAGAAAATGTACAGAAAATGCAAGCAATTGGAATTTTTTAAGCCAAAGGGGCATAACTCTGTCGAAAATTGCTTGACGGTACCAAAATTGGAACTTTGATTTAGATATTATTATGATAAATCTGTATACCAAATTTCATTTCAATATGGGCATCCTCTGCGATGAAAATGAACAGAAACTGCAAATAATTGGTATTTTTCTACCTTCCAAGGGGCATTTCTCTGGATAAAATTACTCGAACATACCTAAAATCGAACTTGACCTAGATATTATTATGATAAATCTGTGTACCAAATTTTATTTCAGTTTGTGCAACCTCTGCAAAGAAAATGAATGGAAACTGTTGAAGGACCGACCAACCAACAGACAGCAGCAAAGTAATATGTCCTCTCAAAGGAAGGCATAAATATATATACGTTAAAGGTACTTACGGCATAACCGTAATCAGATTCAATCAGCATCAAAGTTTGTCTAGTTCCTAAGTACTACTATGCCAAGATGCACCAGCTATAGATACAAGCTTGGTGAAGCTAGGACCATTAATAACTAAGAAATGGGATGCGCTCAAACAACTTTAACCAGTTTTGCAATATTGCAATAATTATAACCCCACCCGCCTCATACGACGGTAAAGTAAGCATTTGGTATTTTTTTGTTGTGGAGTTGATAATCATACCTTCAGCTGTGAAACACTTTGTTACTTCATCTTCAATAATTGTCTGAAATTAAAAAAGATATAGAGAAGTGCAATAATGATTAATAATAATAACAAAAATATGTGCTTCAATAATTGTAATACACATGCATGCAAACTGCATACAGTACCTCTACCAGCGTTTGTACAGTACCTCTACTCCACATTTTGCAAAATACATGATATCCGACATGTGGAATTCTTTCTTAAGATTTGTTAGGTCATAATCGGCTCGATTGGACGGAATACGGATCCCCTGGTAAGCATCTATGGCAATGTCTCTCTGTATTAGAGGGTCACCTACAGAAAAACAAACAAGTACCCGGTATATATATTAGGATGATATTTGACACACCAGAGTTCAACTGTTTTTATTTTGCACATGGGTCTGATTGAATAAATCTTTTATGCTTAAAATCTTTAATACCGGTATTTGTCAGTTGTGCAATATCATTTTAAGAAAGCACAAATGTTTAATTGCAGTATTACTTTATACGTATATCACACTCATAATGTCATTTACTCCTGTTGAAACAAATCACTGAAGTAACATGGTGGCTTAAAAAAGATGTTTTACTTTTTTATTATGATGAACAATGGAATTCAGAAATACACAAAATTTTATTATATGGGAGGTTTCACACATTATAAGTCATCACCTATCAGTTAACAACTCACAAGTCTTTAAAACTTATCCGCAATTACACATTAACTTTGTTGTTTTGGACATTGATTTGAGTGTCACATGTCCACGATTGCTGTCTAAAAATAGTTACAGTAGCATTCACGCCGTGAGAAAAGAATTGGAATTTAAAGTTATTCGATGTCTGTAGTAAGAAATATGCATTCATAGAGACTTCATCTTAATAAATATACAGATAATATTATTCTTTGAAGACATTAGGTGTTACTGAAAGATTGCTTAATTGCTAATGAAATATGCCATACTGGAGTATATATATACATTCCCCTGCTCTTGTGTAGCTATATGAACCTAAAGGGAAACTCAATATTTGTGTGTTGACCCAACGTTTAATTATCTTTTTTCTCTTTTTAGTTTGATTTATTTACTTTTGACTGTCAAAGGTGAGATTGAATTTCCTTATTTTTAAAAATGATGATTTCTAATCACAAAACTAATTTTTAGCAATACATGTAACTGAAATATGACTGTATTTCATCATATTGTTATATGAAATTGGTAAGTCTGGGTGCACTTAATTAATTCATTTGTTTTGGTTTCAACTGTGGGTCAAGATGTTTCTGGAACCATGGCAGGACAGTGTACTATGAAGTAAATGGGTTGGAAGAATTAACTTGGGAATGGAAATATTGTATACAGGGAAATATTTGCCCCTGTTTTATTTTTGCCCCTTTAACTCTCATTGTTTAGACTGGGTGAATTCCAAGGTCTCAAATTATCTCTCTTTAAACACAACTGTGACTGAGTGAATTCAAGATGGGGCAAAACTGTTTGTATAAGTGTGGAAGGGCGAAAATTACTCGGGGCGAAAATAATCATGTATACAGTATGATGAAAACAATTGTCATATTTACAAAAATTGTACAATACATAGTTAGTAAAAATGACAATAATCAGTTATTTTTTAACATGATGGATTTCAGTCAACCTTTTCTTTAGACACATCTTATTGTTCAAATTATGTTGATATACAACATCATGTACCTTCTGGGATGGTTATAATGACCTAGCTACTACCGTTTAATACTTGTCAAAGTCCTGTGACCAGATAGTTATGAACTATACACACACGTGGAGTTGATATGCTTATACATTGTATTACACAACTGCATGATAAAACAATATGCATGAGAATGTTTTTCTTAATGAACCGATTTTTCAGACAGATTTATGAAAATTATTTCTATGTAGGTCTGTCCTAATTAACCACTAAGTACTCCAAAAATTCATAAATTTCTAGATTTATACAACACTATGTGAACCATATAAATGGATAAAATTACAATATAATATCCTGGTACATGTATTATCGATAAATATTTACATTTTCCAGTCTTATTTATATATCGTATTTATATTTATATATATATACCATAAGTATACATGAAGTGAGGTATTATCTGCAAAATATTTTCATTCAGCTTGATAGTTGTATTTAAGCTTGCGAGGACCTTGGGTACATGTACCATTGTAATTATTAAATGCATTTTCACGTAGAACATTAAATATCAATTGACAATCTATATATAGATAGTCATCTGTAGTGTATGCCTTTGGGGATTTTCATTTTTTTATTAGGGGGGTGTCAACAGCTGTTCAAAAATGTGTCATCATAATTTAGCTAAATAGGGCTAACCATGGAATTGCTAGAATAAACCTTTCAAGGCAATCCAAAATAGAATGAACAGGAAGAATACAACCCTGACTTTATTCTGATACTAGCCTTGAGGTCTAGACTATGTCATTGAGGAAAATTACTTTAAAGCACAGTAATTTTTTTACATGTACTGTTTTACAAAAATATTTGCACTGACTGAAAATGAGCTAGGATAATGGTGATGAAGGCAAAACAACAGAGAGATTTTTCAGGCTCCCAGGAGCCAAGTGTTGATCTACCCTATCGAACAATCACCCTCCAGTCTAAAGATGTTTGATTAAAGTACATCCCACACAAAGTCCCTGCATATGTTTGTGAGTATGTGCATATCAATCATAAAAATAGACACCTGTCAACAGAGAGCTACAGATAAGAGATAAACTGATACAATCCCAGTACCTATGTTCATACCTATGTACATCTAATTAACCTATGTATTATGAACTGTTTGTCAGTGGATAATGAAAAACATTTCCTACATTTAAACAAAAAAATTTAAACTACCGGTATATGATATTTCTGAGTATAATGCATGATTATGCATCGATGATACATCTTTTACTGATAAAAAGGGACAATTTTAAGAGTATAATAGCAAACAATTGTTTAAAAATGTATGTTAAAAGTCAGCATTTGATAAATACACAAAAGTAAGAAGTGAATCTAAACTGATTTAAAAATAATAACTTATCTAATATATTCTTCTTTTAATTCTTAAGTATATATGAAACTTCAAGAGTATAGAACAGAGAGATAGCTAGCTAGGCTGTATTTGTAATGGGTATTGGCAACATGACTGCATACAGCAATGAATGAATGTTCAATCAATTAGAGTACTTTGGAATCATTTTTATTCGTGGGGGTCAACGTTCGTGGGCAGTCAAAATTTTCCTGGTTCGTGGGGATGTAATTTCGTTGGTAGCAAGTTCGGGATGATTTTAATAAGTATTAAACAAATGCTTGTACATGTATATACATTCGTGGGGATGTAAATTCGTGGGCAAATCCACTAAGCCACGAACATAAGTCCCCCACAAACGTCGAACAATGATGAATCCACAGTACTGTAGATCCCTCCTTATTATAAGCAAGGAATTAATATCCGCATAAATCGCGAGAAGTACATCTCGCAGATTTTTAAAATCTTGCTTTTATTTTTCGGACACATGTAAACTAAATGGAACTATGGTGAAAATTTGGCATTCGCAATTTTATTTACTTGTGATTTGATGCAAAACAATTGAATTGCGGAATTAAGTACTCACATAAAATAAGGAATTTACAGTATCATCCAATCAGTACATACTAGGAAGGAGGACTAGTTCCTTTATATATTGATACAAACCTCCATTTTCTGTTGTTTCTTTATCTGACCTGTCCGAGTCATCGTGACTCTCAGAGTCTTTTGGTTGTCTTTGGTATCGCTGTTTTTCATACCTCTCTATCTTGGATTTGCCAAACTAAAAAAAATTAAAGAACATACACTTGCTGCTACAGAATTTATAGCGTTCACTGTGTAACATCACTGTAACACACAATGTTGCGCATTTTGCTTCTGATCATTGAACCACAAGTTGTGCTTTCAATTGAAAGACCGATTCCAAAGAGAAAGCCATGGTAAAATGTCAGCTCAAACTTGCATTTGACACATTTATTTAAATCTTTGAGACCTAAATACGTCATTGTTAAGCTACTTATTGCTTCTTTTTCATAAACCCTTTTATTATCTGAATTTTCACTGATGTTTTAAAAGCATTCAATTTGAATCTTATCTCCCCCATTGTTTATATACATGCATGCAAAAGATACTTTTTAAATAATCAATGGCATTGGCAATGCACAAAAGGCATCACTACAAAGAGATGGAGCTTACTCTTTTGCTAACGTCTTATTACTTCTCTACATGTTCTATGAAATGTTACGCAACAGCAGCTTTTTTTTTTATTTAATTGTTTGGAAATAAATATGAACATGCAATGTTTGATATTATTTCAAGGTAAATCATCACAAAATCAAATATATTATACAATTACCATCATAGCTTGAGATTATTATTATTTTTAAACAAACCACTTATTGCTATAGAAAACTCTATACTCTTTCCCAAGTTTTTGCTTCCACCACTTTTCGCTTAAATTTTCGAAAATTATAAATACCTTTGTGCTCAAACTTCGTTCATCCACTAGTATAAAAAAATGTCCAGATTATCTGTTTTGAAACGCCCCCTCTACCGCTTCAGGTTTCAATACATTACACAACCCAAAATAGAAAGTCTACGGGGATTTTTCATTGCATCAGCAATGAATTTGAAATAGCCCGGGTAATTAGATAATGTTGAAAAATTGTGCGAGGTATTCTGAGTGAGTTCCGAATGGTGAAAAGATGTAAACATTTCCAATTATAAATATCCGTAAGAAATTTTTCTTATGAACTTTTATAACAGGTTGGGACCAATCGCCCAAATGGGATACAATAGCCCGTTTGAAATATAATACCCAAAATGGGATATAAATTTAAAGTGCATAAAATAAAAAATTTTGATTTTGAAATGTTCGATATAAATCTGCATCAATGTGTATCAAATGCAACAACTTTTGGTTATTAAGAAGTTTTTCTATATATGTCTATATAGTTTGTAAGATTGATCCCCAAGAAGTTTTGGATATACTGAGGGATCAACCTCCGAAATATTCATTTACAGAAAAAGTTGTTTACCAAAAGTTGTTACATTTTATCTATTCTAATGCGGATTTATATAAAAAATTTCAAAATCAAAAATTTTTATTTTCTGCACTTTAAATTTATATCCCATTTGGGCTATTATATCCCAAACGGGCTATAATCCCATTTGGGCGATTGGTCCCAACCTGTATAAGTGAAATATGATGATTTACGTGTCAATGAAGATATCTTGGATATTTTCCCTTAAATCAAATTCAACTGTATTTCTTTCACAGATATGTGTATTTGTATTAAAAATCATCAAAAAGTGATGGAAGCAATAACTTGGGACAGACTATAGAAGTGATGACAGCTATAGTCTGTCCTAAGTTATTGCTTCCATCACTTTTTGATGATTTTTAATACAAATACTCATACATGTGAAAGAAATACAGTTGAAATTGATTAAACACTTTAAGGGAAAATATCCAAGATATCTTCATTGAAAAATTATCATTTTTCACTCATAAAAGTTCACAGGAACGAAAACAAATTTCTTAGAGATTTATAATGGAAAATATTTACATCTTTTCACCATTCGGAACTCACTCGGAATACCTCGCAGAATTTTTCATCCCGGCTAATTAATGCCCGATGACTTTCTATTTTGAAAACTTTTTCAACGTTATCATCCGGGCTTATTAATGCCTGATGACTTTCTATTTTGAGATGTGTATTGAAACCTGAAGCGGTGGAGGGGGCGTTTCAAAACAGATAATCTGGGCATTTTCATATTAGTGGATGAATGTAGTTTGAGCACATTTATGATTATGTGGGGGAAGCAAAAATTCAGGACAGAGTATAGTTGATTGAATATATGTATAATGCCCTGTGTTGTATTTTCATATATAATACTTACATATACAAGTTCATATAAAAATTACCTTAGATTACTTAAAAATTTTGAGCAGAGGAGAAGTTTAACACGTTTTCACATTTCCACTCATAGACTTAATATTGAAAGAGGACGTTATCAAGGCATTCCTCGACAAGAAAGATACTGTAGTAGATGTAATGTCAAATCAGTGGATGATGAAAAACACTTTTTATTCTCATGTCATCAAAATAAGGCATTCAGAGATACTCAATCTGTACAATCTAACTAATGACTCTTGTAAAAATTTTCAATACATAGACAATGACCAAAAATTAATCTGGCTTATGACGAATGAAGACATACAATTACTTGTAAAACTCAGTGAAATGATTCTTAACAGTGGAGTATAATTTTTAGATATATTATGTACAGTGTATCTATTTTAAAAGGGGGGGGGGGATTGTTATGTAATGTATAAACATACTGGCTTGAACACTTTGAGTACAAGTAGGCCAGTCTGATTGACTGTGCAGGCACCGTCCCTTGGTACTCTCTGTTTTCAGGCCACCTTGTTTCTATATAGCTACATTGTTCATACATGATCTCAAATAGCTAAATATGTATATCTTGCACATATATTTCATTGTATTGATGAATCGTTTTGCATATGGTTGTTTGAAATGTGAACCTGGACATTCTAATTCAGTATATTTCATTCATTATTTGTTATAATCATGATATTGTTTTTAATGTATATGCCCCCTGAGGGCCCTTGATTGGTGAATAAACTATTCTATACAAAAATTCATTTCTGTATACTTGTGTGCAAATTATATTCTGAATACAGATTTAAGATTAAAAATCTATATTAATATTTTAATTTTTTAATACTACAGTGTTGTTTTATTTATTGAATAGAAGATGCTATAATAATTCAATCATGTAAGATATGTATATTCTGTACCTATGTTAAAGGCCTACAGTAACCTTATTGATATTTCATTGAATTTGTGATGCAAAAACCATGGATTGGTGATTATTACAACAGAACCGGTTCAGCAACATGAATGAAAACAAAAGGTAAAGATATGGAGACTTTACCTCAAATATACTGAGTAATACACTTGTGTATAGTTTTCTTATTCCTAATGACTTTCCTATAGCTGCTAAAACCACTGTCAGGCCAATCACACAGCACACAATGGAACACAAAATATTCAAAGTCAATTTTATAAATTCTCCGTCCATCCTCATTTCGTCTGCATAGAGGAAAACAACGGAAAGAAAATAAGCGAGCGGGTCGATTTCGACCCAAAACAATTCGGTCCTGTTGTTTTGTGACAAGCTCTTAATTCATGACATGTTGTGAAATCAGCACAGTTGAATTCTTCTTTGTATTGGGTGCAACCTAAGAGGATTTCATCAGCAACAAACTACATCACATTTTTTTGCTAAGTCTGTTGTTCGCTCTGCATTCACGAGCAATCTGTGTCACATAGAAGCTTCTCTTATCTAAGGTCAAGGACATATAGCACGGTTGATAAAACTATTGTGGATATATATAGACTATACTGTATAGTGGTTTGCAAAATTTAGAAAGGCCTTATTAAAAATGGTCATTTAGAATTCGTTATGTATTTTAAACCATGTCATAGTTAAATTATAGTGATGAGTAAGGAGTACAAGAACTATCTATAAAAGAATTTGATTATTTTGTATAATATCAATATGTCACTATAGTGCCCAATATATCGTAGAGTCTATAACTTAACCCACATTTTATTTGAATTTCTGATATCAGAAGATATAATTCTTGATATCAAAAAATCAGTTTGAATTTCTCATATCAAAAAATCAAATTTCTGATATAGAAAATGATTTTTTGATATCAGAAAATGGATTTTTGATATCAGAAAATAGATCGTATTTTCTGATATCAAGAATTTGAATTTCTGATATAAAAAAAATATTTTCTGATATCAGAAAATACCTCAAAAATATTTAAAACGGCGCCCCATATATTTAATATATATTTAATACAAATTCATTAGTGCAAGACTGTTCTATCTCCCTTGCCCAATCAAACTGTTTGCTAGCGGTCACATGAGTAATGATTGCTCATTACTTAATATAAAGCACATTTATCTATTTTTATCAATTCATAATGTTCTATCGCCAACCCCACTTAAATTCCCAGATATTTCCACATATAATGTTCTATGTCCATGTTTTTAAATCTCTTAATTTACGTAGTACTATAGTTTTACCTCACTGTTGTATGTCCATGTCAAAATCTCTTGATTTTCATACTACCTCGTAAATTTAAACAAAAAAGAAGCAATTTTGTAAAACAAATACAATACATTTAAATACTGAATCATGCCAAATTTTGTAATTAAAAAGTCTTACATAGAAAGTTTTTGATCTTTGAACTTTTAACATCACTTTCCCAAAATTCTACAGAAATCAGATAGAACATTCTAATTCTTCTCAGGTGACGATATGTAATAACATATATTGGTTATGATATTATGCATAACAAGCATGGCTATATGTGTTAAAATTTGATGATTCAAATGAATGAATTTTTTATAGCATTACTCATATATCACCCTTATGCGGAGAAGATTTTTTGTTTGTTGAATGGTAAGTTCATCATGAAGTCAAAGACATGCTTCAAAAGTAATAAATTATTAATCTTTTACTATTTTAATGTTTTTCTTGTTTGTAAACATTTCTTTTATTGTTTTTTTTTTACCCTTCTTAACAATGTTTTTAGAATGAACGGCTCTTATTTCGAAAATTACTCGTATTTATTAATCTACAGTAATAAATAAAAAAAAAAATGAAAGAATAATTTAAACATAATAAATGAATAATAAGAAAAATTCTCAGGTCTAAAGAAATACTTGTATACATGTATTTAATGAACATTTATGCAACGTTAATACTTCAATGAACAATAAGAAAGATAGAACCAGCGGTCTATACCTTTAAACGCCGGCGGAATCAACTTAAATTAAAACTTGACATGCCGCAATTTCTGAAAAAGAAGTGTATATATTGGGTAAAATCAGATAATCAAATGCTAGTACTCACGGCACAGTTACCTGACGTTAAAAATTTTCTCATAATAGAAAAATACCCCATAGTCCACCCCATAGTCCATCACAAAGTCCACCACATAGTCCACCCCATATAGTCCACCCCATAGTCCACCACATTCAGTCAACCACATTCAGTCCACCCAATAGTCCACCATAGTCCACTCCATACAGTTCACCCCATGGTCCACCGCATAGTCCACCATAGTCCACCACATATAGTCAACCCCATAGTCCACCATAGTCCACCACATACAGTCCACCCCATAGTCCACCATAGTCCACCACATACAGTCCACCCCATAGTCCACCCCATAGTCCACCATAGTCCACCACATAGTCCACCCCATACAGTCCACACCATATAGTCCACCCCGTAGTCCACCACATATGCATCATTCATGCAGTAGGGGGTATATTGTTTTCATTATGATGAAAACATATACTAGTATATATCTACTCCTAAATAACGCGCTGTATTCAATTTGTTTGCACCGCTTGGTGTGTTACAGGACCGACGACATCCAAAATAATCATTCAATGCTTAAGTAACGTGAGATGCCTGTGATTCAGGGCTTATTGTGTTTTCGTCCTTTCCATTTACATGCGGCAAATGATGCTTTTTATACGAACTACACACATGTACATATATAGATAACAGAATATTAGTTGTACAACCTGTACATGTATATGAGAAAACTTTAGTACAATTATGAATCAAAATATTATAACGTTATACTCATTTGTAACCAATATTTTATTATTTAATTGTTATTCTTCTGATGATGTGATAGCCAAATCTTTTTTATTTATGGCCGCATTTTCATTCGCGGATCTATAGGGGGTCAGGGGGGTCCAGCCCCCCCCCCCCCTGCAAAATTCAAATTTCTTTAAATTTACTCTATAAAATAACCAAAAAATTGCCTCAGACGCTCCCCTCCCCCTTGGCAAAATCAAATAACCCAACGACCCCCATAAATGCATATTTCTGCCCCTTGTGTGCAAGTTATTTTTCAAATATGTCGATATGCAAGATCAATATGTTGACACGCAAAATAGTTATGTCAACATGCAACAAAACTATGCTGACATGCAACGAAATTGCAATCAAATAAGAATTATAAAAAATCTCCAAAAATCTTAAATGACCGACCACATGTGCCATCAAACATGCTAGATACTACTTATTTATGTTGACATGCGAGATAAATATCATGTTGGCATGCCAGATATTTGTGTCAACATGCAACTTAGTTATGCTAACTTGCTACTTATTTATGTCAAGATATGCAAGTTATTATGTTGACATGCATCTTATTTATGTTGACATGCGACGTAAATATGTTGATATGCAATTTATTTATGATTGTCAACATGCAACTTATATACGTATGTTGACATATGCAAGTTCTTTATTGCATGTCAACGTAAATAGATCAAATTCGCATGTTAACATACATGTATTTAAGTCGCATATAAACATACATGTAAATAAGATGCATGCATGTTGACATAATAAGCTTCATGTTGACATAAATAGGTTGCATGTCAACATATTTTTCTCGCATGTCAACATACATGTAAATAAGTTGCATATCGAAATGAATAAGTAGCATCTACCATGTTGGAAGTCACATGTTGTCAGCATTTGATTTTTTTTTTTTTTTTTTACAATTTTAAATTTAAAATAATGTTGATCTGATATTGCTAATATCTTGCAAGCCAACATAGAACTCTTTATGTTGCATGTTTACATTACTATCTTGCATGTCGACATATTTAATAGTAAAATAACTTGGACGAAGGGGCGGAAGTACACTCAGCTGCCAAAGTATGTCGTTTTTTTCTCTTCACTTTATATTTCATTGAACACCAACATTTTTCAAAGAATCGCTAAAAAAAATACATGTAACCCCTTGACCGACTTTAAGAAGTACACCCAGATGCCAAAAGTATGTCATTTTTTTCTTTTCACTATATATTTCATTGAAAACCAACATTTTTCAAAGAATCGCTAAAAAAATAACCCATTGACCGATTTTGAAAAGACTTGAATTGATAAATTCAAAAGTTTTCTAGCTTTTTTGGCATTATATTTATATATTATTCCAACCTTCAGTTCTTGAGATTTGATATTCACAATCCAAAGTAAGATTTTTCGGCTCGCATATTGCAAAGGATAAAAGAGAGTAGAGCTTGTGTTATGTTTGAAATATCAAATTTTACAAATGTGTTGTCAAAAAAACTGTTTTAAAGTATGTAAAAATAAATTGAATCTACTTTAATTATCATATCTGACAAAAAATAACAGAAAACCATTTAAAAATAAGTCTTGTTTTCGACATAAATGACATGTTATTTATGTCTCTGATGAAATATATAGGAAAAAATAAAAAATTGACATACTTTTGGCACGCGAGTGTATGTCACCATATCATGATAATATTCAAACTATTCGAATCTTCAAGGATACACGAGTGAATGCATGAATGATTATGCCATGCATCCGAAGCATGGGCAAAATTGATGTCCACTTTTATCCGATTGTAACAATTTGGAACAGTTGTGAATACTCAGAACTCCTCGGGAGGTTACATGTCTTTGCGTTGTTTATCCAAGTCCTCACTTGTGTTGACCTCCATCGAGTACAACGACCAAAAACAATGTCGTTCAGGTATTGGAGGACCGTCCCAGTCAATAATCCTGCTTTAAGGGTAAGAGGCCCATTTAAAGAAAATGTTTAAGCGTTGAAATACTTTTATTGATGCAGTTGCAAATGGATGCATTTCGAATTTCCTCGAAACAGTGGTTATGTGTAAATCATGCTGTCATGTAGTCAACGTATTGCCAATTTGTATTCTAGAGGTACAACTACGAAGGAATTGATGCAGTCACTAAAAGACCAATACTTGATGTTTAGATATTTTTTGATAAAAATATTCCTTCAATATTATCAGAGGTCAATCAATATTTTAAAAATCTACTCAACAAAAGACGATGATAGCTATTTTTTTCATTGATCATATATTAATGTGTTTTAACACCCAATTCCAATATTTCTAAATTACATAAAGTTACAAGAAAAAAAAAATATTGAGAAATGTGAAATATTTATAGGACCTATGTATACCATGTCCTTCTACCGGTATTTAAAAAAAAAATTGTATTATTATATACAGTCTTTTTACCGGTAACGAATCAGTATGTGGTTTCGTCGTGCATGCAAATGTTTTTATTTTTTGTTTCAATCATGTTTCTTTGTCCTTCTAAACTGTGGTATCAAACTTCCGAAAATATGAAGGATGAATTACGGAGATGGTAATTTCCACACACCCTCCATTTTCCTATTTTCTAATTTGTTTTCCAGTCTCGAATCAAGCACCCTCTATCACTTCTGAACGAATATTTTGGGGCGGATCAATTTCAAAAATACACCAGAGGTACATGTCAATAGACTTATAAATTAAGAAGGAAAAATTATTGTGGGAATATGTTATTTAAACAAATAATATGATCTTATTTTTATCGTACCGTTTTCCCGACAAATTGAAACTGGTCTTGAACAGTTTTCATATTGCGTTAATTTATGAAATTAAACTTTCATGAAAACACTTTATAATAGTAATTGATGATAAGTAATTGCGATTTGCCTTTGTTTTGCCCGTATATCTATCAATATATCGTTCCAAATAATAATTCTATCACACTGAACCGAAACTAGGAAAACTACACGTGGTTCTTTTTGAAGTCGTACTTCCATTTAAAGCTCAATTATTATTTGATATGATGCTTAATCTTATTAAATTGATTATAATTACTAATTATCTACTAAATGTGGGTTAATAACACACTTATTTTCATAGTTAGGCTTAATTGTTTTCACACTTTCGTTTTTTCTGCCTTGCACTTCCGGCAGCTCATTTCTGGGTCACCTTTTTAATTTGTAAACATCGTGCAAATGTCAAACAACTCCACACACGGATAGAATATTTATTTCTGTATTATAATTACCTAGCTAGGATTTTTTAAAACCTTAACTTCGTTTTTCTCAAATAATTTTTCTAAAAATTATCCAATACTGGCAAATATTCGTTACCGGTAAAACGACTGTAGTTTGTCATAATGAACTTGCATATTTTGCTGTATTAGGTCCAGGGGACTTTTCATTTGCACAAACATGTGTAATGGGATAGAAGAAAGCATGACAGTGAGACAGACCAGACTTGGATTTGAACCCAGGCCCCTCAATCTTAAGTCTTGAATCTTAAGTCTAGACTCTACCAACAATTATTTGGCAACCACTTGACCTACAATGGCATAATTATTCTAATGATCACATCAGTATCAAAGTGTTAAGATCCGATTTTAGCACTTTGATACTTGTTGTATCATTGATTTCTTAATTACATAAATTGTAACACTTATATTTCTCCTTTTCAGACTGCCAGGTATATTGCACTTACCTGTGGAATAATTTATGGTGTTAAAAGGAACAGTAAGTAAATATACTGTAATACAGAACATTTCTAAGTGACAGTGACATTATATAAATAGTGCCTGATTGGGAGGGTACCAGTTGAAATTGACACCCCGAGAAAACCATTGTCAACCGACGCGAAGCAGAGGTTGACAATGGTTTTCGAGGTGTCAATTTCAACTGGTACCCTCCCAAACAGGCACTATTTATTTTATTATACTGAATGTCTTAATTTTATAGCAAATTTGAATGCTTTTATATAGAAAAGACGTAAGTTCTACGGCGAACCGTACGCGCATAATTTACGCGCATGTAACAATCCGTTCTATCGGCCCATTGCCAAGTGTGTTGCTAACGTTGAGGGTATTAGAACGGATTGTCAACTGCGTCTAAACCAATCAGATTTCAGTATTTAACATGAAAGTATAATAAATGTACATGTTGCCTTCATTGTTCATAAATAAAAATGTCATACATGAACAGTAATTTTAGAATAAGCTAATGGGTAATGCAGAGATTTTGAAGCAGCAAAAGTGGAATTTTATAGTGAAAGCTTATCATAGTCTCTAAATCTGGTTTAATAAACATATCATAGTCATTTGTGGGGTTGGATTCACTTTTCTGCATCCTCATAGAGCCATTACTTAAGATCTCCAGAACAATCTAACTGCCAGTTCTGTGTCTTAAAGCAATCACTAAAACTGATCAAAGCCGTTTGGTTTTATTCTCAAAACACATTTAAACCTTCACCAGCTTTTCATAAGTTTCTGTATATTCCAAATAGCTATTTTCTTCGTACAGTGCAAGTACATCTTACAATCCTATTTTTGTACTTTTTAACAGGAGAATTAACAGCTTATGAAGCTGTGTACCAGGAGGATCAAACAAGAATAAAGATGGCACTGAAAAGAATAAACAAAGATATTGCCTGGCTCAAATATTATGGTAAGTATCTTCACACATACACTCAAATATTTGGGTTTTTAACTTCATTCACATTTATACAGAAAATAGAGTATTACAACAATATAATGTTGGTAGTGGCTGTTAAAAACATAAAGCTTAACAAATATTTTGTTTGTGCCCATGGATATTTTTTGAATTTTTAATAAACAAGTATCAAAGTTATAGTTGGATTTTAATTTTGTGAATTATTCCAAGACTAGCAATACTAGTTTTTTCTTAAACATTAAAACTGGTTATACATTACAATTACATCTTACAAAAAAAGTTAATTTAAAAGCAATTATGTACATCAAGAAAAATTTTAAAATTTACTTTACATTGTTAAGAACATCTCTTGCATAAAATGGAAGAATTAAGAGACAAGTTAAAGGGGCATGGTCACGATTTTGATCAAATTCTATTTTTCTATTTTTATTATTTACAATGCTTTAGGAATGCATTTCTAATGACCAAATAGAATTTGAGTGTAATTCGTACAGTTTTAAGTAAGATACAGGGCCCATAATTCTTTGCCATGTAAACAAGGCTCGTGTCCCATTTTTTGTTTACATAGGTTCAATATACCAGTAAAAATCTTTTTTAAGCTGATTTGTTTATCTTTTTATTCATTTTAAGCACAAATAAACAGTTTCTAACGTTTAAAACATTCATATTAGGTCTATAACTGAAATTTTCACTTCAACATTCAAAATGTAAACAGATGCTTTGTTTACATAGCAAAGAATTCCAAGCTCTGTAACTCGATTATAACTCAACGAATGACACTCAAATTTTGGTTGCCTATTAAAAATGCCTTACTGAAGCATTGTAAACATTAAAATCAGAAAAATAATTTTTGACCAAAATCGTGACCATGCCCCTTTAAATTTTCAAAAAGGGTTGCCTATTGAATGATTGTCTTTTTTATTTTAGACGAGATGAATGAGTTGGCCTATGATTTAGGAGTACCTAACAGAGTGGTGCAGGCAGACCGAGCTAAGGACCCCCAGTTTAATCAGGAGGATTGACATCACATCATAGACTTTACACACTGTGTTATTGATTAGATTTTCAGTAAATTATGAAATTGTCCACAACTTATGTTTGTTTTTAGCTTTTAGATTAATTACCGGTAATATATATGTATATATCCAATACTCAGTTGTTTAAAATGGATTTTTCTCAATTGTATTTGCAGAGGCTCAGGTATAGAAATCACAATCTTTTGGATAAAAACGAAATGATTTTTTAATCATGCAAAATGCAGTGTAAATCACACAATCATGTACAAGAAGTCATTAAGTTCTTGAGTGTGTGTGTATATATATATATATATACACACACACACACACACACACACACACACACACACACACACACTGTTGATGTTGGGGAAAAGACAATATATTCCACACAGGCAAATCTGCATTACGTAATATCCTTATGCATGATAATGTAAAGATGCATTAGGCCACACCAATATAGTTTATTGTTCGTCAGACATCCAATGAAAAAAGGTATGAGCGGGGAGCGATTAAATAATAAATCTATTATTTTTTGTAGCCAAAATTTTTAGACGGTACATAAATGAATTTATGCGGACGATTATATTTTTTCTACTTGTTTCTGATTTATAAATTATATAAAATACGAAAAATAGAGCGGAATAGAACAGAAACAGTGCAGAATTTCCAGTATGTGGGAAATTGATAATAATATTATTTGTATAGTTTTATTTAAATACGAGCGCAGGGTTTGACGAACAAGAAATTATATTGGTGTGGCCTTACCAATGCTATAGGAACAGTAAGACAGGATGGTGTTAAAATATTTGCACACACAGATATTCAGTTATCATACACTATACTTTGTACTATGAAGGGTGATCCGTATATTCTGATAATTGAACGACAATTCTAGTTTTAAACTGTAACATTTATTTTAGTGAAACATATCATGTATATACACAAGGAATAGTTGTGAAGTTTCACACTATGCAGGTAAAGTGATGTTTTCATGCCGTACACAGCAGAACAGAGAAACTAAACATGAATGTCAAAATTACTCCATATTGTTTATTTCATGTTCTTAATTGTTTAGTCCCTTTCCACATTTCTTTCGATTACAGCTGTTTTAATAGCTGTTTGGATTGCTTTAGACCTTAACCCTATTCCATGACCTCAGGTCAGGGTCACAGAACACCCTCAGTTTAGAAAATGGGTACTTGTTTCTATGATAAAAGTTTTCCCCAATAGAATAATACTAGTAACACTAGATTGGGACAAACTTTTTTCATAGAAACAAGTGCCCGTGGCTTAAATGTGATGTTTATCAATTGGTACAAAGAATGAAGGCTACATGCAAATATTTATGAACCTTCAAAGTTTGTTTAATTTTCCAAAAATCTTCACCACAAACACTAGGGTTTTCATGTAAATGCTCGTATGCAGTTTCATCCATTGTCGACCTGCGTCTTGCCTCAAAATGAAGAGACAAATAAAAAGCTGAAAATATACCAGAGGGTGCCCTATCCTGTTCGAAATATGTAACAAAGTTATGATATAATTAGAGTTTTCCCATTTCTGTATTTATCATAATGATTCATTAATGAAACATGCATGCCAAGCAACTTATCATGTGAACACACTATTCAAGAATCACCAAAACCTTCAAACACAATACGTCGCTACGCAGTCTGAATAAAACCACCCTTCATCAGTGACCCTGACGTACGAGTTCAAGGAAGGGGGAGGGGGGTAATCAGATTGGTCGTTACGTTAACACAGTTTTGCACAACATGCACGCTGTTACACGCTAACAAACTGAACAGCAAAGACATCCAGTGGCGTCAGAAGCAAATTGAAAGTGTGTGTGTGTGTGTGTGGGGGGGGGGGGTAGACTTATCAAAAATAAAAAAAGGTCTTCCGTTAAGGTTATAATTGCGTATACTAACTTTGACAAAAAAGTCGCCCCCTTTTTATTTTTGAGGTAATCTTATATTAATGATTCGAATTCTTGATGATAAAAAATATTGGGTGTCTTTATTATATCAAAATTTTAAAAAAGTCAAAAATAAACAAAAATATACAGAATTACATCTATATAACTGCTTACATTACATGTACATGTTAAGTACGTAATTAATCAATTGGCATGAAATCTCGGGACTTTAATTGAGATTCAGAGATTATATACGTACAGTGATCGAGGAGACCGAAAGCCCCGCCTCCTTAATTATCCATGTTTAAATTAACTTTTGAATTTGTAGGTTTAACACTTTTGAAAATGTTCCACCCCCTCCCAATCCCAGTTTACAACTTAGTATAAAAACAAAACTGTAATCATAATGATTGCACACTGCGTAGAAGTGTGCTCTAATAGTTAAATGATTATCATTTAACTATTCAGGGCACACTTCCACGCAGAAAGAAGTGCCCGTGCCCTGATAAATGACCAAATATATGTACTGCAGTTGCCATATGCAGTATTTTTTTCCCTATGCCACGCCCCCTATTGTTGTATGTACAAATTACGAACATTATTAGTGTCAGTCAATGTAAGACCCAACAGGAATCTTTTAAATGAACACTACCACGAATTGATAAGAGTCCCCGTGTTATTTATAGATAGGAGGAATGTACGTGTCTGCTCTGGATGACCAACCATGCCCCGTTTTCGTGAGCTAACGTTTATTTACATATTTGTTTACTCAAGGGATCGAGCGTAACCGAATTCGAGTCATTGTATTGATATACACCGTAATTTTCCGGACCACCATTGCTGTTTGAACATGTGAATATGGCAGAGATCCCGTGTGTTCAAAATGAACACCGATAACAGGAAATTCAAAGTGATTTTAACGAGACGGTTAGCTGAAGAAGTGAATGTCAGTGAATGCGAAACTTCCCTCACTCCCTTGTCAAGGACAACGAATGGTCACACCGAGCTACAAAACGGGGACACCTCAACTTTCGTCCATCAGGAATCGAGTACAGGCGATGAGGTCGACAACTCGTTCGGCCAACGCATAAGAAATGGCGCGGATCATGAAGAAGCGGTTGATACGTCAGTTGGTGGTCGTATCGACGACTCTGAACGTAGAGCAGTGAACCAGTTCTATCCTTTCTCAGTCATTGACTTCCTTGCCATCAATGTGTCTGTAATATTTTTCTGCATAGATTTTATGACAGATATCTTGCTAGCCAAAAAATACTATGACGATGGAATGACGTTAGAATGTGCGTTGACGTCATCATTCGTTGCTGGGTCATTTCTGGTCACTGGAATACTGAGTTCCATCTGGCATGCTCAAGAGAAAAAACGTCGAAATATTTGTCTGATAATCCTGGCATTTCCATTTGCCACCATTGAAAGGTATACGTCTATATTTATAATGCAGGTAACCACAGTGAAAGTACATAGACTAGTATTGCCGATTCAATATTGTAAAAAAAAAATTATTTGGTGGTGTATCACATTCAGGTTATCTGTGAATGCATAAATTTTAATCCTACTTACTTCCTGAAATATATGGGGGTAGCGAGTTATCTGACATGTTAAGCGAACCTATAATAATCTTCTGAGTAAATTTGCCGAAAAGAGTCATGACACTTTCAATTAATTGACATATGTATTGAAATGTCTTCACGGGTTAAAATTCTACGCAATTGTTTAGATACAATATTTAAAGGAGAATGCAACCGACATTAGGCGAATCATTTACTTAGGTGCTAGGTTAATCGTTCTGTGTGTCTAGGACCTGTAGCAAGAACAGTCGATATATCTGTACATGTACCTGACCCCAAACTTGGTCAGCCACCAGTTCACTGACCATTGTCAGATGTCGGTTTCTGTGTAAAAGTAATCTCTCATCTCAAGGTCCAAATTGTTTGTCTTGGACGGTGGAAACCACACAACGAGTGAAAGGTTCTAAGTTCTGGAAGTCGCAGACACACGTCTGAACCATTTTAGTGATTTGATGAGCATATATTGCGGAAGGGTTTATTAAATGATTATAGAGCCATAATTCAAATCAAGCTATCCAGTAATCAATAAAAAGTACATGCTTTTGTATTCTATAGTATTTTAAAAATTGTCCCGTATAAAAATTTTTAAAATCAGTACTTTTCAAAGATTGCCACTGTACACCTATTTGTTAAAAGCATATCCAAACTATTTTTTAATTCCAGAAATATAAAATACGCATTCCATGGCTGCAAGAGTAAGCAACAGGGAAGCAATGAGTACTACCACTACATTGAAATGATCTACACAGACCGAGACGCCAGTCTTCTCAGGATGTTTGACGCATTTATCGAGTCTGCCCCCCAACTCCTCCTACAAATCTACCTCATTCTCAAAGAACAGGAGAATCTCAAAAACTGCGAGGATATTGAAGTGCACAGTCGTAAGTTTTTAGCATCAAGCTTACTATAGTATTGAAACTGTGTATAGTGAAGGGTCAAAATAGCTGAGTCAATTCACGATATTAAGGACTTCTAGAGCAACAAAATATTTGATCCCATTATTACATGGCAGTGGTATTTTATTACATGGTAGTGGTATTTTATTACATGGCAGTGGTATTTATGTCATGTTGTAACGGCTATATTCTGCCACTCGGCAAATTCAAAATTTACCACATGATATATGATATATGTTCTCTCTAGGTAAGTGCGGGACAGGCATATTCTTCACCCATCAATGGATATTCATTTTTCTATAATGAAAATGATTTGCCCTTTTCAAAAAAATGCATCGAATACAACTTAAATTTTGAAAAAAAAAGATTTTGACTAATGGATACCTAAAACTATTTGTCCTAAATAAACTTTAGATTACAGAACACCACATCTCGGCGAATGTTTTAAACTGTTGTGTACATTTGTAGATATTCTTCGGATGTTGACGGTCCTCTCCTCGTGGGTTTCCGTTTCCTGGTCAGTGACGGCGTACTATCGAGCACTGCGTGTCAGCAACGCCATGCACAAGACCCAGCAGAAGACCGTACTAGCTGCTACTGGATACTTCCTGTGGAGATCTTTTGAAATCGGACCAAGGGTAGTGGCATTAGTCATGATGATTCTCATCAACCCCATCATATTTGCGTTAATTGTCGTCTTTCATTGGTTCGCGGTTGTCACGTGGTCATTTGCAACGAAGGCTACGCCATACAAGAAAGTCCACGAAAACGCCATATTTATTGTATTAATTGGATTTGTACAGGTGTTCTCCTTTATGAACATCAGCCCCGGTAAATCTCGATACCACGCATTGCTATACTATACGTTCTTTTATATTGAGAATATTGTTATACTTATCTTATGGATTATTGTCAAGAAAGAATCTTATTGTCCGTGGATTTATTACGGTGCCATTGGCATTGTTTCCAGTGGTACTGTTTTTACTCTAGTTTTTATTGCATGTTTTTATAAAATGTGTCACCCTAAAACAGGGATTTTGTAATAAAATAGTTAAACTTTGAGTTTTGAACTTTTTAAATTGGAAAATTAATTACAAATATGATAAACTGCAAGTATAGTTACGTAAAATAATCTTGGTTCCAAATGCATGATTTCCAAGATATAAACGTGCAAGAAAATGTGTTAAATCATGTATGATTGTGGTTTAAAATGAACATACAGAATGTTCAGGGATACCCGATACATTTGGATACATGTATAGAATTTGAATTCATGAATAGTGAGATACATGTAACATGATAGGCCAGTTGTAGGTATATTTACTCGTTCAGGTTTCATCCTTGTTCTACACAGAGTTGACGTTCGCACATCTTAGCTATTTTTTGTATCATACATTGCATGACTAATAAAGCACTGAGTACTTGAAAAAACAGGAAAATTAACAAACAAAAATGATAATACGAGATTTAAAAATTATTTTTAAAAATTATTTTGTGGGTCAGTAGGAAACTTATACAACAACATAGAATATGTTAAATATTAATTTGTTATACATTGATTACATTGTGTTGTTTGTTAAAAACCAGCAAAATATTAACAAAATTTAATGGTTAAAATTGACTAAGATAATTGTATATACAATGAACTATATTATGCATACATTTTTTTTCTTTATAGAAAACGTAAAATCGCATTTCTTAATATTTGCAACTCATTTTTCTGTGAATAAAGTTTAGAGACATTCGTTTTTATGCAATAGTTAAACAATATGTATATGTGACTTATCCTTCTTTTTGCAGATTACGTACTGATGAATTTTTTTTTTAATTGAATTTTTAAAATTTTATACGACTCACCGATTACTGATTTTGTAACCGGTTACCATCGTTCCGACCCAGTAATCGGTTAACTGATTAGAGAGTGCCATCCCTAGTAAAAGTTTGTTAAATTAACATAAATTACTGTTATTGTAGATCCTAAGAAATCGTCTCCTATGGGAATTTGAGTCTGACATCATCATGCTTATTTCGTGTAGTCCGTGATTTTTATTAGGTCGCTGTAGGTTTTTATCAATAGATAAACAGGGCGTGCAGATTTCAGTCCTGTCAGTTTCAGCTGCTATAGATTTTGACCAGTCGATAAACGGGGCGTTTAGATTTCAATCTGGCTGTTTCTATAGAGCTATAAATTTCTATAAAATTCCGTTAGAAATAGAAGGAATCATACTCGGTAGATGTAAATATTATACACTAAGTATTTCCTAATTTAGAAAGTGGGCCAATGCTTCCCCGAAAAGCTTTCCAATTCTTATATTTTATTACTTTGCTTATAATTAACGACTTATACAATTCGCTGAAAAAAGGGATCATAACTTCCACCCTGGGACAATTTAGATTTCCCTTTACTTTTCATAAAACTAGTGTCTATAATGTTTTATGAACAGGAATTGACATATGATTGTAATTAATTTTCTTATTTTTGATGCTTTACCCCGACTTGTAGCGGATGAGAAGGGGAGGATTTTTTTCTTCTGCTTTTCAGGATTTTTTAAAAGGTATATGTGGCGTATTTTTAGTGAATAACAATAGTAAGATCTAATTATTTGCTTCATTTCTTTACTTAAAGATAGGACTTTCACACAAATTACGCTTTATAAGTCAATCGCATAACAAAGATACAAGAAATCAAAAAAATAATTTTTATTTTTTACCGGCACGGTAAAAAATACAAAAGATTTGAATAACCCCGCCTTAAATGGGTCACGTGACATCCATCTTGGTCTATCAACAAGAATGGCGACGACGAGAATGATAGGTATACCGTTAAGTTTGACAGATTTGGCAATGAAAGAAAAAGAGACAGACTGACAAGGATAGGAACAAAGGGAAGATTGTCATCGGAGACCATGTAGATTGATGGAACAGGAATTAAAGCCGAATTAAACTTAAGTTTCCATGATGAAGTTGTAGGGGTTTTGCTATTCAGGTTCGTGCTCCATGTGTCCCATGTCTTTACTTTATAAGATTTAAACCACAAGTGGATTTTGAATTTTTGAATAAAGAATAAATAAACACTCTCAGTACATGCATCTCTCATGGAGAGGGGTATTTACTCTGTTTACCGTGTCGATGATGCTAAAATCGTGCTTCGTCTTTATTACACTTAATAAACAATTTATATCGTTCTACAATAATGAATATCGGAATAATAATGCTTCGAGTATCATCTGATATAAGAATTATTTAATTTAAGACATGAAAAACGTGATTCTAATTTGTAAACAAACTCTTCTTCCATCGTGTTTTCAATGCTAGGTTTTCCCGCACTCATGCGCAGTGGCGTTGTAAATGGCGGATTACATTAATATTCATCAGACGTGTAGCAAAGTTTAGAGACAAATAACTAAAGACAGAACATGTTTTATGGGCCTAGAGTTTGTGAAACGTCTAATTATAATAAGTATGATGTATATTTTTACACAAACTCATGTCAAAAATTTTACTCCAAATACGCCACATATACCTTTAAGGAGCCTGACTCAACTAAATTGAAAAAATAATTGCGTGCCTGGAACTAAAACTTACGCTGTTTTATTGTCATCAATCTCTGAACAACGACAATGAAAGAATAACATTGGTAAAGTGAAAGAACCTGGGGAATAAGCCGAGGCATATGCCCACAAGTGGCCACAACCCTATCACTAGTATGTTTCAAATGACAATCACGCATTTAGCATAATATGGTTATCAACTTCAAATATTTTAATTCCTGTGCTTACATATCTCCAGAAAATTTATTATGTGCGTGTACATAGAATAAAGAATTCAAATCTTTTGTCTTAAAGTCCATGATTTGTACCCCCTCTACAAAGTGACGTGTTTATTTTTTAAAAACTAAAGATAACTGATTTAGCAGTTTAACTAAAATTCTATAAAATGATTAAGTGCATTTGTTTACTTCATAATAACGCAATTTTTACTTTCTTTACATCAAATGAGTTTTTCGAATTTAAACAAAGTAAACAAAGATATAAAAAATATTTACAACTCGATTCATTAGAATCGAACACCTACTTCAACATACTTATGTTCAAAGAACTCCTCGCTAACCGCTACACAACGGAATCACATGTTTGAATCCATTTAAATAACGAACTCAATTTAGTATGTGCAAACATAATTTGGTCTTGGCCATTTGATAATCATCTTGAAAATTGCAGGAAGAAAACTTGCTTTTTACCATAGAGTGGGTCTTGTACCATTTTTTTGAAAATTGAAAAAGATAGACATTTACATGTCTTATCGAAATACTTTCTTAAAAAATGGTATAATGACCCACTCTTTAAAAAACTATAGTCTGAACATCCGATTTCATTAGCATTTTGTTGCTCAATTAGCATATACATAGTTTGATGTCTTAATATCAATTATATTTGATGTCAATTTTTGAGGGTTTTGGCAATACTGAATGCAAATGATTTCATATGTTTAATAAATGTAACAAAAGTGATATTTGTAAGAAAAAAAAATTGTGGCTTTTTCAAATGGACTTTGGGTTTTTATGCCTTGGCTTATTTCCCCACGTTCTTTCGAACACAAATGCAGCTATATATGGAAAATGAGGTCATTGGATAAGACTTGTGACTTGTAGTTGACTTAGTAGTGTCACACGTCAGGTACGTAGCATCGTTTTTGAAAGTGGTGAGAGGGATCCCAAAAATCTTGACAAGCAAAAACAAAATGGGGGTGGGGTAACTTCTGATGAAAATCATAATTCGTGGGGGAAGAGGGAGGGGAGGCGTAAGCCCCCTGTTCCCGCTCCTTGATGCTTTGTGCCTGCACTTGACCTGCAAGTACCATACTTAGACAAATAAAATCTTGTTATGAATACTCATTGTGAATCATGATCTCTTCACACCTCCATTCATGTGACCTACTAGACACTTCAGAAAGCTTCATATTCGTCAAAATGGCTGGGAAAACGATCACACGTTTTGTCGCAATTCTTAAGATAGTCTTTAAAATTTCCAAGATTAGATAAACATTCCATGATTTGTTGTTACATCATTGACGTATAGAAGCCTTGCTTTAGGGGCATTTTGGAAATTACTATTATGGGTTGTCAGCTAACACATAGAGTCACATGCAATGAAAGTACTGTAACACATTGATCACTGTAAGGAAAGTGCTAATCGAAAATGTGGTTATTTGGATCACTAGCTATATTGATTTCAGTACTCTTGTGTATGTTTAAAAATGCAGAAATTCAAAAGGGGATAAAATAGGCTAAATATTTCAGAAAAATTAATTTTGAGTTGTTGTGGAAAATCTTGATTTTACTGAAAAGCATAACTAAACTTAAACAAACAACATATACTTTTTTGCCCATCCGTCTAAAAACATCAAATGAAGTTTTATTCATTTTTATGATTTTTTAACATAGATTTTAACATTCATTTAATGATAGTTATTGATAATCAAATGCAAGACATTATTAGTTGAAATATGATGAAAGCATTGTAAGTAATCGTAGAATTTGATTTCATGGCCTCTCATTAATTGTTGGTGTTCTTGCAATGTTTGATTCGTGTTCTTGTTATGATTGAGTTGCATTCAAAGGAAATGTTATGATTGATTTGGGTAAAAATCAGTTAGTATTATATTATACTTACTTCGATCTTAAATAATATAAGGTATATTTCCAAATGTACCTGTTGCAACAATTTTACTTCAGCAACACATTGTATCACTGTTAATACTATCATACTTATTTTTATTAAGGACACGTTGCGCTTTAATTAAACAATAGAATGCTTTCTTTGGTGATTCATGCGGGATATGAAGGTGGCTACATTGCATTCTGCATTGCATTTCTTTTAACAAATTAACAAATTGATCGTAAACATTCAGAACATTAACTCAACTATTATTAAAGCACATCAATATGTTACATAAAAACCCCAGCCAAATCGTCTTTTATGGGAACTTGAGTCTGACATCATCATGACTATTTCGTGCAGCCCGTGATTTTTCTTAGGTTGTTGTAGGTTTCAACCAATCGACACGCGTGTTGATTTCAGTCCTGTCAGTTTCTACAGAGCTATGAATATACAACCAATTTCCGTAAGAAATAGAGGGACTCATACTTGGTGGGTGTAAATATTTCATGCTTTCCAATCGAGGCATTCAGGTTGCACAGACTTCCTAATGCATGAACTACACATTGTATAGTAAAATGTTTGTAAAAAAAAATAAATAAAGGAAACTACAATCAATAATAAAACAGCAGAGAGAGAGAGAGAGAGAGAGAGAGAGAGAGAGAGAGAGAGAGAGAGAGAGATTGCCAGTCTTTACTACACTATATGCATAAAGATAAATCAAAAGAGCAGGGGTTTCAGTTTTCAGTACCTTGATTTGGCTAGCCCCACCAAAATAACCCCGTAAAAACATAACAAAACAAAAACGCTACATGTGTATACAATCACTATATTCCTTTTACTTTTGTATGGTAACGTGTTTATACGAATACAGTTCCCGAAAGCGACATTTGCATAATGACGTCTTTTAATGAATAAAGTAGTATCGTTTGGAATGCAAAATTTAACGTTCTTACAGAATTTGTAGTGTTGAGTATCAAATGCATAATATGCAATACATGATATCTACCCGAAAAAAGTACAGCCGTCATGACAACAAAGAGTCGCATTCAAAAACAATACTATGCAAACAAACAATTAGCTTTCAAAAACGAGGGTGTGTAGGTATATATTTAGTGTAAATTTCAAGGCATGGAAAAGAACTAGTGATCGAATAAAATTGTAAATGCTTGGTATATATTCGTGGAATATATAGCAATAAACATCTTTCATTGAAAACTTCCAAAGTTCACTTAAATGGATGACATGTGGTGATAACGAACAGTGTTCAAATTAAAAAGTCCAAAGCGAACACGGACCTCTTAAAAAAATAGAGGTAGGATCAGGTGCCATGGAGTATAAATAGTCAAACTCAAACAATCAGACTGTTAAACGCCTGCCATAAGTGACCGAAAATGAAAACAAAAGAAAAAATATAATAAACTTTAAAAATAACAACAGAGCTACCAAAATAGTTTGATGCAGTTTTAATCAAAGTTGGTTAAAAGTGTTTAATTTTACATTTTTGTCTAAATGTGCAGACATTGAATTCGAGATACCCGACAAAAGTATAGCCGGTGATCCAAATCAACCGCATTTTCGATTAGCACTTTCAATACAGTGTTGATTGCGCAAAGGGATCACTAGAAAAAACCCACATTAAAGCTGAACACCGCTCGTAAATAGGCACTGTCCGCCATATTTTACTCTCACCACCGTTATCCCTACAACCTGTTTATAAGCTGCAGACCTCTAAGTATTTTGCTGTAGAAGTATCACCTGTGTGGATGTACATCCTGCCTCGCCGTGTTACTCGGTCGCGATGATTTATCAAGTTTTACGCGCATTTTTCAAGCCATGAGAATACTAATATCAAATTAACAGGTCAATGCATCATATACAAGCATAATATGCACAAAAATAAGAATTAAATGCATAAAATCCAAGGAATACTACACGTCCGCTACGATTTCAGGTGAGTAATCGGGTGTAACGAAATCGAAGGGTTTATATACCAGGTACTTGTACATGTGTGACTGTGCGTACTTACGAGCGGTGTTCAGCTTTTTTAAAATATCTTATTACTTTGCTTATAATTAAAGACTTATGCAAATCGCAGGAAAGAGGATCCTTACATCCACCCCACCCCGACTTCTAAGAGGCACACAATCCTCTAGAACCGTACATGAAAGTGGTGTCAGTGTTCTATGCACACGATTGACAAATCATCATAATTTTCTTAATTTTTGATGCTTGACTCGACTTGTAGCGGATGAAGAGGGGAGGAAGTTTTAAATTTTTTTGCTTTTCGAGATTTCTTTTAGGTAAATCTAGCCTTACCCAACTACATTAAAAACGATTGTACAGACCTGTAACTAAAACTTTTAAAAAGTTAGTTTATTGTCACCATTCTCTTAACGACGACATTGAAAGAAAATCTTTAGTATTACAAATTTATTAAATCATATTGGCAAATGGTTTTTTCGAAAACAAATACAACTACCTATAGAAAATGACCTTATTAGATCACACCATACAACCGATTTGAATCATTTCATTCAAGTGCCGTGTGATACATTCAAAATTGTTTGTTTACCTGGACAGCAGACGTTCACAGAGGAAAGAAATGTTCTTTATTATCAATCTTAAACAAATATGAATCTCATAATATTTTGTTAAAAGTAAAGTTATATAGTTGCGCTTTTATCATAAATCTAGTTTTTTAAAAAGCATTGTAACATGAAGAATTTTGAGCCATTTTCTGATGCAATTTTGGGAGAAAAATGCAAACTTTGAGGTTTGGACACTTCACAAACTAAAACGGCGTGTGCTATTGAAATAATACAATACCGGAAAAATAGCCTATTACCTATGCTTTGATTTGATATTTGCAGAAGTTTCTATAATTCATTCCTGTAGCTGCTATTTTAATTTTAGCAACACAACCTCGAAGAAATATGATACGTTCATCATCCGTTGGATGATACATTCAAAATATGTTTTTAAACCAGTAATGGTACACTCATGTGCTGTGTTTGTGCAGTTTAATTCAGCCAAAATGAGAGTTTTATCGCTTAAAATGATACATTTTTAATTGGAATAGTAAGTATTTGAAAAATAAATAGACAACAACATTATATTTAGATAAAAACTAATGAAAGATTATTTAATAATTGTTTATTCCTTTTATTGCCTGTTAACAAACGTTCTTGAATGAATTTAGAAAGTAAACAGGTAGATCTATGACTACTGGAAAGCGTGAACGGCAGAAAGGCAGTAAAAAAGTGGACAAAGAAAAATCTGGTTTTTAAATTTTAGAAGGTTAGTTTTATTGCAAGGTTCTTAGTAAACTGGTCAGTCGCACAATAGTGGATAAGTTGGTAGGGCACACTTCCATGTTGTGACGTACTATTCATCGAAATAAACAATAAAGTTAAGTAAGGTTTTATGAATAGTTTCTTTCACACAGTCTTGTCACCAAACAGCGTAGCTCAGTGGGTTAGAGGATTCACTACAAATCTGTATGTCATGAGTTCAAATCCCTCTAGTAATTTTAATATGTTTACCTTTCTGAAAAATTTTAAACGTATTTTTTGGTTAAACATATTAAAATTTGCAAATTTTAAACCGATGAAAGTATTTTAATTATAATGTACTCCAATCCACATTAATATCGACAGATGTCCATACCACCTTAAGTTGACTGTCATCGAGGGGCCCAGAAACAGGCCTAGGTACTTTTGGCTGTTTATTTTATCTAGATGTAGATAAAGTTTAAAAGAGGGCATTTATGTGTTTGATTTTTAAATTTCCGTACCTACCCTTTCGAAGGAATGTTGTACAGTAGAATACTTTTAAAAAAAATTATAACATTTGACATGGCTTTTTAAACTTAAACTTGCTTTTCTTGTACAAATACAAATATTGTATGACTTCCTAGCTCAATTACCTTTCCCGTGCAAATGCTTAGATCCCCAATAATTATGCAATATGATTAAAATCAGATCCTCGATCCGCTCCTTCTTTTTCCGTACACGTGTAGCGATAATAGAAAAACAAGGAGCGGATCGAGGATCTGATTTTATTCAGATTGAATAATTATGAATCCTTGGTTTGGTTTGAATATATTTTATTGTATATTTTTATACAATGGGATTGGGCACAAGTTCCATAACTTATTAAGCCCTCATCCTACAAAAGTTTTTAACAAACATGTAATAAAGCATAGTAAAAGGTCACATTTTTAAAACAGATGCAATATATATATATCACATACATTACAAAAGTTTCTTATGGCACTATAAAATAGATATAAATATAAAGTATAGTACATTACGAAAAACGTTCAGATTTTTTTATGAAAAGGTGAACCATAGAGAACAAAGTTTCATTAACACTATCACTAACTGTAACATCGCCCCAGAGCAACACATGTGTGTTGACTATATTCAAATTTCGGATCTTAAAAACATTATTAAAAAGTACATCTCTGGCGCGTGCATATTTAGTACAAGAGAAAAAATAATGATAAGTGTCTTCAACTTTTCCACATGTACATGAAGGGCTCTCAATGATATTATATCGATATAAGTCACAATTTAGTATGCAATTATGACGTAGTTTAGTATGGATTATATTGTAGAACCTATCTCCAAAAGAGAAGTATGATGGCGGAGATTTATTTGTATTTAAAATATCTTTATCTGAAGTGATTAAATTGATGAAGGTTGATAGTGAATTAACCTCCCTGATATGCAGAGGTAGGGAGTTCCATTCCCCAATGACTGTTGGAATTAAAGAAGATTTGTACACTTGCAATCGACATTTTGGTAAGGAATAGTTCTGAGAATTTCTCATCGTATAATTAGACAAATTACACCGCTTATCTGGAAAACATTCCTTAATGTAAGAAGGAATTATATTTTTATCTACCTTGAACATTGTTTTTAGTCTAGCTATTTTACGTCTTGTACTTAAAGAATTCCAACCTGTTTCTAAGTAGAGCGAGTCTCTGGAAGCAAATATTGATAAACCAGTAACAATTCTAGCAGCAGTTAGTTGTACTTGTTCAAGCTTTTCTGTGTCTGCAAGAGAGCATCCTCCCCAAACTTCTGAAGCATATTCCAAATGTGGCCTAATGAAGGATGTGTACATAAGCGATAAAGATTTACGATTTAATTTATATTTTAGTTTTTTCATTAGATTTAATTTTTTGTGTGCCTTTGCTATTATATTATCAATATATGCTGTCCATCTGAGATTTTCGGAAAAAGTTAATCCTAAGTGTTTATGGCTAGACACAAACTCTATGTTGCAATTTTGAAAATTTAGTGATGGATATTTAAAAACATTTTTTGTGTTAAAATACATAGCTTTTGTTTTTGTCGGATTAAATTTAAGGAGCCACTTTTTAGACCAATTATCTAACTCTAAAAGATCCTTATTTATGTTATTTTCTATAATTTTTAAATTTTCTGAAGAATCTTGTAAACTATTATCATCAGCAAATAGTCTACAAAATGTAAGCATATTATTAGCTACATCATTCACATACATGTATATCAAAAACAAAAGAGGTCCTAATACAGATCCCTGAGTGACCCCTGCATATAATGTATTAACAGACGAATATGAATCACGGTACACAACTCTCTGTGTCCTATTAACTAAGTAGCTTTGAAACCATCTCAACAAATTACCCTTGATTCCATAAGTTTGAAGCTTAAATAACAATCCCTTGTGCCATACTCGATCGAAGGCCTTAGACAGGTCACAAAAAACTACACAAGTTGTTTTGCCTTCGTCAATGGCTTTTAAAATACAATCACAAGTTTCAATAAGTTGATATACTGTTGAATGACCCGGTAAGAAACCCGCCTGGTATTTGTTAAATAGATTATTTTCATGAAAAAAATTGTACAAATGCTTAAATACAATGCGTTCCATTATTTTACCAACACAACTCAAAAGCGAAACAGGTCTATAATTTGACGGTTCAGACGGGTCATCTTTCTTAAATAAAGGAAGTACATTTGCTATTTTCCATGAGCAAGGAAATATACAGTCATTCAATGATCTATTGAAAAGAAAGCATAAGGGTTTAACAATTGTATGTATTGTGCTTTTCAACATCTTGTGACTTATGGTATCTGGCCCAATGGCTTTGTTTGAAGGTAAAATTGTAATTATATCTATAATATCTTGCTCTCTGATAACAATGTTATCTACAACAATATCACATAAAGAAAACCTGTCTGGTAATTTAACTCCGTAATTATCAACACATGAAATCGAAGAGAAATAATTAAGGACTTCTACTTTATCTTCATTAGAGAAGGCAATCGACTGATATCCATTATTAGAAGAATACACTAACGGGGGAATAACTGTGGGGGATTTAACACTGAATACATCCTTCAAAAGTTTCCAAAAAAGTTTGGTATTATTTTTACTAGCATCAGCAAGATTTAATTCAATGTTGTTATAGTAATTGTTTATCGCATACTTTTTCATGTTGTTTACTTTATTTCTTGCTTTTCGAAATTTCAGTAAATCGCATAATTTATTTGACTTTTGTGCTTTTTTCCGTAAACGATTTCGAATACGAATTTCTCTACGTAAAACCGAATCAAACCATGGTTTATCACTTGGTCTAATAACAATAGTTTTCTCGGGTATGCACTCGCTGACGTGTCCTAAAAAAGTTGAAGTAAAATTTTTTACTGCATGATTAACATCAGTAGCTTCCATAATTAATTTATGCCAATCTGAATCAGAAATTAAGGTATTTAATTTATCAAAGTCTGCGTGTTTGTATAGCCAGATGTTGCGAGTGTAAGTTTTGTCATAATTAACGCTAGTTTTTACAAAATTTTGGTAGCTTTGTGGTCGCTATGAATCCTTAGTAAATATGGACATGAGAAGGTACTAGTTTTTACAGACATTTATTTTTTATCTGCATTATTCAAATCAACATAAAACAATTGTCCAATTTGCCACAAACTTTTTATATTTACTTACACAAAATTTGGATATGGAATTAAGGTAGAATAACACATCATCACAAAATGGCTGACCTTTGAGCGAAACGATATTTCGTTTTATTAAAGTTTCGGGCTTGTGATCCGTACACCCAGAGTTCAAATCCCGCAGGGACTTTTGTTGTTACTTTTATACTTATTTGAATTTTTTAGACATTCACTTTTTATCCCCAAACTGCAAATTTTTTGCTTATTTGACATATGTACAGTTTATTTATCATTATTTCTTTCATAATCAAATAATTCACTGTTACTTTGAATGACTTTTTCCAGGTGTGTTATTCCACCTTAATTAAAAATCAATTAAACAAGTACATAATACATCCGTTCATTGTACTCAGTACGTTTATATCTTCCTAAACTAAAGAAAGAATACATACATTTATCAGGTTATTGTGAAATATTTATGTCGCGTTTAATTGTATAATATTTACATCCACCAAGTATGATTCCCTCTGTTTCTTACGGAAATTGATTGTACACTCATATATTTAGTTCTGTAAAAACTGACTGGAATGAAATCATCGATTGGTCGAAACCTTCAGCTAGCATCACTAACTGCACGAGATAATCATGCTAATGTCTGATTCAAATTCTTATAGAGGACATTTGGTTGTTTCTCTTCTCTAACGCACTGATGCACATGAACAATATTCTAGTTAATTTTACTTACTTTTTACGATCAATTTATTAATTTGTTAAATGAAAGATGTAAATAATAACAATATAATGCTTTCTTTAATGATTCATGCAGGTTATAAAGGTAGCGATCATTGCAGAAAAAAAATACATAACCACTAATGCGGGTTATGTATTTTATTCTGCAATGTCGCCACCTTCATGTCCCCCATGAATCACCAAAGAAAGCATTTTATTGATTAAATATAAACTTGTCGTTCAATTAATACGGTGATTAAGGGTGTATGAAACGTTTTAATTCCTTTTAAAACAATATTTTTTTTTGTGCAATTCGTCAAATACACCGAAAATCAATATTTATCTCTGTAAAACAGAACTATTTAATTAAACATTTAGTCGGTACAACGTTTGAATGTATCATCATACAACTTTTGAATGGATCATTGTAGCAAGGACAACGGACGTTGAACGTATCATTTTTCTCCGAGGGTGTGTTGTTAAAATTGAAAAAGCAGCTACAGGAATGAATTATAGAATTTTTTGCAAATATCAAATCAAAGCTTAGATAATATGCTATTTTTCTGATATTGTATTATTTCAATAGCACACGCCGTTTTAGTTTGTGAAGTGTCCAAACCTCAAAGTTTGCATTTTTTCCCAAAATTGCATCAGAAAATGGCTCAAAATTCTTCATGTGACAATGTCTGTTAAAAAATGAGATTGATAATAAAAGAGAAACTATATAACTCTACTTTTAACCAAAAATTATGAGATTCATATTTGTTTAGAATTGACGATAAGAACATTTCTTATCCAAGTGAACATTTGCTATCCAGGTAAACAAACAATTTTGAATGTATCACACGGCACTTGAATGAAATGATTCAAAGCGGTTGTACGGTGTGTAGATACGACTTGTGACTTTTAGTTGACTTAGTAATGCCACACGTGACCTGAAAGTACTATATTTAGACACAATTGTTGTTATGTACATCCCCCCTCATGTGACCTTCTACTAACTAGACACCACAAAAAACTTCATATTCTTCAAAATGGCTGGAAAAAACGATCACAAGTGTTCTTGCAGTTCTAAAGATGGGAATAGATATAAACATTCCATGATTTGTTGTTACATCATTGACGTAGATATATATACAATCAGCCTTGTTTTAGGGGCATTACGGAAATACATATACTATGAGAACTCAAACACTTAGTCACACACACTGAAAACATTTTAAAACATTAATGGTGCAAAGAGAACACTAAGATCTTGGTTTAGATATGAAACTAAGAAGGAAAACCCACTTTAAATTAAAATTAAATCCACTGAATGGAAAGTTGCTAAACCGAAAGTACAAGGTTAACCGAGAACAGCGTGTTTTACAATCAGTTTACGTAGCTTAATTATGAAGGGAGAATCGTCAAAGCAACAGAATTCTGAAGACGAAGTGGACAATATGGTTGGTTACCGTGGGAAACTTACCATAGTCAGTAATAGTGGAAGTGAATCTCACTTGGATATGGTAGACGGCGCTGTTCGTATTGGAAATGAACACACTGACACGTATACAGAAAACGATGGAGGGATTTTGTTAAAAAACGCGGTAGGAAATCGAGATGAGAAAGCCATAGAACTTACAGAATTCCAGGATAAAATCCCAGACAACCACCAACATTACCCGTTTACCGCTCTGCAATGCGTAGGCGCTATTATTTCTCTGATACTCTTGGTCGTTGATGTTGTTACTGATATTTCACTCGCATTGGAATACAGGGACCATGATAGGATCTTAGAATGCGCACTGACGTCATCAGTGATAATTGCGTCATTTCTAGTGACCGGAATTCTGAGTACTATCTGGTATATCCAAGATGATGCTGGACCTCAAAATCGAGTAAAGAAAATTCTGTTTTTGATTGCGGTCTTTCCTTTTTCAATCATAATTAGGTAAAATTACTAAAACATACAACTATGTAATACCTATTTTTGTATAATTCCTTTCACGGCGGTCAATCAAAATGATTATTTGCTAAAGTGTTCACAGTCCTTTCTCGTTTTCTCAACAGGAATTTGGTATTTATAAAACATGGATGGTTAAGTCGCAAATCACGTTCAGAAGAAAAGAGATTAAAGCACTATCGACAGAAGATGAAGGACGACAGGGATGTGAGTCTTCTGATGATGTTTGACTCCTTCGTTGAATCTGCGCCCCAGTTAATCATCCAGATTTATATTGCAATGCACCATCCACCTCAAGAGTCTTTGCATTTAGGTAAATACATGTTTAATAAAGATTTATTCGTGAATACGCGATATGCATGCCCTTTTGTGCAATTTGTAACACAACGAAAAATGATTTATACAAATGCATACAAAATATCTTACTAAAGAAGCTTTAAATGAATATTAAAAGTTCTTTAGAATATATTGTTACTTGAGACCAAGAAACATAATTATTTATCACTGATACATTGTTTATGTTTCAGGTTTGAATTAATTTTTTTGCATGCAAGGGCACAAGTAACATTTTTTATTGTTATTGGAAAAATTTCTATGGCTGTCCTCTTTAGCTTTCTTTATTATAATTTTTACATCAACATATCACACTTCATTACCAAAGTAATTCTTAAAAATGTGCGTTTGTCTACTATCTACAGGTTTTTATGCATCATGGAATTGCTATTTCCAACTGCATGATTATAATATACATTTCCAAATCTATGATATCATACAATTCTCCATCCATATGGCTGTTTCTTATTGCAATAAACTCAAGTGGTGTCTTTTGATACAATGCGATATTTTATTTCATTTACAGAAATCCTGCGATCCTTCACAATTGCAACATCCCTTGCCGGTCTGTCTTGGTCTGTGACGTCATACTATAGAAACTTGAGAATATTCTCTGCAACCTCCGACTTGAAGGCCAATTCGTTATGTGGAGCTGTTGGGTATTTCCTGTGGCGTGTGTTTGAAATCGGACCAAGAATCACGGCCATTGTTATGCTTCTGTCCGTCGATGGCCACGGTCTCTACGTTATTTTCGGATCGCTGGTTCATTGGTTCATCATGTTAACTATGGCGTTTTTAAGGCATGTAAAAGTTTATACCAAACCTGTTCATAATATTATGTTCATCGTGTTCATCAGCTTGGTACAGATCATTTCCTACATGAATCTAAGCCATGGAAAGTCCCGGCTCTTTGCCATTTTTTACTACGCCATATTTTACGTAGAAAACGCTGTGATGATTTTACTATTTGTGTTATGGACTGATATCGACATGTCGAGCTGGATCTTCATAGTAACAGTTTGTGTGGCCTCCTCGGGAACTTTATTTTGCACCCTGTTCATGGTCATGTACTATAGATTTTGCCATCCTAAGGTGTCGCGCAAATCAGAAGACATTGATGTGGAATTGAAAGTACTGTCATAGTGTTTTTTTTCACTAATGTTGAATGGTTAATTTCATTATCAGGAATAACTTTTCATGTGTCCATTCATCATTGTTATGAAGACCATAATTAAGACCAAAAAGGCATCAAAGAATTATAATAATTCTTGATTGTTTTAAGATTAAATCATTTGGTTAAATTATTCCTTTTTTCCAAAGTATAACTTGAATTACCAACTCTATTTTAAATAAGATCTTTAATCAGAAGAGATATAGAATTTGGAAAATTTTAAATATCTTGGTACAAGTATCTGCTTGTAAATTAGGCTTTTTTTTATTTACGTCATGAATTAGGCACATGCCCGTTACTTTTTACCATAAAGATCTCTTATTTATGCAAATGAATTGAATTTTATCTATATTTGTTTTTTATTGCGTACATGTAATTGCTAGTACTGTATTTGACACTCTTGAATCCGTTGTATGTTCTATTCAATTTTCAATTCACATTATTATGTGTTTTAATTGTTTCATTGTATTGTGATATGAACATATGTATGTCATACGGAAGCGTATCGTGACCAACATTTGTTGTGCTATAACTTATACGTTGTTATACTTTTCATCGTCTTATCAACAGATAAACTATTATGTCGTTTTATTTATGCAAACATTCTGCATTGTATAGAGGTGAGTTAACATAATTTAAATCACCTTATAGTAATTGATCAGTTTTATTGCTTTATGCTACATCGACTGAACAAAATACGGAGTTAAAAATAATAATTTAAAAATGGGTTTTAGTCAAATCGAGAAAGAAATGTTGACATAGAACAAAGAAAATATATACATTATAGGTAAATCGACATAAATATATTTACATTTCTTGGAAACATATTGCGAAAATATTGTTATCGAATGAATTTCGCGGGGGGCCGGAGCTCTGATGGTGCGTCACCTCACTCTGAATCTAGCTGTAGGATACACATGTAGAATGACATTTGTGGAATAATTGGAATTCGTATATGCTTAATTTTCATTAATTTCGTTTCACTTTATTGTAATTGATCAGTTTCCTTGCTATCTGCTAAATCAATGTAACAAAATACGGAGTTAAAAATAATAATTTAAGAATGAGTTTTAGTCAAATCGAGAAAGAAATGTTGACATAGAACAATGTAAATGTTTACATTATAGGTATATAGACATAAATATTTTTCATTTCTTGGAAACATATGGAAAAAATATTGTTATAGATTGAATTTCGCGGGGGCGGGAGTTCTGATGGTGCGTCACCTCACTCTGCATCTGGCTGTAGGATACACATGTAGAATGACATTTGTGGAATCAATGGAATTCGTGTATGCTCAATTTTAATGGATTTCGTTAATGGTAATTTCTTTCATCCATGAATTTAAATCCACAACGAATTATGAGTAACAGTATTTTAATAATTAATTTGTTATTTATAATATAAGTAATTCACCGAAATGTTACCATTAACCTATTCTAAAAAATAGCAATCTACGAATATTGGCTCCATGAAATTCAATCCATAATAACGGAATTTAATTTCTAAAATTCAGATATTTCTTTTAATGTCAAACATTGTAATATTTGCATTTGTAATCGTAGTTAGGGGTGATAGACATGAGCAGTCCTACTCCCAAGTTATGATCATGATTCAATAATCACGTTGTTACAACGGTCTCCCATAGATGAGGCTAAACAATGTTTCACCCATCTGTCTTCGTCTTCAAATTTGTTTTACACGATCTCGAAGCAAATTTTTTGGATGATAACCCACCCTCTCAACTACAATGTAATCTACATGTAACTACGATACCAAATACTATCATGCTAACTGCATGAGCGTTGTATTTTCTCATCCATGATTTGATGTTAGTGTTGTCTTTCTTCGCGTGGTAAAAAGACTCGTATCAAATCATGATAATGAGAAAACGCAACGCTCATCCTATCAGTTTATGCATAATATTATTTAAAAGCAAATACAATTATTGTATATTTTGTTTCGACGCGTTGGTAATTTTTTTTATGGTGGTGATTGGGGGGGGGGGGTAATATAATAAGTGTAAGTAAAGGGGCTCATGTAGTTTAAATGTTTAGTTACATGTATCTGTCTCAAAACTCATATCACATGTTTATTGGAGAGTAACATAGAAGATCATAACAAACTGTTTAAATATAGATCACATAGCAGTCTTCTAACTAAGATAACAAATACTTACACTAATTGCAATTATTATAAAGTAATTACTGTTCTTTGTTTCTGATTTACATCAAACTATCAATGACAGTCTACATGTGCCGTCTACAGCTATATTCAAAATTCAGTGACGTCACCTTCAGAACTCCCGCGCCCGCGAAGTTCATTTAATAATATGTTCGCAATATGTTCCCTAAAAATGATAGCATATTGATATCGACATGGCTAAAAAGCATTTCTTTTATGTTTCTTTGTCTAATTTTCTATCTCAATATAATAAGTTCACATTCATAAATCAATATTTTAAACATCATATTTTTTAAAGTCGATAACACAGATAGCAATAAAACTGGTAAAATTAAATAAGGTGATTTAAATCATATAGAAATCACAAGATGAAATTCAATTCATTTGCATAAATAAGAGATCACACTACTTTATATGTTGACAATACAATAAAAAGAAGGACAATTTATAACTTGAAACACAACCCTAACCCTAACCCATTAAGTGTAGTCCCCGATACGCTTCCGTAAGATGACACTAATTTTAATTTGCCATTTAAAGATTTAACCCAACATCAAGAGCCGGTTGTACGTTTCCGTAGATTTGACCCATATTAAAATCAGGTTCTCTTTAAAGATTTGTAACTTGCATGTCAACATAATTATCTTGCATCTAGACATAAATATCTTTCATGTTGACATCATTTTCTTGCATGTTGACATACTTGCCACCATAGACCTAAGAAAATCACGGCCTACACGAAATAATCATGATGATATCAGACTCAAATTCCCATAGGAGACGACTTGGCTATTTCTTTAAGGTATAACGTACTTATGTACATTAAAAGTTTTTTGATGAATTATACTTGCTTTTTCCAATCAATTTATTAAATAGTTAAAAGAATGATGGAAATATAAACAATGAAATGCTTATTTTATGATTCATGTGCTTTATGATAGAAGCGATCACTGCAGAAAAAAATTACATAACCCGCTAACGCGATTCGTTTACTAAACTGTTAGGCTGTGCTGTGTATCTAAGACTTGTAACTTAAACAGTCAATATATATCTGTACCTGATCCCAAACGTAGTTAGCCACCAGTTCACTGACCATTGTCAGCTGTCGGTTTTTGTGTAAAAGTAATCCCTCATCTCAAGGTCCAAATTGCATGTCCTGTACGATCATGTTAAAGGTTCCAAGTTCTGGAAGTCGCAGACACACGTCTGAACTAATTTAGTAATTTGATGAGCATATATTACGGAAGGGTTTATACTCATGATTATAGAGTCATAATTTAAATCAAGATACTCAGAAATTAATTAACAAATACATGTATTTTTATCCTAGTATTTTAAAAATTGTTCCATTTGACAATTTTTAAAATAAGTACTTTTTAAAAATGCCTCTGTACACTTATTTGTAAAATGCAAAATATTTTTTTAATTCCAGAAATATAAAATACGTAATCCACGGCTGCATGAGCAAGCGAAAAGGGAGCTATAAATACTATCACTATGTTGAAATGATCTTAACAGACCGAGACGCCAGTCTCCTTAGAATGTTTGACGCATTTATCGAGTCTGCCCCTCAACTCGTCCTACAAATCTATCTCATTCTCAGAGAAAAGGAGAATCTCAAAAACTGCGAGGATATCGAAGTACACAATCGTAAGTTCTTATCATCAAGCTTATTGAAACTTTGTATAGTAATGGTCGAGATGGCTGAGTAAAAGCATGAAATTACGAACCTCTGTATAGAGAGTTACAAAATATTTAATCACTTTATTACACAGTAGTGGTATTTATGTCGTGTTGTAAGAATAAATTACAGCCACACGGCAAAGTCAAAAATTTCAACATGACATTTAAATTGCATATTGTCTTTAGGGAAGTGCGAGAAAGACATAGCCTTTTTCAATCAGTGAATGGATGATGGCTATGCCTGTCCCCTTTTTTAAACTGTGAGAGAATGATTTGCCGTTTTCATAAAAAAAAAGTAAAAAAATATAAGAGATTAATTTTTGATAAAGATTTTGACAAGTGGCGATCCAAAAATACCGGTATTCATCCAAACTACACCTTAAATTACAGAACAACATTTCAAGGGCATTTTAAACTGATGTGTACAATTGCAGATATCATTCGGGAATGGACGGTCCTGTCCTCGTGGGTTTCTGTTTCCTGGTCGGTGACGGCGTACTATCGAGCACTGCGCGTCAGCAACGCCATGCACAAGACCCAGCAGAAGACCGTACTAGCTGCTACCGGATACTTCCTCTGGAGATCTTTTGAAATCGGACCAAGGGTAGTGGCATTAGTCATGATGATTCTCATCAACCCCATCATATTTGCATTAATTGTCGTCTTTCATTGGTTCGCGGTTGTCACGTGGTCATTTGCAACGAAGGCTACGCCATACAAGAAAGTCCACGAAAACGCCATATTTATTGTATTAATTGGATTTGTACAGGTGTTCTCCTTTATGAACATCAGTCCCGGTAAATCTCGATACCACGCATTGCTATACTATACGTTCTTTTATATTGAGAATATTGTTATACTTATCTTATGGATTATTGTCAAGAAAGAATCTTATTGTCCGTGGATTTATTACGGCGCCATTGGCATTGTTTCCAGTGGTACTGTTTTTACTCTAGTTTTTATTGCATGTTTTTATAAAATGTGTCACCCTAAAACAGGGATTTTGTAATAAAATAGTCAAACTTTGAGTTTTGAACTTTTTAAATTGGAAAATTAATTACAAATATGATAAACTGCAAGTATAGTTACGTAAAATAATCTTGGTTCCAAATGCATGATTTCCAAGATTTAAACGTGCAAGAAAATGTGTTAAATCATGTATGATTGTGGTTTAAAATGAACATACAGAATGTTCAGGGATACCCGATACATTTGAATATAGAATTTGAATTTATGAATAGTGAGATACATGTAACATGATAGGCCAGTTGTAGGTATATTTACTCGTTCAGGTTTCATCCTTGTTCTACACAGAGTTGACGTTCGCACATCTTAGCTATTTTTTGTATCATACATTGACTAATAAAGTACTGAGTACTTGAAAAGAACAGGAAAATTAACAAACAAAAATGATAATACGAGATTTAAAAATTATTTTTAAAAATTATTTTGTGGGTCAGTAGGTAAGTTATACAACAACATAGAATATGTTAAATATTTAATTTGTTATACATTGATTACATTGTGTTGTTTGTTAAAAACCAGCAAAATATTAACAAAATTTAATGGTTAAAATTGACTAAGATAATTGTATATACAATGAACTATATTATGCATACATTTTTTTCTTTACAGAAAATGTAAAATCGCATTTCTTAATATTTGCAACTCAATTTTCTGTGAATAAAGTTTAGAGACATTCGTTTTTATGCAATAGTTAAACAATATGTATATGTGACTTATCCTTCTTTCTGCAGATTACGTACTGATGAATTTTTTTTTAATTGAATTTTTTAAAATTTTATACGACTCACCGATTACTGATTTTGTAACCGGTTACCATCGTTCCGACCCAGTAATCGGTTAACTGATTAGAGAATGCCATCCCTTGTAAAAGTTAGTTAACCTAAATTACTGTTATTGTAGATCCTAAGAAATCGTCTCCTATGGGAATTTGAGTCTGACATCATCATGCTTATTTCGTGTAGTCCGTGATTTTTATTAGGTCGCTGTAGGTTTTTATCAATAGATAAACAGGGCGTGCATATTTCAGTCCTGTCAGTTTCAGCTGCTATAGATTTTGACCAGTCGATAAACGGGGCGTTTAGATTTCAATCTGGCTGTTTCTATAGAGCTATAAATTTCTATAAAATTCCGTTAGAAATAGAAGGAATCATACTCGGTAGATGTAAATATTATACATTAAGTATTTCCTAATTTAGAAAGTGGGTCAATGCTTCCCCGAAAAGCTTTCCAATTCTTATATTTTATTACTTTGCTTATAATTAACGACTTATACAATTCGCTGAAAAAAACGGACCATAACTTCCACCCTGGGACAAATCCCTTTAGATTTCCCTTTACTTTTCATAAAACTAGTGTCTAATGTTTTATGAACAGGAATTGACATATGATTGTAATTAATTTTCTTATTTTTGATGCTTTACCCCGACTTGTAGCGGATGAGAAGGGGAGGATTTTTTTCTTCTGCTTTTCAGGATTTTTTTAAGGAGCCTGACTCAACTAAATTGAAAAAAATAATTGCGTGCCTGGAACTAAAACTTACGCTGTTTTATTGTCATCAATCTCTGAACAACGACAATGAAAGAATAAAATTGGTAAAGTGAAAGAACCTGGGGAATAAGCCGAGGCATATGCCCACAAGTGGCCACAACCCTATCACTAGTATGTTTCAAATGACAATCACGCATTTAGCATAATATGTTTATTAACTTCAAATATTTTAATTCCTGTGCTTACATATCTCCAGAAAATTTATTATGTGCGTGTACATAGAATAAAGAATTCAAATCTTTTGTCTTAAAGTCCATGATTTGTACCCCCTCTACAAAGTGACGTGTTTATTTTTTAAAAACTAAAGATAACTGATTTAGCAGTTAACTAAAATTCTATAAAATGATTAAGTGCATTTGTTTACTTCATAATAACGCAATTTTTACTTTCTTTACATCAAATGAGTTTTTTCGAATTTAAACAAAGTAAACAAAGATATAAAAAAATATTTACAACACGATTCATTAGAATCGAACACCTACTTCAACATACTTATGTTCAAAGAACTCCTCGCTAGCCGCTACACAACGGAATCACATGTTTGAATCCATTTAAATAACGAACTCAATTTAGTATGTGCAAACATAATTTGGTCTTGGCCATTTGATAATCATCTTGAAAATTGCAGGAAGAAAACTTGCTTTTTACCATAGAGTGGGTCTTGTACCATTTTTTTGAAAATTGAAAAAGATAGACATTTACATGTCTTATCGAAATACTTTCTTAAAAAATGGTATAATGACCCACTCTTTAAAAAACTATAGTCTGAACATCCGATTTCATTAGCATTTTGTTGCTCAATTAGCATATACATAGTTTGATGTCTTAATATCAATTATATTTGATGTCAATTTTTGAGGGTTTTGGCAATACTGAATGCAAATGATTTCATATGTTTAATAAATGTAACAAAAGTGATATTTGTAAGAAAAAAAAATTGTGGCTTTTTCAAATGGACTTTGGGTTTTTATGCCTTGGCTTATTTCCCCACGTTCTTTCGAACACAAATGCAGCTATATATGGAAAATGAGGTCATTGGATAAGACTTGTGACTTGTAGTTGACTTAGTAGTGTCACACGTCAGGTACGTAGCATCGTTTTTGAAAGTGGTGAGAGGGATCCCAAAAATCTTGACAAGCAAAAACAAAATGGGGGTGGGGTAACTTCTGATGAAAATCATAATTCGTGGGGGAAGAGGGAGGGGAGGCGTAAGCCCCCTGTACCCGCTCCTTGATGCTTTGTGCCTGCACTTGACCTGCAAGTACCATACTTAGACAAATAAAATCGTGTTATGAATACTCATTGTGAATCATGCTCTCTTCACACCTCCATTCATGTGACCTACTAGACACTTCAGAAAGCTTCATATTCGTCAAATGGCTGGAAAAACGATCACAAGTTCTGTCGCAATTCTTAAGATAGTCTTTAAAATTTCCAAGATTAGATAAACATTCCATGATTTGTTGTTACATCATTGACGTATAGAAGCTTTGCTTTAGGGGCATTTTGGAAATTACTATTATGGGTTGTCAGCTAACACATAGAGTCACATGCAATGAAAGTACTGTAACACATTGATCACTGTAAGGAAAGTGCTAATCGAAAATGTGGTTATTTGGATCACTAGCTATATTGATTTCAGTACTCTTGTGTATGTTTAAAAATGCAGAAATTCAAAAGGGGATAAAATAGGCTAAATATTTCAGAAAAATTAATTTTGAGTTGTTGTGGAAAATCTTGATTTTACTGAAAAGCATAACTAAACTTAAACAAACAACATATACTTTTTTGCCCATCCGTCTAAAAACATCAAATGAAGTTTTATTCATTTTTATGATTTTTAAACATAGATTTTAACATTCATTTAATGATAGTTATTGATAATCAAATGCAAGACATTATTAGTTGAAATATGATAAAAGCATTGTAAGTAATCGTAGAATTTGATTTCATGGCCTCTCATTAATTGTTGGTGTTCTTGCAATGTTTGATTCGTGTTCTTGTTATGATTGAGTTGCATTCAAAGGAAATGTTATGATTGATTTGGGTAAAAATCAGTTAGTATTATATTATACTTACTTAGATCTTAAATAATGTAAGGTATATTTCCAAATGTACCTGTTGCAACAATTTTACTTCAGCAACACATTGTATCACTGTTAATACTATCATACTTATTTTTATTAAGGACACGTTGCGCTTTAATTAAACAATAGAATGCTTTCTTTGGTGATTCATGCGGGATATGAAGGTGGCGACATTGCATTCTGCATTGCATTTCTTTTAACAAATTAACAAATTGATCGTAAACATTCAGAACATTAACTCAACTATTATTAAAGCACATCAATATGTTACATAAAAACCCCAGCCAAATCGTCTTTTATGGGAACTTGAGTCTGACATCATCATGACTATTTCGTGCAGCCCGTGATTTTTCTTAGGTTGTTGTAGGTTTCAACCAATCGACACGCGTGTTGATTTCAGTCCTGTCATTTTCTACAGAGCTATGAATATACAACCAATTTCCGTAAGAAATAGAGGGACTCATACTTGGTGGGTGTAAATATTTCATGCTTTCCAATCGAGGCATTCAGGTTGCACAGACTTCCTAATGCATGAACTACACATTGTATAGTAAAATGTTTGTAAAAAAAAATAATAAATAAAGGAAACTACAATCAATAATAAAACAGCAGAGAGAGAGAGAGGGAGAGAGAGAGAGAGAGAGAGAGAGAGAGAGAGAGAGAGAGAGAGAGATTGCCAGTCTTTTCTACACTATATGCATAAAGACAAATCAAAAGAGCAGGGGTTTCAGTTTTCAGTACCTTGATTTGGCTAGCCCCACCAAAATAACCCCGTAAAAACATAACAAAACAAAAACGCTACATGTGTATACAATCACTATATTCCTTTTACTTTTGTATGGTAACGTGTTTATACGAATACAGTTCCCGAAAGCGACATTTGCATAATGACGTCTTTTTATGAATAAAGTAGTATCGTTTGGAATGCAAAATTTAACGTTCTTACAGAATTTGTAGTGTTGAGTATCAAATGCATAATATGCAATACATGATATCTACCCGAAAAAAGTACAGCCGTCATGACAACAAAGAGTCGCATTCAAAAACAATACTATGCAAACAAACAATTAGCTTTCAAAAACGAGGGTGTGTAGGTATATATTTAGTGTAAATTTCAAGGCATGGAAAAGAACTAGTGATCGAATAAAATTGTAAATGCTTGGTATATATTCGTGGAATATATAGCAATAAACATCTTTCCTTAAAAACTTCCAAAGTTCACTTAAATGGATGACATGTGGTGATAACGAACAGTGTTCAAATCAAAAAGTCCAAAGCGAACACGGACCTCTTAAAAAATACAGGTAGGATCAGGTGCCATGGAGTATAAATAGTCAAACTCAAACAATCAGACTGTTAAACGCCTGCCATAAGTGACCGAAAATGAAAACAAAAGAAAAAATATAATAAACTTTAAAAATAACAACAGAGCTACCAAAATAGTTTGATGCATTTTTAATCAAAGTTGGTTAAAAGTGTTTAATTTTACATATTTGTTTAAATGTGCAGACATTAAATTCGAGATACCCGACAAAAGTATAGCCGGTGATTTAAATCAACCGCATTTTCGATTAGCACTTTCAATACAGTGTTGATTGCGCAAAGGGATCACTAGGAAAAACCCCCATTAAAGCTGAACATCGCTCGTAAATAGGCACTGTCCGCCATATTTTACTCTCACCACCGTTATCCCTACAACCTCTTTATAAGCTGCAGACCTCTAAGTATTTTGCTTTGGAGGTATCACTTGTGTGGATGTACATCCTGCCTCGCCGTGTTACTCGGTCGCGATGATTTATCAAGTTTTACGCGCTTTTTTCAAGCCATGAGAATACTAATATCAAATTAACAGGTCAATGCATCATATACAAGCATAATATGCACAAAAATAAGAATTAAATGCATAAAATCCAAGGAATACTACACGTCCACTACGATTTCAGGTGAGTAATCGGGTGTAACGAAATCGAAGGGTTTATATACCAGGTACTTGTGTGACTGTGCGTACTTACGAGCGGTGTTCAGGTTTTTTTTTATATCTTATTACTTTGCTTATAATTAACGACTTATGCAAATCGCAGGAAAGAGGATCCTTACATCCACCCCACCCCGACTTCTAAGAGGCACACAATCCTCTAGAACCGTACATGAAAGTGGTGTCAGTGTTCTATGCACACGATTGACAATTCATCATAATTTTCTTAATTTTTGATGCTTGACTCGACATGTAGCGGATGAGGAGGGGAGGAATTTTGAAATGTTTTTGCTTTTCGAGATTTCTTTTAGGTAAATCTAGCCTTACCCAACTACATTAAAAAACGATTGTACAGACCTGTAACTAAAACTTTTAAAAAGTTAGTTTATTGTCACTATTCTCTTAACGACGACAATGAAAAAAAATCGTTAGTATTACAAATGTATTAAATCATATTGGCAAATGGATTTTCCGAAAACAAATACAACTACATATAGAAAATGACGTTATTAGATAGGACTTGTGACTTTTAGTTGACTTAGTAATGCCACACGTGACCTGAAAGTACTATATTTAGACACAATTGTTGTTATGTACATCCCCCCTCATGTGACCTTCTACTAACTAGCCACCACAAAAAACTTCATATTCTTCAAAATGGCTGGAAAAAACGATCAGAAGTGTTCTTGCAGTTCTAAAGATTGGAATAGATATAACATTCCATGATTTGTTGTTACATCATTGACGTAGATATATATACAATAAGCATTGTTTTAGGGGCAAAAGGGTGGACGGAAGTTGTCACCTATATGTAAATGAGATTTCCCTGCACCGTGTGTTTGTTTCAATATTTCAAAAGATATGCGTTTATAAACATGTTTATATAAACTTTGTGTATTAAAAATTATAATTGACTGTTTATACTATCCCTTTTCTTAGTTTTAACTTGTATGTTGATCGAATTCAAAATAGACGCCTTTTGAATATTCGTAGCAGTGCTATATTTGGATGGGATTACCCAAAGTATGATGCAATTTATGTCAACTTCCGTCCACCCTTTAGCCTTTTGTCGCATATTTTAGGCAGTAGATGCAGATCGAGGGGTGATTTTTATTAATGACAGTTGTAATGCACGGTTTTGGTTGAATTGGTTGTAAGCTTAGATGTTGAATGACCGTTCGGGAGACGGAGAGGATCGCAAAATAATTTTACCGATGAGTTTCAAGCAAAACTTCAAGCTGATGTGACAGTTTGAAATAAATCCAAGATGGCGGAGATGGGTACCTTGTGTATTATTAGATATAGGGTATTTATTTTTATTATGAGAAAAATTTATAACGTCAGTTGCCTGTGGGAAAACCCACTTTAAATTAAAATTAAATAGTTGCTAAACCGAAAGTACAAGGTTAACCGAGAACAGAGTATTTTACAATCATTTTAAGTAGCTTAATTATGAAGGGAGAATCGTTAAAGCAACAGAATTCTAAAGACAAATTGGACAGTAAGGTTGGTGACCGTGGGAAACCGACCATAGTCGGTAATAGTGGAAGTAAATCTCACTCGGATATGGTAGACGGCGCTGATTGTATGGGAAAAGAACACACTGACACGTATACAGAAAACGATGGAGGGATTTTGTTAAAAAACGCGGTAGGAAATCGAGATGAGAAAGCCACAGAACTTACAGAACTCCAGGATAAAATCCCAGACAACTACCAACATTACCCGTTTACCGCTCTGCAATGCGTAGGCGCTATTATTTCTCTGATACTCTTCGTCGTTGATGTTGTTACCGATATTTTACTCGCTTTGGAATACAGAGACCATGATAGGATCTTAGAATGCGCACTGACGTCATCAGTGATAATTGCGTCATTTCTAGTGACCGGAATTCTGAGTACTATCTGGTATATCCAAGATGATGCTGGACCTCAAAATCGAGTAAAGAAAATTCTGTTTTTGATTGCGGTCTTTCCTTTTTCAATCATAATTAGGTAAAATTACTAAAACATACAACTGTGTAATACCTATTTTTGTATAATTCCTTTCACGATGGTGAATCAAAAATTAATTTTGGCTAAGTGTTCACAGTCCTTTCTCGTTTTCTCAACAGGGATTTGGTATTTATAAAACATGGATGGTTAAGTTGCAAATCACGTTCAGAAGTAAAGAAGTTAAAGCACTATGAACAGAAGATGAAGGACGGCAGGGATGTGAGTCTGCTCAGGATGTTTGACTCCTTCGTTGAATCTGCGCCCCAGTTAATCATTCAGATTTATATTGCAATGCACCATCCACCTCAAGAGTCTTTGCATTTAGGTAAATACATGTTTAATAAAGATTTATTCGTGAATACGCGATATGCATGTCCTTTTGTGCAATTTGTAACACAACGAAAAATGATTTATACAAATGCATACAAAATATCTTACTAAAGAAGCTTTAAATGAATATTAAAAAAAGTTTTTTAGAATATGTGTTCGTTGAGACCGAGAAACATAATTATTTATCACTGATACATTGTTTATGTTTCAGGTTTGAATTAATTTTTTTGCATGCAAGGGCACAAGTAACATTTTTTATTGTTATTGCAAAATTTCTATGGCTGTCCTCTTTAGCTTTCTTTATTATAATTTTTACATCAACATATCACACTTCATTACCAAAGTAATTCTCAAAAATGTGCGTTTGTCTACTATCTTCAGGTTTTTATGCATCATGGAATTTCTTATTCCAACTACAAAATTATAATGTACATTTCCAAATCAATGATATCATACAATTCTCCATCGATATGGCTGTTTCTTATTGCAATAAACTCAAGTGGTGTCTTTTGATACAATGCCATATTTTATTTCATTTACAGAAATCCTGCGATCCTTCACAATTGCAACATCCCTTGCCGGTCTGTCTTGGTCTGTGACGTCATACTATAGAAACTTGAGAATAGTCTCTGCAACTTCCGACTTGAAGGCCAATTCGTTATGTGGAGCAGTTGGGTATTTCCTGTGGCGTGTGTTTGAAATCGGACCAAGAATCACGGCCATTGTTATGCTTCTGTCCGTCGATAGCCACGGTCTCTACATTATTTTCGGATCGCTGGTTCATTGGTTCATCATGTTAACTATGGCGTTTTTAAGGCATCTAGAAGTTTATAGCAAACCTGTTCATAATATTATGTTCATCGTGTTCATCAGCTTGGTACAGATCATTTCCTACATGAATCTAAGCGATGGAAAGTCCCGGCTCTTTGCCATTGCTTACTACGCCATATTTTACGTAGAAAACGCTGTGATGATTTTACTATTTGTGTTATGGACTGATATCGACATGTCCAGCTGGATGTTCATAGTAACAGTTTGTGTGGCCTCCTCGGGAACTTTATTTTGCACGCTGTTCATGGTCATGTACTATAGATTTTGCCATCCTAAGGTGTCGCGCAAATCAGAAGACATTGATGTGGAATTGAAAGTACTGTCATAGTGTATTTTTCACTAATGTTGAATGGTTAGTTTCATTATCAAGAATAACTTTTCATGTGTCCATTCATCATTGTTATGAAGACCATAATTAAGACCAAAAAGGCATCAAAGAATTATAATAATTGTTGATTGTTTTAAGATGAAATCATTTGGTTGAAATATTCCTTTTTTCCAAAGTATAACTTAAATTACCAACTCTATTTTATATAAGATCTTTAATCAGAAGAGATATAGAATTTGGAAAATTTTAAATATCTTGGTACAAGTATCTGCTTGTAAATTAGGCTTTTTTTATTTACGTCATGAATTAGGCACATGCCCGTTACTTTTTACCATAAAGATACCACCATCTTTATTTCTATTTTATTACGTACATGTAATTGCTAGTACTGTATTTGACACTCTTGCATCCGTTGTATGTTCTATTCAATTTTCAATTCACATTATTATGTGTTTTAATTGTTTCATTGTATTGTGATATGAACATATGTATGTCATACGGAAGCGTATCGTGGCCTACATTTGTTGTGTTATAACTTATACATTGTCATACTTTTTATCGTCTTATCAACATATAAACTATTATGTCGTTTTATTTATGCAAACATTCTGCATTGTATTGAGATGAGTTAACATAATTTAAATCACCTTATAATAATTGATCAGTTTTATTGCTATATGCTACATCAACTTAACGAAATACGGAGTTAAAAATAATAATTTAAAAATGGGTTTTAGTCAAATCGAGAAAGAAATGTTGACATAGAACAAAGAAAATATATACATTATAGGTAAATCGACATAAATATGTTTACATTTCTTGGAAACATATTGCGAAAATATTGTTATCGAATGAATTTCGCTGAGGGCCGGAGCTCTGATGGTGCGTCACTTCACTCTGAATCTAGCTGTAGGATACACATGTAGAATGACATTTGTGGAATCATTGGAATTCGTATATGCTCAATTTTCATGGATTTCGTTAATGCTAATTTCCGTCATCCATGAATTTAAATCCTCAAAGAACTATGAATAGTCTAAATATATTTATTATTTATTATACAATTAATTCCACGAAAAAATTACCATTAACCTATTCTAAAAAATAGCAATCTACGAATATTGGCTCCATGAAATTCAATTCAAGCTAACGGAATTTATACTCTAAAATTCAGATATTTCTTTTAATGTCAAACATTGTAATATTTGCATTTGTAATCGTAGTTAGGGGTGGTAGACATGAGGAGTCCTACCCCAAAATTATGATCATGATTTAATAATCACGTTGTTACAACGGTCTTGCATAGATGAGGCTAAACAATGTTTCACCCATCTGTCTTCGTCTTCTAATTTATATTACACGATCTCAAAGCAATTTTATTGGATAAATCACCTATCCTCTCAACTACAACGTAATCTACTTGTTCCTACGATACCAAATACTATCATGCAAGACTTAACTGCATGAGCGTTGCATTTTCTCATTACATATGTACCATGATTTGACGTGAGTGTTGTCTTTATTCGCGTGGTAAAAAGACTCGCATCAAATCATGATGATGAGAAAACGCAAAACTCATGCTATCAGTTCATGCATAATATTTTAAAAGCAAATGAAATAAATATCGAATATTTTGTTTCGACGCTTTGGTAAATGAAACATTGATCTTTTGTTCGTGATGGTGGTGGTGGTGCTGGCGGGGCGGGGGATAGGTGGGTAATATAATACGTGTAAGTAAAGGAGTTCATGTAGTTTAAATATTCAATTACATGTATCTGTCTCAAAACTCATTTCACATGTTTACTTGAAAGTAACCCAAACATACACTATTAACTAGAGCCGAGCTCGTTGCAAGCAACGAGAAGGTCTTCCGTTACAGCGTCAAGTCGAGACAATCTGATTAAAATCATATCCTTGATCCCCTCCTTGTTTTTCTATTTTCGCTACAAGAGGATCTGAAGAAGCCCCTCTTGAGGTCACCCCCTGTTGAACGTTTGTTTATAAATATACATGAGTTATTCTAGCAATCAGAGCAAGTGTTAGAAACGGTAATTTCGGGTTACAAACAAAAATGGAGTTGTACGACGAAATGATGCCACATGTTCGTGAATCTTTCGGTATCAGCAAGTAAGAGATGGAGCATAAGTTGATATTAGACGCCCTTAGGGAATCTAAAGAATGTATTGGCATAACTTCCAAATCATGTAACTGAGGAATGGAACCGACGATTTCATTGGTCAAAGCAAAGTTCACCAGGAGGTGACCTCAAGTGGGGTTTCTTCAAATCATCGTATAGCGACTATAGAAATTTTAATCAGATTGCAAGCCAAGAAAGGATTGTCATTTAGTCTTAATAAAACCACCCCTCTTCTTCTTACACTTGTCAGGGTCTGACAGTTATTGATAGGAGGTCATCTTCACACTACCTTAACTTCTGACCAATCAGGGCTTTAGAAAATCAATTTGAACTCTTCAAAAGGAGACAGAAAAATTAATACATGCCTATTTTCTTTATATTACTGCAACCTCCAGACTGCATAGTATTGAAGAGTTACACTTCTCATAAAACAGATAAAGGCATGTCTGTGATAAGCTAGGGGTATATATTTAGATTGTATGCAAATTTAAAGGTCATAGAAAGGTGACCTCTTATTGATACCTGAGTGTAAGGAGGAAAGGGTGGGCTGTCATTAAACTGGATTGCCAATATGATAATAGTAAGTTCAGAAAACGAGGCTCACTTTCAAAGTATTATTTTCCTACCAGACAAACTCTCCTTTTAACTTATTTCACGGTTATATCAATTTATGATAACTTAAAACACATCTCTTATATGTACATGTATCTAATTATTCCAACCAGAAAATCGATAAATACGTTTACATGTATGTACAACTGATGACAGGATTTAAACTACTGGTACGCCTATATCATAGTGTAATAAACACAAAATCCACTGCGCTGATGCATGGAAAAAAGTGTTATGTTTCATAAACATTTTGATTCCCTATATTCATACTTAAACCTCTACCGCTAAAACATGGAATAGTTTATGTAAAGTGCAGTGTTAAAATTAGAGATTGAAAAGAACACCAATTGTAAATAAACAATAATGCCTTCTCCCATCTGAGGGTGCGCTATTAGTATACGAGACTGAGGTGCTCAGTGGTAGGGATAACTATCCGTATAATGTTTGGCCATACAGGCCTCAGTATTGTTTTTAAAAGGATGAGCATATTTATCTGAAATCTTCACAAGCAAGAAAAAGAAATTCACAAATCTTCAAAAATCATAATCCGCGGCAGTGGTAGGGGTTGTGAGGCATCTCTAACTTCATTTTTTTCAAATAGGATTTTGTTTTAAATATCCCAATATTTTTTTTTTTTGCCTTGAGCGCTCATCTAGAAAGTGTGTGGGGGTGGGGGTGTCAATACCCCAAAATTTAATTTTCTATAAATGTAAATTTCAGAAAATGTTGGCAGGGGTGGGGGCAGAACTCCAACTGAATCAAAAATCCTTTTTGTCACTTTTGTGTGACAGGAAGAGAGACCTCTGGTTTACAATAATGATTTTTTTCTATCATGTCACATATACATGTTTTAGTTATAATATTTTGGAATTTTTTTAAGATACAATGTCATTTATTTGATAAAAATCATATATTTATGCATACATGCATTAACATGTGACGTGTGAACCTAAAAGTAATCAATTTTGTTCAGTTTTTTACTTGAGTAACAGAAAGGCATAAACCAGGGTTTTGTTCAGAGCACTGTGTTCATTGTATATTTAAACCAAACCAAAAGAGATGGTGTGACGTCAAAACAATTTGTTTTTGTTTTTTAAACAGAAGAGTTCTACATAATGTCAACCTCCAGAAAATACGATTTCTCTTACTTTAACATTTACAACAATTAATAAAATCCGTTGAACAACACATATATATACCATTTAATTGTAACTTTGAGAAGTGCATACATTTTTGGGAGGCAACTGTGTCGCTAGTCTGTAAGTCAAGTGAATTATGTCCTAAGGTTTTTTAAAGAAATAAGAAACTGTCAACACTTGCAGTACTCTGATGATTTCTATGGCGACCGACTGCATTGAATAACGTATTTCATAACTTCTAAACGTGAGAACAAATAATTATTATTTAACATCTTTGACTTAAAACTTTAAACTTATATTCAACAATTGACCACTACAGTGATAGCTCACTTCCAAGTGTATTTTAATTACATAACAATTGATGATCTGCATCCATAAATTACCTATGGCTATCTGTGTCCAGGGTTGTGTGAACTTAAAGGCCGAGGTTTTTAACCGGTCAGTTTACCTTAGGTAAGTTCAGGTGGGGGTGGAGCCTATATTGAAAGAGGTGTGAAACCCGAGGGAAACACGCTCGCTTGTGTTTACATGTCAATATACACGGAGTATTAAAGTGCTCTCAAAAGAGTTTTTCCGTTTATTTAAGAAGAAAATCGTATTTATATGTACTTATAAAACAAATTGTTCTTCGTTGAAATGAATATAAACGCATGAAAAACCGCGTGCGACATGTGCAACATCTTTCGTTTGATTGAACAAGTTTCTGTCGGGTATATCCTGATGTTTTGTGAATTATACAATCACCCCACCGTACTCAAATACTAATGCAACTTTGCAACCAATGCTTGTAAATCTTTTCCGATCAGCTGCTAAATTAAAGTGCACAATAATTCTACCAGCTGCGCATGCTCCAGAGCTGTCTGTACTTGTTTCTCTTCCGGTTTCAGCTCGTGAAATTTCTCAAAGAAATGTGATAAATAACGATATAAATCGTGAACGCAATATTTGATTTCATTTAATTATTTATTCTCAATTATTCACAAACATCTTTATTGATAAACGACGTCTTTCATGGATACATGATCGGCACCACATGATTTTGACAGACTATAGGTGATCAGCGCATAACCAAGTACGAGTAAATTTTTAATTCAAATCTTTTAATATTTCTTTTGTTTAAGGTGCTAAAAGATAGCGATTTATCGTCACGGTATGCATCAAATCAAAAGAAAAAAGTTTATTGCACCGTCGTCGCGAGCGCTGGGCATGGTATACACAGGACGAGTAAACAAATGCCAATCATTTTCTAACATCCAAACTGGGGCCTCGATTTAGTTGATTAACAAGGGTTACACTGACCAGGTAAATTTGAAGGCGGTGCTTATTTTCTCGGTCTTAAAGGGACACGAGATTTTCGGTCGCACGGAGTGATTGAATTAACACGCAGACTGGCCGAATAAACACACAGATTGCAAAGTGAAACACATTAGGAAGAACGTTAGCAAATAAGGAGTCACCAAAAATTGATTTTCGACGCATATAAATTTTCGATTTTTGTTCGCCAATTTTTAAAATTCAGCTCGAGCACTGGCGGGGCGGGGGGGGGGGGTGGGCCGGAGCAGCACAGAGATGACTTTGTTTTTAAACTTCCTAGAACGCTTCGAAAATTAATGATTTTTTTTACTATGTAAACCCTGCTAAAATTTGGTACAACTCTTAAGAAAACTTATTTTACTTTTTACACTATTTAATTTTTGCGTTGGTCTATTATTAATTCTTACACCAGTATATATACATATATCCATGTGCATATATGACTCGTTGGCCAGGCAAAGTTTGAATATTGTCTTAAAAGTGTTAAAGTCTGTAAAAAGTCTAAGCAATAATTAACGGAAATGATCATGAGTAACTACAGTCGATTCATCGTCGGACCCCACGGGTTTTCCATCCGTTACATTGCTTGAAATCGGTGTAATGGATAGAAAACCCGTAGGTTCCGACGATGCAGTATATTAATCTTAAGTTAAAGCTGAACACCGCTCGTAAATAGGCACTGTCCGCCATATTTCTGTTTCATCACTGCTGTCCCTATAACCCTTATATAAGGGGCAGACCTCTAAAGAGTTCTAAAGTACTTCGCTGTAGAGGGACGTACATCTTGCCTCGCCGTGTTACTCGGTCGCGATGAAATTATAAAATTTTACGCACTTTTTTTCAAGATAAGAGAATACTAACATCAAATAAATTGGTCAATTCATTATTTACAAACAGAATATGCACATAGTTTAAGAAATAAATGCATAAAATCCAAAGACGACGGAAGGAATACTACATGTCGGCCACGAGTTTCAGGTGTGCAATCGGGTGTAACCTAATCGAAGGGTTTATATATCAGGTACCTGTGTGACGGTGCCTATTTACGAGCGGTGTTCATATCAATTTTACATATGCCGGTAAATATCTCGGAGTTTTATTATATTTAATCTTTTATTTATACAATCGGCCTTGCATATTTAGAATCGAATTGATAGATTACTTTTATTCAATTAATGAGAGGTTTTTATAAGGTTTTTCGCCCTAACGTTTAAATCAACGCTAAATCAACTGAATAAGGGAGATAAATTCATCTTTCATCTAAAACCAATATAAATGAAAATAAAATAAACAAATAGTTTTGTGTTCGTACAAAATATCAATAAACATACACGTGTGATAAGGTACATGTAGATGTCCCCTCGCGCGCGATCTTCTCGGCCATGTGCGAGCGTGCGAGGGATGATCATCATTTAAAGGGGTAATCTTTGTGTTTTTTTGTTGTTGATCTAAAACATCATTAGTACAGTTCTTGGAACATTTTATACTTACAAACCCACCATTGATTTATGTCTGACGATGTTTTGGATTAGGAATAATATCGGATTTTATAATTTTCAGAATGACTTCTTAATTTACATTTTAAATAAAACATTAATAACTTAAAATTAAAACAGTTCCTGTATTTGCGGCTTTATAAACTCAAAACAAGCACCTGAAAGACGCGAATCTGGTGTATTAGATAACCGCTGACCGCTTGGTAGTGCACCCGCGGCCGATCTCCTCGGCCGATCTCCTCGGCCGCGGGCGAGGAATAGGTTACGTAAAGTTACAATACACACAGCACAGAACCCAGGAAGATTTGAAATGTTTGCAGTATAATAATGACTAAAATCTGCCAAATAGAAGTTATTATTTTGTTTTACTTAAAACCCACAATTGATCTATGCCTGATATTACTTCCGATTGAGAATGACATTTCTTTTATTAATTAACAGAACGTTTTCTTAATTGACACTCTATCATTTAATTCAATTTGAGAAGAAAAACGTCTATGTGTGATCAAAATTAAAACAATTCTTGTTTTCGGCTAAATGAACTCATAAATTTAGAGACGTGACTCCGGTGTATTAGATAACCGCTGACCGCTAGGTAGTCCAGCCGCGACCATGGCGACCGACTTTCTCGGCCGCAAGCGAGGGATAGCTTACGTAATGGTTCACACACACAGCTCTGATTCCAGATATATTTTAAATGCACGCAGCATGATAACTAAAATGTATCACATAGATTTATTTTTTTCCGGTAGTTTGTGTGATTTACTAGAAAAGAAAAAGAATGTTTATATTTTCTGTTTCTCGTTTTTTAGGATTGTGCAGAATTTACGAAGATGACTTAAACTCCTCACATAAAAGCATGTATCCTAAAAAAAATATTTTTTTCTTATGAATTAAAGCCTCCTTTTTAAACAGGCATACTGTCTGTCGTAACTTAATGTCAGTTGTACGCACAATGACTTTCGTTAACTTGCCAAATAAACACAGGTACATGTTAACATGTAAAACTTTTTACACTCATACTACACAACTCACCAACAAAATAACATTGTAACGACATTTATAGGATCCCAACAAACAACTTTTCCAGCGACAGCTATATCAAAATCCTAGCCGTTTTTTAGTTATTTAGCAAAAACTTTTAAGGGCCCTTGGCCCTTAATTTAAGGGGCTAGCCCTTTTTTATTGGTGTCAAATGAAAGTCCTTGACATTTTGCACAACTTTTATTCTATGTGTCTTAACAAAATATTTTTTGTTTAAAAGATACAAAGGAAAATATGTCTAAATTTTCGCACTTTTTGGAACCCTGTTTTTTTTACCCCTACCTTTTTCTAAATAAAGAAAGTAATCCAAAAACAAAAACCGATGTGCAAAACTTCAATGTCTCTGTTATTCAAATTCGTTGAATTCCCATTCCCTGCTATCATAGTCTCGGAGCCTTTGTCTGGAAACGAAAGGCCCTAATTTTTTTAAAAAGGGGAATAACTCGTTAACGGAAGAGGATTTTTAAAATTTATGAAATGGTTTAGATAGTGTTTTGTAAAGTCTATAAGCCCTGAAAATTTGAGCAAAAACCGTTTAGAAATGAGCAAGATATGAAGCCTCAAAGTTCGCGTCTAGGAAGAAAAAAAGAAAAAAAAGAAAAAAGACTAGAAACGAGCTCGTTGCAAAGCAACGAAGAGGTCTTCCGTTGCAGCTTCCTGTCGGAAAAGGATTGTCAATTAGTCTGATTAAAAGCACCCTCTTCTCCTTACAGGGTCTGACAGGTATTGATAGGGGGTCATCTTCACCCGACCTAAAATTCTGACCAATCAGGGCTTTAGAAAATTATTGGAATTTTTAAAATGGAGACAGGCAAATCATTTTAATCCTGCTTTCTATGTAACCCCCAGACTGAGTATTGAAGAGTTGCACCTCTCATTAACAGATAAAGTCATGTATTTGGTAAATGAGATATATATTTAGGTTGTGTGCAAATATAGAGGTTAAGTGAAGATGAATTGTTATCGATACCTATCAGACCCTGATGGGTGTAGGCAGAAGGGTGGTGATTTTAATCAGACAGGATTGTCAATATGATAAAAGTAAGTTCAGAAAATCAAAAATAAATGATGACGGCTTCTCCAACCTGAGGGTGCGCTGTACGAGAGGTGCTCAGTGGGAGGGACAACTCTCCGTATAATGTTTGGCCATGCAAGCACTCAGCATCGTTTTTGCTTCGGGGAACAAATTCATCCGAAATGTATTAACAAGCCAATAAAAGAAAAAATTAATCTTCAAAATCTAATCCGTGGTAGTGGTAGGGGAGGGGGGGGGGGGTTGTGAGGCAGCTATAACTTATTTTGTTTAATATAATTTGTTTTCAATTTGCCATAAAAATTTATATTGCCTTCTACTAAAATGTGGGTTGGGGGAGGGGGGAACAATGCCCCAAAATTCAATTTCCTTTAAGTTAATTTAAGGTGAATTTTGGTTGCGAGAAAGGGGGAGAGTGCTCTCAGTGGACTAACTGGCGGTTCTGTGAGCAACCTCACAAATAATCCCCCCCCCCCTCCCCACTAAGAAAAACAAAATCATAACTAAAGTATTTATCTACAGACACAACTTATGAAATTTCCTTCAATGACCTTGAACTTCACAAAATAACCTTGAAACAAAATCATAACACACACTTAGGTCATAGGCAATCTTTGTGTAAAGTAAGATCTTTCAATGTTTGGAGGGCGCCTTGTTTAGAAAGCTACATTACAGAAATAATTTGTTCACTTTAGGTCTACGCCGCGCCCTGCCGCCGGAAATCGGTGTCACTAGTGCTTAATTTGGCGCCGGAATCCTTAAGGGATTACCCGTCCCCCGAGAAATCCGGGCTCACCTAATGAGCACAAGTCAACACTTAGGTCATAAGCAATCATTGTGTGAAGTAAGAACTTTCAATATTTGGAGGACGTCTTGTTTAGAACGCTACATTTCAGAAATAATTTGTTCACTTAAGGTCTACTCTGCGCCATTGCGCCGGAAATCGGTGTCATTAGTGACTAATTTGACGCCGGAATCCTCAAGGGATTACCCGTCCCCCGAGGAATCCGGGTTCATCTAATGAGCACAAGTCCTAGTTTGGGCGCAGGGCGCCATGTTTAGAACGCTACATTACAGAAATAATTTGTTCACTTAAGGTCTACTCAGCGCCCTGGCGCCGGAAATCGGTGTCACTAGTGCCTAATTTGGCGCCGGAATCCTCAAGGGATTACCCGTACCCCGAGGAATCCGGGCTCACCTAATGAGCAGAAGTCCTTGTTTGGGGACAGGGCGCATTGTTTAGAACGCTACATTACAGAAATAATTTGTTTTCTTAAGGTCTACACCGCGCCCTGGCGCCGGAAATCGTTGTCACTAGTGCCTAATTTGGCGCCGGAATCCTCGAGGGTACACCCGTTCTCGAGGAATCCGGGCTCACCTTATGAGCACAAGTCCTAGTGTGGGTGCAAGGCGGCCTAATAATTTCAGTTGTTTAACATCGGGATCGGAAAACGCTTGAAAAATAGTGACCTGTTAATTCAAGAATGCACATTTTGTCTCACGCGTAAGAATTTCGATCGAAAGATTCATTCAGTAATGCAGTTGACCTCGATGAACTGACCTCAATCATAAGAAGATGCTCCATGAACTTACCTCGATCTATTGATGTTGCATAATAGTAGCTAGGAAGACAGCTTGATTTATAATAATGCGACCTCAATAGCAAGTTATGATGGCATTCAATGTTTTTCAGTCGCATTAAATTATTTTAATACAAATCTTTCTTTGTATACGTGTTAATGCTCTTTGAAGAGCCCTACTCAGTATTCTGAAGAAGAAGAAGATACATTAACATTTAATAATTACGTTAAAAATATAAAATTAGACAAGGAGTTAACGAACGGCTTTTCCCAAATTTATTTAAAAATTAAATTTGTTGACGGTTTATAATAATGAAATTATGGTGTACAGATTCAAAATATTCTATATTTTGTAAAAATACAGTACTTTTTTTTATTATTTTACATCAAACTGATCATGTTGATTGCTTCTAGCTATCAATATATCATTATTGCCGATCATTCCTTTAAAAGGAATACTTGTTTTTTGTTAGTGCGTTGGAGTTAGTGCTGGCTAGCTTTACTCTGGTAGTGAGCTATCATGGTACATGTATTTCAAAGAAACAAGAAATCTGTCGACACATGCAGTACTTTGATGATTTCTATGGCGACCGACTGCGTTGCATAATGTAGTCGTATTTCATAACTTCTTAATCCGAGAACAATTTTCCTTTGACTTAAAACTTTTAAGTATAATATATTATTCCGTTCATATCTGTAGAAGTTTAGCGTGTTCAACAGGTTGATTTATTAGCAACATTATCCGATTACGATTTCGCACCTACATGTATAATGTGAAGATGATTGACTTCGAATAATAGCCTTATTGTTTAACAATTGACCACTGTAGTGAAAGCACACTTCGATACTCAATAATATTCGATAACCTTCGATACATTGTTACTCAATTACATAACAATTGATGATCTGCAGCCATATAAACATAACCCGACTGGGGCTATAGATGTTCTCAGCTGTGTGCGCTGTTTAAAGCGACACAATATTTTCGGTCGCACGCTGCGATTGAATTAACACAGACTGACCGAATAAACAAACGGGTGGGAAAATGAAAATGTTACACATAAGAAGAAGTCGCCAAAAAATGATTTTCGTCAAATCTGATTATCTTTTTGCCAATTAAAAAAAATCCGAATGCCTCAATTCAGGACACCTTTTATCGTGCCAGCACCTACCGCAAACATGAAACATGGAACTTTGATTATAATAAACTACCTTGTGCGCAATCGTATTAATCATTGCTAAATCAACTGTACATGTAAAATAAATTTATCTTTTCATCTTAAACCAATATCATAGTTGAAATCATAGAAGAAAATAGTTGTGTTCGTACAAAAGTCTGAAACATGCACTCGCGCGGGATCTCCTCGGCCATGTGCGAGGGATGATCATCATTTAAAAGTTTTAATATTTGTGGGTTGTTTGTTGATTTAAAACAATATTTGTACAGATTTATAAACATTTTAGACCTACAAACCAACCATTAATTTAAGACTGACGAAGTTTCCGATTTGTAGTAATATCGCCTTTATAAATTTTCAGAACATCTTCTTACACTCTAATGTTTAATTAAATAAAAACAAGATGGACAAACTCTTATAACATGAAGAAATTAAAACAGATCTTGGATTTTATTTACGGGTATGTAAACTAAAACAATTCTAGAGTGCGCGGCTAAATAAACTCATGTATGAGAGACGCATTTCTCGTGTATTAGATAACCGCTGACCGCTAGTTAGCCCCGTCGCGACCATGGTGACCGATTTTCTAGGCCGCGGGTGAGGGATAGCTTACGTAACGGTACACACACAGCTCTTATTCAAGGTAGATTTTAAATGCATGCAGTATGAAAACTCAATTGTAATACATAGATTTATTTAAAATCCGTACTTTGTGTTTTACTACAAAGGATTTTTAGGGATTGTGCACTATAAGAACTTAACAAAACTGACATAAACTCCAAAAAAAAATCTATTCTAAAAAAAAATTTCCTGTATAAACCAGCATACTTTCTATGGTAACTTTATGCCAGTTGCAAGCACATAGACTTTCGTTAACTTGCCAAATTAAACGAGGTACATGTTAACATGTACAGCTTTTAACACTCATACAACACAAATCACCAACAAATTAACATTGTAACGACCTTTATGAGATTCCAACAAACAACTTTTCCAGCGACAGCCATATCGAAATCCTAACCGTTTTTGAGTTATTAAGCAAAAACTTTCAAGCGCTATTGGCCCTTAATTTTAGGGGCCAGCCCTTTTTTATTGGTGTCAAATGAAAGCCCTTAACATTATGCACAACTTTTATTCTACATGTCTTAACAAAATATTTTTCGTTTAAAAGATACAAAGAAAAATATGTCTAAATTTTCGCACTTTTTGGAATCCTATTTTTTGACCCCCTACCTTTTTCTAAATAAAAAACGTAATCGAAAAACAAAAATCGATGTGCACAACTTCAATGTCTCTGTTATTCAAATTCGCTGGATTCCCATTCCCTGCTATCATAGTCTCGGAGCCTTTGTCTGGAAACCAAAGGCCCTAAAAATTTTTAAAAGGGGAATAACTCGTTAACGGAAGAGGAATTTTAAAGTTTATGAAATGTTTTAGATAGTGTTTTGTAATGTCTATAAGCCCTGAAAATTTGAGCAAAAACCGTTCAGAAATGAGCAAGATATGAAGCCTCAAAGTTCGCGTCTAGGAAGAAAAAAAAAAAAAAGAAAAATAAGAATAATCTTACAAGCACAATAATAGTAAGGTCTTCCGTTGGAAACGGAAGACCTTAATAAGTTGAAACACAACAAGAGTAGGCCCTGATACGCTTCCGTACATACCCAGTCAATAACTGTATAACATATGACATTGTATACATGATGTGCAAAAGCTCTATTTCAGGTGGAAATAAACAGATAAAATTGTTGACTTTATTAAGGTGGTGTGAGATATCAGTCAAAGTTAATATTGATAAAAGTAAATTGTAATCAAAACACTCTCACCGGTTGAGAATTTTCAAATTTTCCAATATTTGAACAAAAATATGTTTTAAAATATTTTGGAAAAGTGAAACTTATAAAAGCCCCCGCAATATTCGAATTCCTAAATTAAAGTTTTACCCATTACGCTTCGCTGTTACATGTACATGTAGATATAGTTTTGGGAAAGAAAAACATTATGAAACTATACTTGATTTTCTTGTTTATTTCAATATAATGTATGTCACAATACGGAGGTGTACTGAAGCGTATCAGGACCTACACTTGTTGTGTTTCAACTTATAAGATGTCCTTCTCTTATATTGTATTGTCAATATATAACGTATTGTGAATTTGTGACCTCTTATTTATGCACATATATTGAATTGTATCTTGCAATTTCTATATAATTAAAATCACCTAAATAAATTTTACCAGTTTTATTGCTATCTGCGTTATCGACTTCGCAAAAATGATGTTTGAAATGTTGATTTAAGAATTTGATTTAATTATATTGAGATAGAAATGTGGACCAAGAACAATAGAATAAAAACTTTAGTCATATCGATATCAATATATTTTCATTTCTAGGGAACATATTGCGAAAATATTGTTATCGAATAAACTTCGCGGGCGCGGGAATTCTGATGGTCCGTTTACGTCACCTTACTCTGAATCTAGCTGTAGACGGCACATGCAGACTGCATTTGACAGTTTGATATAAACTAAAAACAAAGAACAGTAAATACTTTATATTGACTTCAATTCATATCAGTGTTTGATATCGTAGTTCGCGGGCTGCTACATGATTTATATTTAAGCAAATCGTTAAGAAGTTCTTTTTTTTTTTGGTTACTCTCCATTAAACATGTGATAAAGAGTTTTGAGACTATTAAATCAAATCATGATTATGAGAAAATGCAACGGTTATGCAATTAGTTAATGCAAAATATCATTTGATAGAAGGATGGGTTATCATCCAGTAATATTGCTTCAAGGTCGTATAATACCAATTTGAATACAGATGGTTAAAACAAGCCTTGTCGATGGGAGACCATTATAACAACGTGATTGCTGAATTATTATCATCTACTACTCATAATTCGTTGTGGATTTAAATTCATGAATAATAGGATCAACGAAAATCATGAAAATTGAGCATACACGAATTCCAATGATTCCACAAATGCCAGTATTCATGTGTATCCTATAGCTAGATTCAGAGTGAGGTGACGCACCATTAGAGCTCCGGCCCCCTCGAATTTCATTCCATAACAATATTTTCGAAATGGAAACATATTTATGTCGATATACATATAATGTATACATTATTATTGTACTATGTCAACATTTCTTTCTCGATTTGACTAAAACCCATTTTTAAATTATAACTATATATTTATAACTATATATTTTAAAGTTATAACACTTTCTATATACATTGTCATACTTTTTATCGTCTTATCAACATATAAACTATTATGTCGTTTTAATTATGCAAATTAATTTTATTGTATTGAGGTGAGTTAACATAATTTAATCTCTTTATTGTAATTGATCAGTTTTCTTGCTATCTGTTAAATCAATTTAACAAAATACGGAGTTAAAAATAATAACTTAATAATGAGTTTTAGTCAAATCGAGAAAGAAATTTTGAAATAGAACAATGTAAATGTTTACATTATAGGTATATAGACATAAATATGTTTTCATTTCTTGGAAACATATCGAAAAAATATTGTTATCGAATGAATTTCGCGAGGGCGGGAGTTCTGATGGTGCGTCACCTCACTCTGAATCTAGCTGTAGGATACACATGTAGAATGACATTTGTGTAATCAATGGAATTCGTGTACGCTCAATTTTCATTGATTTCGTTAATGCTAATTTCTTTCATCCATGAGTTTAAATCCACAAAGAATTATGAGTAACAGTATTTTAATAATTTATTTGTTATTAATAATTTATTTAAAGTTATTCCAAGAAAAATTACCATTAACCTATTCTAAAAAATACCAATCTACGAATATTGGCGCCATGAAATTCAATCCATAAGAACGGAATTTAAACTCTAAAATTCAGATACATATGTATTTCTTTTAATGTCAAACATTGTAATATTTTCATTTGTATTCGTAATTAGGGGTGGTAGACAAAAGCTGTCCTACCCTAAAATTATGATCATGATTCAATAATCACGTTGTTACAACGGTCTCCCATAGATGAGGCTAAACAATGTTTCACCCATTTGTTTTCGTCTTCAAATTTGTTTTACACGATCTCGAAGCAAATTTATTGGATGATCACCCACCCTCTCAACTACAATGTGATCTACATTGTCTTTATTCGCGTGGTAAAAAGTCTCGCATCAAATCATAATAATGAGAAAACGTAACGCTCATGCTATCAGTCTATGCATAGTATTATTTTAAAGCAAATACAATTATTGTATATTTTGTTTTGACGCTTTGGTAATTTTTTTTTATGGTGGTGATTGGGGGGGGGGGGGTGTTAATATAATAAGTGTAAGTAAAGGGGCTCATGTAGTTTAAATGTTCAATATTACATGTATCTGTCTCAAAGCTCATATCACATGTTTATTGGAGAGTAACCCAAACATAGAGGATCATAACGAACTGTTTAAATATAGATAACATAGCAGTCCTCTAACTAAGATAACAAATACACTAATTGCAACTATTATAAAGTAGTTACTGTTCTTTGTTTCTGATTTATATCAAACTGTCAATGACAAATGACAGTCTACATGTGCCGTCTATAGCTATATTCAAAATTCAGTAATGTCACCTTCAGAACTCCCGCGCCCGCGAAGTTCATTCAATAATATGTTCGCAATGAAAGCATATTGATATCGACATGGCTATAAAGCATTTATTTTGGGGTTCTCTCTCTAATTTTCTATCTCAATATAATAAGTTCACATTCATAAATCAATATTTTAAACATCATATTTTTTAGAGTCGATAACACAGATAGCAATAAAACTGGTATAATTCAATAAGGTGATTTAAATAATATAGAAATCACAAGATACAATTCAATTCATTTGCATAAATAAGAGATCACAATACTTTATATGTTACAATACAATAAAAAGAAGGACAATTTATAACTGAAACACAATAAGTGTAGACCCCGAAACGCTTCTGTAAGATGACACTAATTTTAATTTGCCATTTAAAGATTTAACCCAACATCAAGAGATGGTTGTACGTTTCTGTAGATTTGACCCATATTAAAATCAGGTTCTCTTTAAAGATTTGTAACTTGCATGTCAACATAATTATCTTGCATCTAGACATAAATATCTTTCATGTTGACATCATAGTCTTGCATGTTGACATACTTGCCACCATAGACTTAAGAAAAATCACGGCCTACCCGAAAAAATCATGATGATTTCAGACTCAAATTCCCATAGGAGACGACTTGGCTATTTCTTTAAGGTATAACGTACTTATGTACATTAAAAGTAATTTGATGAATTATACTTGCTTTTTCCAATCAATTTATTAAATAGTTAAAAGAATGATGGAAATATTAACAATAAAATTCTTTTTTTATGATTCATGTGGGTTATGATAGTAGCGATCACTGCAGAAAAAAATTAGATAAACCGCTTCCGCAGGTTATGTATTTTGTTCTGCAATACCGCCTTCTTCATATCCCGCATGAATCACCAATGCAAGAATTGTATTGTTTAAATATTGCATGCGAAGTACTTTCATCAATAAGCGTGGATCTCGGGACAATTACATGCAGGTGTCATAACAGTATTTCACCGAAGGTTCACGTCAAAACATGGCTGAGGCAAAATAATTCCGAAATCCCCTTTGAATTAGGGGCGTTTCCGCCCGAGACATGAGCTGATTCGGTTCTTTAGGCCCTTGTGTTACAGTAAGAAATGAGCAAATGTATCACTCACGTAAGTTAGATTAGAACCAGACCATGCTATTTTGGACAAAGGTTCTCACAGTTTTCATTAATTGTATGATATAATGACGTGTTCTCTACCCCACTCCCAGAGGAAGGGTCGTCGAAACTTTTGCAGACATAATTTCTGGGGTTCACACGATATTAAGGTATCAGATGTACAATTGACATCACTTGGCAATTTAAAACCAAAAAAATCACTGAATATGAAAACACCGCGTAAATGCATACAGTATAACTTTGATCATATTTTCATAAATTGATGTTAAACAATCGCTCATAACTTTCTAAAACGAGTAGATACGTGTATCTTCATAATTTTTTAGTCACACAACACAAGGAGTATTTATCAATTTAATAATGTTAATTTTGCGATAACAAAAAAATGAGTTATATTGCAGGTGTCATAACAGTACTTCATGGCTGGGGCAAAATAATTCCCGACAGGAGCTGATTTTTTTTATGAGCTGAAAACAATGTTTAAGATGTCTGACTATCCAGGTTTTGTAACAATGCGAGGTCATTTGAATTTTTGATGGATGTTGTTTCCGGAGGGGGGTGAAATGGCCCTGGCTTGATTTTCAAGCACATGTGTAACTTCGACGTAAACAAAGTGTCATGCCTTGCTGGATGCACGGGTGTTTTTTGCTACTATATTGTAAATGAAGTATTGTTAAAAAAGATGTCAAGAGGATTTTTCCCAGAAGTTCGTTTTGAATTTTTAATCTGTATCTAAAGTTGCGCAGTTTTGGTAAGAATATATAGTAAAAATTAATACTGTAGTGACACATGCAGGAGTCAAGAAGACAGGATCCTTCTCCTTAAAAAATGAAATTATCCATGCATAACTTGTTAAACATACTCTGTATTATACTTTTGAATTTATATTGACTGCAGTGCATAAAGATAACCTTGCAATTACTTTTTACCTCTGCCACGCGCTCTATGTACAAATAACAAACTTTGTTAGTGTTAATTATTGTACGACTCAGCAGGAGGCCAGGAATCTTTAAATTAACACTCTACAATAAGAGTCCCCGTGTTATTTATAGGTATGAGGAATATGCTCCGGATGACCGACCGTGTCCCGTGTTTCATGATCGAACGTTTATTGAAATATTTAAACGTCACCGAATTCACTGAAGGCATTGTATTGATATAGTACCTGAGAATTCCTGGAACCCTGTTTGTACATGCATGTGAATACGGCAGAGATTCCGTTCAAAATGAAGACCGATAACCGGAAATACAAAGTGATTTTAACGAGACGGTTAGCTAAAGAATTGGATCCCAATGAAAGCGAAACTACATTCGATCTCACTGAGCTGCAAAACAGCGACACAACAATCGAGTGCCGAACTCTAGTTTGTTGTAAGTCGTGTTCGGAAGACGATACCGACAACTTGCGCAAAGGAAATGAAGGTGATATCGACGACTGGCGCAAAGGAAATGGCAAGGATCACGCTGAAGAGGCGTATTATAAGTTAGTAGGTGGTACCTACAACTCTGAACAGAGAGCAGTGAACCAGCTTTATCCCTTCTCAGTCATTGATTTCCTTTCCATCTTTTTCTCCGTAATATTTTTCTGCATAGATTTTATGACGGATATCATGCTAGCCAAAGATTACTATGACGATGGTATGATGTTAGAATTTACGTTGACGTCATCAGTCGTTGCTGGGTCATTTCTGGTCACTGGAATACTGAGTTCCATCTGGCATGCTCAAGAGGAAAAACGTCGACACATTTGTTTGATAATCCTGACATTTCCATTTGCCACCATTGAGAGGTATAGTGAAACGTTATGTTTATTATGCAGATTACCACAGTAAAGGTACATGTATTACGGATTCGATCTTGCAAGAAATTTTTGTTCGGTTGACATTATATAAATAGTGCCTGTTTGGGAAAGTACCAGTTGAAATTGACACCCCGAGAAAACAATTGACAAAGGTTGACAATGGTTTTATCGGGGTGTCAATTTCAACTGGTACCCTCCCAAACAGGCACTATTTATTTTATTATACTGAATATCTTAATTTTATAGCAAATGTTACTGCTTTTATATAGAAAAGACGCTAGTTCTACGGCGAACCGTACGCGCATAATTTACGCGCATGTAACAATTCGTTCTATCGGCCCACTGTCAAGTGTGTTGCTAACGCTGAGGGTATGAGAACGGATTGTCAACTGCGTCTAAACCAATCAGATTTCAGTATTTAACATGAAAGTATAATAAAATGGTGTATCGCATTCATGTTAACTGTGAATGCATAAATTTGAATCATACATATTTCCTTAAATATTAGAAAGTAGCAAAATCATCTGAGAGGTTAAAGAACTTATATAATCTACTTACCGGTATATCTTTTACTGAAAAAAGACGACACTCTCAGATACTTGACATATCATGTTTGAAAATGCCTTCACGGGTTAAAATTCCATTTAATTACTTGGATTCAATACCGGTATTTACAGGAGAATGCAACCGACATTAATTTAGGCGATTCATTTACTTAAGTGTTCGGCTGTGCTGTGTATTTAAGACTTGTAACTTAAACAGTCAATATATATCTGTACCTGATCCCAAACGTAGTTAGCCACCAGTTCACTGACCATTGTCAGCTGTCGGTTTTTGTGTAAAAGTAATCCCTCATCTCAAGGTCCAAATTGCATGTCCTGTACGATCATGTTAAAGGTTCCAAGTTCTGGAAGTCGCCGACACACGTCTGAACTAATTTCGTGATTTGATGAGCATATATTGCGGAATGGTTTATACTCATGATTATAGAGTCATAATTTAAATCAAGATACTCAGAAATTCATAACAGGTACATGTATTTTTATTCTAGTATTTTAAAAATTGTCCCATTTGACAATTTTTAAAATAAGTACTTTTTAAAAAATGCCTCTGTACACTTATTTGTTAAATGCATATCCAAAATATTTTTTTAATTCCAGAAATATAAAATACGTAATCCACGGCTGCATGAGTAAGCGAAAAGAGAGCAATAAATACCATCACTACATTGAAATGATCTTAACAGACCGAGACGCCAGTCTCCTTAGAATGTTTGACGCATTTATCGAGTCTGCCCCTCAACTTGTCCTACAAATCTATCTCATTCTCAGAGAACAGGAGAATCTCAAAAACTGCGAGAATATCGAAGTACACAATCGTAAGTTCTTATTATCAAGCTTATTGAAACTGTGTATAGTGATGGTCAAGATGGCTGAGTCAAAGCATGAAATTACGAACCTCTGTATAGAGAGTTACAAAATATTTGATCACTTTATTACACAGTAGTGGTATTTATGTCGTGTCGTAAGAGTAAATTACTGCCACACGGCAAAGTCAAAAATTGCAACATGACATTTGAATTGCATATTGTCTTTATGGAAGTGCGGGACAGGCATAGCCTTTCTCAATCAGTGCATGGATGATGGCTATGCCTGTCCACTTTTTTCATTGTGAGAGAATGATTTGCCGTTTTCAGTAAAAAAAAAAAGTAAAAAAAAAAAAAAAAAATGCATCGAATACAGATTAGTTTTTGATAAAGATTTTGACAAGTGGCGATCCAAAAATATTCATCCAAACTACACCTTAAATTACACAACAACAAATCAAGGGCATGTTAAACTGATGTGTACAATTGCAGATATCATTCGGGAATGGACGGTCCTGTCCTCGTTGGTTTCTGTTTCCTGGTCGGTGACGGCATACTATCGAGCCCTACGCGTCAGCAACGCAATGCACAAGACACAGCAGAACACCTTACTCGCCGCCACCGGATACTTTCTGTGGAGAGCTTTTGAAATCGGATCCAGGGTATTTGCATTAGTCATGATGATTCTCATCAATCCCATTATTTTTGCATTGATTGTCGCCTTTCATTGGTCCGCGGTTGTCACGTGGTCATTTGCAACGAAGTTTAAGCCATACAAGAAAGTCCACGAAAACGCCATATTTATTGTGTTTATTGGATTTGTACAGGTGTTCTCCTTTATGAACATTAGCCTCGGTAAATCTCGATACCACGCATTGCTATACTATACGTTCTTTTATATTGAGAATATTGTTATACTTATCATATGGATTATTGTCAAGAAAGAATCTTTTTGTCCGTGGATTTATTACGGCGCCATTGGCATTGTCTCCAGTGGTACTGTTTTTACTATAGTTTTTATTGCATGTTTTTATAAATTGTGTCACCCTAAAACAGGAATTTGGAAATGAAATAGTTAAACTTTTTTTGGAAGTTTTTAAGAGGAAAAATTAGCTACAAGTATGTTAATGTTGCCGGGTCTGAAAAATATAGAGGAGACAATGCAGGTTTCCAGATCTTAATTGGCGGGCATATGATACAAAATTAACTAATAATATACAGTTCACATTATAACAATAAAGTTATTTAGAGTGCTTATGCACAAAAGTCATGTACATGGTCCTAGGTCTCCTATAATAAACCTTTAGATCTTGATACACAGTTGTATGAATATATGAAACAAATTAAACAATAAGATAACTCATTTATAGTTCCATCGACAAACGTATGACCTACTGTCTTAAGCAGACAGGCACTGGAGCCCGATGTTATTTACTAACTGAATAAACCGTGTTATAATAATTGATACTGACAGAAAGTTGAACACAGTATTGAGATATAATGCTAATGAATAAAGTTATAAACATTTATCAATGAATGACAAGATATCAAAAAATGTAAAGCTTTAAACCGGCTAGAACTTCAGTACACAAAACTGTGACGTGTGACGTCACAACCATGCGGTTTGAACTCCGCTTGCCGAAAAATCTAATAAAATACTTTGGTGCATTAAAAAATACATTAACAGCTTATGGTGCTGATTAATATCAAACTTAATACCTATGCTTGGCAACTGTTATTATTATGCAAACAAGTATATTATACATATTTACCTTAAAAATATGGAGGATACAGTACAGGTTTCCATTATTGGCGGGCATATGATACAAAATTAACTTCCCGCACTGAGAACAGACCTGTCTCCCAGTAATGCTGTCATAAAAGGGAGGATATGGACTGAAACACTAGATAGAATCTCCTAATTAAGACAGCATTTCTTTTTCTTTTTTTGATTTTATAACTCAATAATATAGACAATTACAATGAACAATTGTAATATAGTAGACTGTAATATACCCTGGATACAAAGGGTCTGCCTATTTATTTCTACACCCGGAGACTATGTGATTGACTATATGTAGATAAATTGTCTACCGGGTTAGCCAGGATATTACTTGTACATTAATTTAAATCTCTATACATTGCTAATACAGCCTTATTTGTACACCAATATTTTTTTACTAGCTATATGCACCTTATTATTGTAATTTGTGAATACATGTGTACTACACGCAAACATTATCTGTGGAATCTATAAAACTCTAAATACTTTTTTATAGTAGGTATTTTTTTCATAAGCAATATAAAATTATATGACGAAAATAATAACCATAGTATTTTAGGTATAAGACAATGTGCTGTTTTGTAGGTAGCTAATTAGATTTTTGTGCTTATTGTTATTGTATACCTTGTTTGTTCTTATCAATAAATAAAGTATTAAAATTAAAAAAAAGTTAAAAAAAACTTCCCGCACTGAAGAGCTCCACTCAAATCAAACTAAAATTTGAGTCCCCTCCCAAGATTTCAATCGGGAACACTACATTTAAATGCAAGTATAGTTACATAAAATAATATTGGTTTCATATTTTTATGATTTCCAAGATTTATTCCAAAATGTTTAATCATGCATGACTGTGGTTTACAATGAACATACATAATGTTCAGGTATACTCAACACTCTTGGGTGTAGAATATGAAATTTCGCATAGTGATAAAAATTTAACTGGGTAGATTTATTGTAGGTATAGTTACTCTTCCAGACCTCTAAACATTATCTGAATAGGGTTTAAGCTCGCACATTTAAGCTATTTCTTTTTTATCATAGCTTGTTCAATGAAAATTTGAAGAGAACATAAAATCAACAAACAAAAAAGACAACACGTGATATCAAAGTTTATCTTGGATAACTTTGTGGGTCATATAAAAATTACTTTCATTGGTTATACAATGACGTAGAATATGTTATACATTTGTTATACACTAGTAAATTTTTGTGTAATCTGCTTAATATTAAAGAAATTCACGTCTAAAACTTTCTATGATCACTGTTTACATATACAGTGAATTAAATTGTTTATACATTTATATATACGGCGTAAAATCGCCTTTTTTAACGTTTGCAACTCAATTTTCTGTGAAAAAGTTAAGATGCAATCAAGTTTCATATCCGTCTTAGTTCAACAGCTAACAATATGCAAATGTTAATTATCTCTCTTGCAGAGATTGCATACTGATCAAAAATTGACGTGGCCTTGAATGTACCCTTTCTTTTTTTATAAAATACATCAGGGTATTTTTGTGCGGGGGAGGTTTTAACCTTAAACATGTTTTATTAAGATTTTTTAAAAGTATGAGGAGTATATATGGAAAATACTAAACTTTTCATTGTAATACATCACAGCGTTCGCTACTCTAGCTGATGAATCTGACTGAAACAAGACACAGTGAAAAAGTAAACTTGTAGACGTTTTAATACTACAACTCTGTTTTAAAGTCTGTCCCAAGATAATTTGCCGTATATTTTCTTTAACTATTCGATATTTATAAATACCTTTTGGTTCAGACGGTGTTTATAAAATAGTATGAAAATATCCTAAAATTCCACTTTGAAACGCCCCACTAGCTTGTCAGGTTATATTACACGGCTAAAAATAAAAAAGTCTATGAGATGTTCCATTGCTAAAGAGATGAAGGTAACCGGATTTGCAATGGATTCCGACCGACTACCGAATGTAGAAAAGATGTCATCATTCCTCTTTATAAATCTCCGTAGGAAATCTGTTTTCGTTCCTGTGAATTTTTATGAGGAAAATGATAAATTAAATGTGTATATGAAGTTATCATGCAAAATTTTCCTTTTAATAGATTTCAAGTGCATTTCTTTCACTGGTATGTGTATTTTTATTTGTATATTTTAAAAACCGTCCAAATGTGCAGCTGAAATATCTTAGGACAGACTATAATAGTGTGTCTCAAACAATTTTGTAAAAGCCAGAAATTTTTCTCTTCAGAATATTTCAAAACCAGTGAAAAACTATTATTTCATTTGAGGGTGGGGAAGTGTTTGGGCGAGCAAACACTTTTCGTCGATATATATATATATATATATATATATATATATATATATATATATATATATATATATATATATATATATATATATATATATATAAAATGCATGCATTGAATATATCCTTATTCAGAAATCGGACCCATGCTTCCAGGTAGGGTTTCCAATTTCGATATCATATTACTTTGCTTTTAATTAAAGTTTAATTAAAGACATAAATGGGATCCTGACCTCCACCCCGCTTTAACCACTGTGACACACAACCATCTAAAACCGTTATTGAAAGCAGTGTCCAGTAATTTAGGCGCACGCATTGACATATGATCATTAACTTTACTTGTTTTGATGCTTAACCCCGATATGAAGCGGACGGAGAGAGAAAGGGGCCGTTGTAACGACGAAAAGTGACCCCCGTAGAATAATGACCCGGAGGTCAAATTTCTACGGAGAAAACTGACCCAGGGTCAGTATTCTATGACAAGTAGAGTCCTTTTTCTACAGTAGAAAACCATTCCAGACATGTAGATCTACGACCCCTCACACGTTGAAAATGACCCCCATAGAATTTTGACCTTGCTTATAATAAACTACATACAAATTATAGATTAAGGCGATACGTGTAGCATTCATGTTTGGCGAGTGTCGGGGGGGGGGGGATGCAGCGAAAGCATATTAAAGATTAGAAAGTACTAAGTATCCGCCTCCCGTTTTACCCTTTTATATATAACATCAGTTTAAACAAAGCGATGTCTGTGTTTATCTTGATTTATTTGTCAACTTGCCTTGTGGAGCCCCTTCGCTAAGCTTTTTTAGGGTCGTGTGCCCCCTCCCCCACCCCCGAGGTATATGCATTATGATGTGCTCACATGTGCTACCTTTTTGCATTATGCTCTCTTTGCTAAATAGGACCCATTATTATAGTAGATGATCTCATAGACTAATCTTAGTAATGACTGCGTATTGCATATTTTTAGAAGAAGAAAACCCAGAAGACAGATGTGAAATTTCGACAAATAAAGCAGAATATTTTAGTATCTGTTCTATTTAGCTAAACTGAATGTCTGAAAACCAAACAAAACACCGTCACACCAACATACTTATGTAACAGGTACACATAAGACAGCGACTCGCGTGTAAATTCGGAATTTTGGATTTATGACGATTGCGCTTACGTTACACTCAATGTTTGATAAATTTAACTTCAAACTCTGCATCGCCGCCATTATATGCTCATTAAAGTTGTGTAAGTACATGCACGCAGCGTCGATTTTTAAAGGGGGTGGACAGACTAATCCGAAATCAGGACAAGTGAAAAGAAAAAAAAAGTAAAACATTTTTCGCCAGTTTTCAAAATCCTAATCCGTGAAGGGGGGGGGGTTTATGATTTTTTTTACTATAATTTTTCATCTGCTTCTAAAGACGTGGGGAGGGGGCTCTTATAAAAGCAATTTTCTGCTTGTAAACTTAAAAATGTTTCCTTGCGAGAATAGGTTTGGAATTCAACTGCGTTATTTTAACCATAAAGTGGCCAGCTCTTGTAATTAAAAGCTGGCAAGCAAAGAAACAAAAACAAACACTTTTTTGTTTAAGGACTTTTGGTCTCAAATTTGGCTTTCTGTATGCAGTATGCAACACGTTTATGATGACTTCGGTTTTTACTCTTTTTTAAATTGAATATTCCACTTTCACAACATATACATGTGTACATGTACATGTGCACAGGCACCTGACGTTATATTTTTCCCCATAATAAAAATAAATACCCTATACCTAATAATACACAAGATATCAGTGGCTTTCATACTCTTTATATCTACAATTTTTCATTAGCACATATTTTTCGGTCAAAAGCCTTTCTATTATAACATTTTGTTTTTATTCATGAAAAAATGACAATAACAAACCCTATATTTGGATTAGCGTTACTTTTATATTTAAAAGAAAAAATATATATAGCTTCACAATAAGAACTGCCAGGTTAAAAAAATATTAATTTCTCTATTTTTATATTTTCCAAAAAGAACTGATTGTTTTTTCGAGTGTTATTTACAAATCAAACTGTCTCAAAATCCATTCTTCAACATCAGTCGATAATTCTTTTACTACAGTACATTCGTAAAATAAATGTCCAATACTTTCTTCATCTCTTTACAGAAAGTGCATCCAGGAGACTCTGCTTATTTTCTTTAGATATTTATTTGTCGAAAAATTCTATGAAGAATTTGGAACTGTAACCAATGAAGTTTTGGTTCGTGGTTAGATTTAAAAGGGAGTTCAAAAATTTTGTTCCAGGTTTTTTGTGCATAGTTATGACCCTTTTCTCTCCATTTTGATATTGTTGCACATGTTTCTCTCTTTTTATCTAATAATAAGTTGAACATAAGTTTGCAACCTTTAAAATTATTAGTAAACAGTATGGTATGATTCCATAGATATCTATCAGACCCCCCCACCCCCCGGATAATTTTTTTTAATTCACGCATGTGATGAGATATGCCTATTTCAGACCCATGGTTAATGATGTGATAGAACCATGATGAATAATTTTCTCTACCCCTGTAAATCTACTGGTATCAGTTCCAGTTTACAATTTGTACGAGTGTTTGTTTTTCATTTAGATTGATATCATTCCTATTTAGTCATGGTTGGGTAATGTACTTTTATTAAAGAAATATATATCTTTTCTTTTTTTTTATTTGAAAATTAAAAAAAAACAGGCTGAAATAATGATGATAGGCAATGACAGGTGATCAGAAAAGCGAACTCAAGCTGATTATTCGTACAAGGTTATACGATAAAGAATCTAAGTACCAAGCAGGCAATGTAATCCCCCCCACATCACCACCATCCCTGTATCCACCCTAAGGTAAAAGAATGAACCTAAAACAAGTAAACATAGAATATGTTATAAAATTTAGTCAATATTCTACGGGGTCATTTTTCTACAACCCACACGGAGAAAAATGACCCATAGACCATAATTTCTACGATGATATCCAAGTATTCTACAACTTAGTGGGTCATTTTTCTACGTAGAAAAATGACCCTCGGTCAATATTCTACGGGGGTCACTTTTCGTCGTTACACCGTCATTTTGCTTTTTTATTTTTTGATCTTCAAGATTTTTTTTATCTTAATCTAGCCTGTTCTAGCTACTTTAAAAAACAATAATACATTCCCGGAACTAAAACTTAGAGTGACATAAGGGGTAATGAGTATAATTCTCTGTGAGAGACGACAATGAAATAATTTAAGAGTCTTGTGACTTGTAGTTGACTGAGTAATGCCACATGTGACATGAAAACGCGTTATTTATAAATTAAAAATAAGTTTTGAATAATCTGTGGAATCATGATCACCTCTTGACAGCCCCTATTCATGTGACCTACTAGACACTTCAAAAAGCTTCATATTCGTCAAAATTGCTGAAAAAAAGATTAGAAGTTTTGTTGCAATTCTTAAGATAGTTTTTAAGAATTCCATGATTAGATAAACATTAAGATTTGTTGCTATCAGTGGCGTAGATCTATATGAAAGCCTTGTTTAAGAGGCATTACGGAAATACATACTATGAGAACTCAAACACCTAGTCAAGCACATTGCTAGTGATGGCGTAAAGAGGACACTTACATATTAATTTAAATATGAAATTAAGAAGAAAAACCTACTTTGAGCCAAAATTAGATCTTCTGAATGGAAAATTGCTTAACCGAAAGTACAAAGTAAACCGAGAAAATCGTGTTTTTCAGTCATTTTACGTAGTTTAATGATTGAGGTAGAATGGCCAAAGCTACATAATTCTGAAGATAAAAATGAAGTGGACAATATGGTTGGTTACCATAGGTACAAAGTCATTAATGGAAGTGAATCTCACTCGGATATGGTAGACGGTATAGGGATTTTGAAGAGAAACGCGGTAGAAAATCGAGATGAGGAAGCCAGAGGTATTACAGAATTCCAGGATAAAATCACAGACAATCATCAACGCTACCCATTTACTGTTCTGCAATGCGGAGGCGCTATTAACCCCTTCACGGTAACTGCGGGACTGCTCTTTTGCAGGGCAAAATGACATATGACATAATTTGGTGAAATATGACGTAACGTCAATTGTTTAATTTACGTCATTTAATAATCTATCTACTAAAATTTCGGCAAAGTATATCAAATTGCCCTGCAAGAGAGCAGTACCGCAGTTATCGTGAAGGAGTCTGTTATTTCTTTGATACTCTTCGTCGTTGATGTTTTGCCGATATTATACTCGCCATGGAATACAGAGACAATGATAGAATCTTAGAATAACACTGACATCATAATATGACGTGATAATTGCGTCATTTCTATTGACCGCAATTCTGAGTACTATCTGGTATTTGAAGATGCTGCTGGACCTAAAGATCGAGTGAAGAAAATTTTTTTTGATCGTGGTTTTTCCCTTTTCAATCATAATAAGGTTATATTACAAAAAGATACAAGTGTGTAGTACCGTTTTTGTATAATTTGTTGCAAGGGGTCAATCAAAAAGTAAAAATATGCTAAAGTGTTCACAGTTTGTTTTCTCTTTTTAACAGAAATTTTGTATACAGAATACATGAATGGAAAATCGAAAGTCGACAATTACGCTCAGAAGGAAAGAAGTTAAAGCACTATCGAGAGAAGATAAAGGACGGCCTTGGTGTGAGTTTTCTGAGAATGTTTGACTTCTTTTGTCTTTTGTTTTTGTCTCTCAGTTAATTCGATACGCAAGGGCATGCTCTTCGTATGAACAGTTTCTAAGGCGAGGCAAGCTACTTACAAACAAGTTGATCAAACAGGACTATCAACAGTCTCGTTTGAAGTCATCTTTTCGTAAGTTCTATGATCTATACAACGAACTGTCCAGCAAATACAATCTTTCATTGGGTCGCATGCTGACTGACGTTTTTCATACTAATTGTTAAACCATAATTTATCACCTAATTGTCTACGGACGTTTCCGGGTTTTTTTTTCTGATTAAGACAAAGAGCACACGGCTGGTGTGACCGGTCAGCAGAGGATGCTCACTCCTCCATGGCACCTGGTTCTACCTCTATCTTTTTGGAGGTCCGTGTTGCTCTGCTTTGAATTTGTATTTCGTTTTCTGGATTTTTGAGATGGTTGACGGTTTGTTATTGTCATTTTTTCATTTCTTTGAATCTGCACCCTAGTCAATCATCCAGATCTATATTGCAATGCACCATCCAGCTCAAGAGTCTAATCTTTGCATCTAGATATTAAAAATAATATTAAAATGTTATTCATTAAGAAGACATGCATGTACTTTTGTGCAATTTATAACTCTTTATACAAAAAACCTCAATACAAAAGACCATTGATGCATAAAACATTTCTGACTGTAGAAGCTATTAAATGAATATTTATTAATTTTAGAGTATGTGTTGTTGAGACAAACAAACATTATCACAGATATATTGTTAATGTTTTGGTTTTGAAAATTTTTTCTCACATGCAAGACAGGGCACACGTAACATTTCGAATTGGAATTGCAAAATTTCTATGGCTAACTTCTTTAGCCTTCTTTATTATAAATTTATATATCAACATATCACAATTCTTTACCGCATTATTTTTCTTAAAAATGTACGTCTACTTTGTCGTATTTTTTAAAATTTATCATGGATATAAGAATTACAAACTACATATAAATATTTAAATCGATGATATCACATTATTCTCCAACGACATGGCTGTTGCTTATTTCAATTAACTTAAGAGGAGTCATTGAACAAAAGTGCAAATAGATTATTTCATTTACAAAAGCCCTACGACCCTTTACAATCGCATCATCCCTTGCTGGTCTGTCTTGGTATTTGACGTCATACCATATAAACCTGGAAACTTATTGCAACTTCTGGTTTGAAGGCCAACTTGTTATGTGGAGTTGTTCGGTATTTACTCTGGCGTGTGTTCCCGGTTTCTTGCCATTACATATACACCCTATTCTACGTAGAAAATGCAATGATGGTTTTACTGTTTGTGTTATGGACTTATTTCGACAGAACCAGCTGGATTTTCATAGTAACAGTTTGTGTGGCCTCCTCGGGAACTTTATTTTGCACGCTGTTCATGGTATGGTCATGTACTTTAACTTTGCCATCCTAAGGTGCCATGCGAATCAGTAGACGTTGTTGCGAAATCGAAAGTATTATCTTAGTCTATTTTTTATTTATGTTGAATGGATAGTTTCGTTATTAAAACGATGGACAACGTATTTTGTGGTAATTTATACTTTTCATAAAGACCACTCTAATTAGGACCAAAAAAGCGTTAAAGAATTATATTAATTGTTTTTCGTTATTAGATGAAATCACTTGTTTGAAATATTTTGGGTTTTTCTGATAATTAATCAGACGTGCGACCAGTTTTGCCGAGTACCATTTCTCGCCAGTTCAGTGTAACGTCATTTTTCGCATACTAGTATAATTTTATGTGTTGATAAAATGACGTAATAATACACTTCTGAGAAATGGTCCTTGGCAAGAATTGGTCGTATGCCAGTATGCATTTATAGCTTAAAGAAACTTAATCTATAACCACCTCTATTTCATAAAAGATCTTTACTCAGAAAAAAAAAATTAAAAAATTCAAGAATTTGATACATGTATCTGCCGGTAGGTTATGCTTATTAAGATCAATGTCATGAAATGAAAAATCAAATCGGCATGGCATTTGTTCTCCTATTGTTCTCCAATTTTATTAAAAAATCAATTTATAGTGCCATATTTCACCTACACAATTTAACTGATCGTTAAGGTATATATATATATATATATATATATATATATATATATATATATATATATATATATATATATATATATACATATATATATATATATATATATATATATATATATATATATATATATATATATATATATATATATATATATATATATATATATAACTTAAATAAATGAAAACACAAAGATCGAGTAAAACATAAGCGCTTTCATTTTCTTCAGATGTTTTACAATACTAACATGGTAACGTTTGTTATGACGTCATAATAGTTTAACGGCGTCTTCAAGTCTCTGAATGACGTCATATTTTTCCGTATTTTTAGATATCACAAAACTAATTATAACAGATTATATAACACAGTTAAAACACGAATAAAACATTCAGAATACTCAGAGGTTACATTAAGCTATTCAATTTAGGTTTAAAAGTTCTTATAAAATGTTTTTCTTTATCACGCCTTTCAACAGTATTAGAATTGTACATTTTATAGAACGGAAAAACAGTAAATGATTTCTTTCCGCACAGGTCAAGGTGTTCACTAACTTTTAGTTTGCGGTATTCCGGTTGGTTTATGTGCTGTTTGCGAATTCGGATTCTTTCCCGTAAGGTACTTTCCGTTTCCCCAATATATAGTTCCCCGCAACCTGAGCACGTGATAACATATAATAGATTTCTGGTTTGACACGACATGTTAACGTTGTTGTTAACGATAAACTGTTTCCCATCAAAATTGAAACGATGTCCTTGTTTGATATAGGGACAAGTGCCACATCGCGAATCCTGGCATTTGGTAACTTCAAACTCCGATTTTTCTTTGAAATTGGATTTAGTAAGGATGCGTCGAAGATTCTTCGGCTGTCTTTTGCTGTTTATAAATTTTTGTGTTTCAAATATCTTAGCCATTGTTTCATCAGTCTTCAAGACGTCGTTTAGATGGTGTATTTCTGGGATTATGGGTGGTAACCAGTGGCAATGTTAGTTAATATAATAGGAAACGTTACAATATATTTATCGGTAATGTGTTTTGTAGAAAAATATATAGATATTGCATTTTTTTTTCAAGGCAAATACATTTAACTTTCATTGATGCTTAAAGAAAAAATATAGTGTATGTAAAACGCTAAAAAGTGTCTCAGGTTAAATAAATTTTCCATCCGTTTTAATGAAGTTTAGATTAAGTAAAAGTAAACTATTCTGGTATACTGTATGTTGCATAAGGACTCGATGTTTAAAAAAAAAATATCGTGTATGTAAAACGATTAAAAGTGTCTCAAGTTAGATAGATTTTCTAGCCGTTTTAATCAAATTTAGATAAAAAAAAAAGTAAACTATTTTGATATACTCTATGTAACATAAGGACTCATGGAAATAAAATAAACGTAATTCAATAAATTAAAATCAAACATTAGCCAAACAAGCATGTGTAGGCATTAATATTTTACGCAATGTATACTTATAGAAAACAACTGAGTATATTTTAAGAACGATACTGTAGATAAAGTTTGTAATGGGATGGACTTTGATATTTCCCCTTCCTTGTAATATACTATTTACTTAATTGGCCCAACCAGTACACCTTGTCAATGTTAAATGTTATCTTTATAAAATTGTAGCATAAACAATGATTTACTTTACATAATGGAATGCGAAACCGAAAGAACATAGGATATTATTTTCTAACCCTTTCCTTTACATAGCTTAAACATGAAAAAGTTACGAAGGAAACAGAACTCTAGCTCCGATAAAGATGAAGTGGACAATTGTGTTGGTATTCGCATTGGCAGGATCGAGAAAAACTTAGCTAAACAACCTGAAAGTGTTTTAAACATGGATTCTGTGGATGGTATCGAAAATGAGCATAATAAAACATGGACAAAAACAAACGAGCATACAGAACATTTGCTTGGAAATGTTATAGGAAATCGAGATGAAGTTCCAGGGTTCCAGGATAAAAGATCGGAGTTCCATCAACGGTACCCATTTACAATTGTAATATTTATAGGTTCTATCGCGTCTTTATTACTCTTTGTCATCGATGTTGCTTTTGATATTTTACTTGCGATGGAGTACAGTGACAGTGGAAGAATCTTGGAGTGTGCACTAACAGCATCAGTTGTAATAGTGTCATTTCTGGTAACTGGAACTCTGAGCACTATATGGTATATCCAAGATGTTGATGGACCCAAATATCGAATGAACAAGACACTTTTTTTGTTGACGACATTCCCCTTTTCAATTTTAATAAGGTAACGTCTAAAAACACCAAGAGTATTTTTTCAAGAATACATTAATTTTGCTCCTTATCTTAATGACGACCAAATGTTGTTTGGGATTTCAAAAATGTACATATGATTATTCGGAATGGCAACCAATTGCAGAATTGTTAATCGGTTAATCGCAAATCGCTCCGACCCATTAAGGAGGCTGGATGGTCAACCAATTAACCATCAGATCTACCTTAAATTTTTAAACATGATATGTTTGGCTGTAAACTATCATTAAGTAAGGAAAAATACAAATACTTCAGATTAAAAAAATAAACATTTTCCTAAATCCTTATACAAAGTGTTTTTTCCCATAGAGGCGAATATAGCCTAAAAATGCCACGACCATCGAGCCCTCTTAATCGGTTGCTCGTATCAAAATACACAAATTTGTGTATACTGCTTTTTTGTCATTTTCTTTCATTAATGCCACAGGAAGCACGATAATAATATTCTGTTGATATGTTAGTTATAATATTAGGCATCATTATCGTTTTAAGAGAAAATAATGAGCATACAGTCGCAAAATAATTTCTCTGCCCGCAATTTTGTGGTCAGTTCAACTTATCAAATAAAAGATGATCAGTAAAGGTCGATTGAAGTTTGATTATGAAGAGTTATATATGTTCCGTTTGAAGTATTCATCCTTTATGATTGGTTTTACATGTACTAATATCTGTTCTCTATAGAGAAATAGGCATTTGCTATTATTAAGTTAAATTAATGAATTTTTAAATAAAACAAATGTAAAATAAACACACTTGAAATAGGTACAATAATTACAGGTATAATTGTAATGGTACTTAACGGTGAATTTAATATCATTCGTTAATGGTTAGATGAATGGCGAACAGACAGGTAGGGACATGTTATTTCAATATTCATAATGATTCACGCTTTCTTAACAATTTCCCTCCACTGTCTCAGCTGGAGCCTTAACTGTCTCTAATTTAATTGTAACTTCAGATATCAATGTTTCAAAAGACATAGAATGAAATATTCAATAAAGTTGCCTAACAATTTAACTTTTATATACGACTAACCGATAGACAGATTTTGTAACCGGTTTCCATTGTTCCGACGGTGTAGCCGATTAAAACCGATTTAAAATTGCCATCTTTATGATTATGAATTTTTAATTTAGTAAATTGAAATAAATAAATGCATACCTTTTTAAACCAGGAAAATTTTTATTTATTGATAAAACTACTACTTGTATTATGCATATTTGACACCAAACTCCACGCAATTTCGTTGTTATATGGCGACTTATGTTTACTAATGATTTTATGCTGCTCACATGTTTTATTATTAATAGGACAGCATAAATGCCCAAGTGTCAGGAAAACATTGAATCTTTTGGAACAATTTTTCTATTGAATTTATGTTTTGTCATGTAGTGATAATGAACTGTGTTCAAATTCAAAAGTCCAAAGAAAAATTACAAAACAGGAGCAGAGCGAACACGGACCTCTTAGAAAAAAGAGATCGGATCTGGCGCAATTGAAGAGTGAGCATCCTCTGCTGACCGGTCACACCAGCCGTGTGCTCTTTGTCGTAATCGGGAAACACGGAAAAGTCCGTAGACAATTAGGTGATTAAATAGGGTCTAAAAATTATTATGAAAAACGTCAGTCAGCATGCGACCCAGCGGAAGATTGTATTTGCTGACAAGGTCGTTGTATAGACCATAGAACTTCCGAAAAGATGACTTCAAACGAGACGGTTGATAGTCCTTTTTTATTTAGTTGTTTGTCAGTAGCTTGCCTCGCCTTAGCAACGGTTCATACGAAGAGCCCGATGCGTATGCGTAATTAAATAACAGACAAAAACACCATATGCAGGTGATGAAGTTATTATTGCTACATAAGTAAGAAAAGTTTACTATAGAAAAACTGAAGTCATCACGTTTATCATTAAGTTTTGTTGTTACGTTACCATCGATGTGCATGTCCATCTTTTCTAATTTGCTTGAATTTAACTAATTAATACACAATTGAGACTTTCAAAAATCTTTGCATAATCTAATGATTTGCACTCTCTCTTTTCGACAGAAATCTTTCTTATATAAAACATGGCTGTTTAAGCCGTAAATCGCAATCAGAAGAAAAGGAAAGGTTCAAGCACTATCAACAAATGATCAAAGAGGACCGAGATGCAAGTCTTCTGAGGATGTTTGACGCCTTCATCGAATCTGTTCCCCAATTAATCATCCAGATTTATATTGCATTGCAAGACAAGGCCGAAGAGTTTCTGTACCTGGGTAAAAAAGACAGCTGATTATACCTTTGTTTGGTAAAGCTTAAAACTCCTTTTGGTCAAAGCGGAATTATCAGGGAAAGGAAAAGTTGCATAGAGTTTTGTCTAGCAACAAAAATGATAAGAAGACGAATAAAGACAAATAAAGCAATACTTTAACAACAAATACCGATAACGTCATTTTCATAAAGTATGTGTGATATTAAGGAAGGCAACGAAAGCTAATCAAAGGATTTTATTTTTGCTAAATCTTAAGAAAGGTTTGGTTATGAAAAGGCGATAAAAATTTACTTTTACTGGTTTTCTACTATAACAAAGTGTCTTCTCTATTTTTCTATCCCTGCTGACTTTTTACAATATTTATTCAACATATGATACATAGTTTTCGAACCTCTTTGATTTAATACAAAAGTACATGTATCGACATTTATTAAAATAAATGGATTATAAACACTCTAGTTATCTTAATGAACTATATTTAATCACATTAAAAAGCACTGCTTGTATCATACCAGAAAATATACATGTACATGTTTCTCTTGTCATTTTTTTCAAATTTTTTTTAAATTAGAGTTTGTTATCAGCATGAACATTTTGTTGCAACTACTTCAAAAAAACCTATATTAAAAACCCATAATAGTTAATTTCTTTCATTTTCTTGACAGAGATCCTGCGATCCATTACGATCGCTTCATCCCTTGCTGGTCTGTCCTGGTCTGTGACGTCATACTATAGAAACCTGAGAATATTCTCTGCAACTTCCGATTTGAAGGCCAATTCGTTATGTGGAGCTGTTGGGTATTTCCTGTGGCGTGTGTTTGAAATCGGACCAAGAATCACAGCCATTGTTATGCTTCTGTCCGTCGATGGCCACGGTCTCTACGTTATTTTCGGATCGCTGGTTCATTGGTTCATCATGTTAACTATGTCGTTTTTAAGGCATGTAAAAGTTTATACCAAACCTGTTCATAATATTATGTTCATCGTGTTCATCAGTATGGTACAGATCATCTCCTACATGAATCTGAGCCGCGGTAGCTCCCGGCTCTTTGCCATTGCTTACTACACCATATTTTACGTAGAAAACGCTGTGATGATTTTACTATTTGTGTTATGGACTGATATCGACATGTCGAGCTGGATCTTCATAGTAACAGTTTGTGTGGCCTCCTCGGGAACTTTATTTTGCACCCTGTTCATGGTCATGTACTATAGATTTTGCCATCCTAAGGTGTCGCGCAAATCAGAAGACATTGATGTGGAATTGAAAGTACTGTCATAGTGTTTTTTTTCACTAATGTTGAATGGTTAGTTTCATTATCAAGAATAACTTTTCATGTGTCCATTCATCATTGTTATGAAGACCATAATTAAGACCAAAAAGGCATCAAAGAATTATAATAATTGTTGATTGTTTTAAGATGAAATCATTTGGTTAAAATATTCCTTTTTTCCAAAGTATAACTTAAATTACAAACTCTATTTTATATAAGATCTTTAATCAGAAGAGATATAGAATTTGGAAAATTTTAAATATCTTGGTACAAGTTTCTGCTTGTAAATTAGGCTTTTTTTTATTTACGTCATGAATTAGGCACATGCCCGTTACTTTTTACCATAAAGATACCACCATCTTTATTTCTATTTTATTGCGTACATGTAATTGCTAGTTCTGTATTTGACACTCTTGCATCCGTTGTATGTTCTATTCAATTTTCAATTCACATTATTATGTGTTTTAATTGTTTCATTGTATTGTGATATGAACATATGTATGTCATACGGAAGCGTATCGTGGCCTACATTTGTTGTGTTATAACTTATACATTGTCATACTTTTTATCGTCTTATCAACATATAAACTATTATGTCGTTTTATTTATGCAAACATTCTGCATTGTATTGAGATGAGTTAACATAATTTAAATCACCTTTATAGTAATTGATCAGTTTTATTGCTATATGCTACATCAACTTAACAAAATACGGAGTTAAAAATAATAATTTAAAAATGGGTTTTAGTCAAATCGAGAAAGAAATGTTCACATAGCACAAAGAAAATAAATATATACATTATAGGTAAATCGACATAAATATGTTTACATTACTTGTTCCTACGATACCAAATACTATCATGCAAGACTTAACTGCATGAGCGTTGCATTTTCTCATTACATATGTACCATGATTTGACGTGAGTGTTGTCTTTATTCGCGTGGTAAAAAGACTCGTATCAAATCATGATGATGAGAAAACGCAAAACTCATGCTTTCAGTTCATGCATAATATTTTAAAAGCAAATGAAATAAATATCGAATATTTTGTTTCGACGCTTTGGTAAATGAAACATTGATCTTTGTTCGTGATGGTGTTGGTGGTGCTGGCGGAGCGGGGGATGGGTGGGTAATATAATACGTGTAAGTAAAGGATTTCATGTAGTTTAAATGTTCAATTACATGTATCTGTCTCAAAACTCATTTCACATGTTAACTTGAAAGTAACCCAAACATACACTATTAATAAGTTGAAACACAACAAGAGTAGGCCCTGATACGCTTCCGTACATACCCAGTCAAGAACTGTATAACATATGACATTGTATACATGATGTGCAAAAGCTCTATTTCAGGTGGAAATAAACAGATGAAATTGTTGAGTTTATTAAGGTGGTGTGAGATATCAGTCAAAGTTAAATGTTGATAAAAGTAAATTGTAATCAAAACACTCTAACCGGTTGAGAATTTTCAAATGTTTCAATATTTGACCAAAAAATATGTTTTAAAATATTTTGGAAAAGTGAAACTTATAAAAGCCCCCGCAATATTCGAATTCCTGAATTAAAGTTTTACCCAATACGCTACCCATATTAAAATCAAGTTCTCTTTAAAGAGTTGTAATTTGCACGTCAATATAATTATCTTGCATCTAGACATAAATATCTTTCATGTTGACATCATATTCTTGCATGTTGACATACTTGCCACCATAGACCTAAGAAAAATCACTGCCTACCCGAAATAATCATGATGATTTCAGACTCAAATTCCCATAGGAGACGACTTGGCTATATCTTTAAGGTATAACGTATTTATGTACATTAAAAGTAATTTGATGAATTATACTTGCTTTTTCCAATCAATTTATTAAATAGTTAAAAGAATGATGGAAATATAAACAATGAAATGCTCTTTTTATGATTCATGTGGGTTATGATAGTAGCGATCACTGCAGAAAAAAATTACATAACCCGCTTCCGCGGGTTATGTATTTCGTTCTGCAATACCGCCTTCTTCATATCCCGCATGAATCACCAATGAAAGAATTGTTTTGTTTAAATATTGCATGCGAAGTACTTTCATCAATAAGCGTGGATCTCGGGACAATTACATGCAGGTGTCATAACAGTATTTCACCGAAGGTTCACGTCAAAACATGGCTGAGGCAAAATAATTCCGAACTCCCCTTTGAATTAGGGGCGTTTCCGCCCGAGACAGGAGCTGATTCGGTTCTTTAGGCCCTTGTGTTATAGTAAGAAATGCGCAAATGTATCACTCTCGTAAGTTAGATTAGAACGAGACCATGCTATTTTGGGCAAAGGTTCTCACAGTTTTCATAAATTGTATGAAATAATGACGTGTTCTGTACCCCACTCCCAGAGGAAGGGTCGTCGAAACTTTTGCAGACATAATTTCTGGGGTTCACACGATATTAAGGTATCAGATGTACAATTGACATCACTTGGCAATTTAAAACCAAAAAAATCACTGAATATGAAAACACCGCGTAAATGCATACAGTATAACTTTGATCATATTTTCATAAATTGATGTTAAACAATCACTCATAACTTTCTAAAACGAGTAGATATCTTCATAATTTTTTAGTCACACAACACAAGGAGTATTTATCAATTTAATAATGTTAATTTTGCGATAACAAAAAATGAGTTATATTGCAGGTGTCATAACAGTACTTCATAACTGGGGCAAAATAATTCCCTAGACAGGAGCTGATTTTTTTTATGAGCTGAAAACAATGTTTAAGATGTCTGACTATCCAGGTTTTGTAACAATGCGAGGTCATTTGAATTTTTGATGGATGTTGTTTCCGGAGGGGGGTGAAATGGCCCGGGCTTGATTTTCAAGCACATGTGTAACTTCGACGTAAACAAAGTGTCATGCCTTGCTGGATGCACGGGTGTTTTTTGCTACTATATTGTAAATGAAGTATTGTTAAAAAAGATGTCAAGAGGAATTTTCCCAGAAGTTCGTTTTGAATTTTTAATCTGTATCTAAAGTTGCGCAGTTTTGGTAAGAATATATAGTAAAAATTAATACTGTAGTGACACATGCAGGAGTCAAGAAGACAGGATCCTTCTCCTTAAAAAATGAAATTATCCATGCATAAATTGTTAAACATACTCTGTATTACACTTTTGAATTTATATTTACTGCAGTGCATAAAGATAACCTTGCAATTACTTTTTACCTCTGCCACGCGCTCTATGTACGAATAACAAACTTTGTTAGTGTCAATTATTGTACGACTCAGCAGGAGGCCAGGAATCTTTAAATTAACACTCTACAATAAGAGTCCCCGTGTTATTTATAGGTATGAGGAATATGCTCCGGATGACCGACCGTGTCCCGTGTTTTATGATCGAACGTTTATTGAAATATTTAAACGTCACCGAATTCACTGAAGGCATTGTATTGATATAGTACCTGAGAATTCCTGGAACCCTGTTTGTACATGCATGTGAATACGGCAGAGATTCCGTTCAAAATGAACACCGATAACCGGAAATACAAAGTGATTTTAACGAGACGGTTAGCTAAAGAATTGGATCTTAATGAAAGCGAAACTACATTCAATCTCACTGAGCTACAAAACGGCGACACAACAATCGAGTGCCGAACTCTAGTTTGTTGTAAGTCTTGTTCGGAAGATGATATCGACAACTGGCGCAAAGGAAATGAAGACGATACCGACAACTTGCGCAAAGGAAATGAAGATGATATCGACGACTGGCGCAAAGGAAATGAAGACGATACCGACAAATTGCGCAAAGGAAATGAAGACGATACCGACAACTTGCGCAAAGGAAATGAAGATGATATCGACGACTGGCGCAAAGGAAATGAAGACGATACCGACAAATTGCGCAAAGGAAATGAAGATGATACCGACAACCGGCGCAAAGAAAATGAAGACGATACCGACAACTTGCGCAAAGGAAATGAAGATGATATCGACGACTGGCGCAAGGATCGCGCTGAAGAGGCGTTTTATAAGTTAGTAGGTGGTCGTACCTACAATTCTGAACAGAGAGCAGTGAACCAGCTTTATCCCTTCTCAGTCATTGATTTCCTTTCCGTTTTTTTCTCCGTAATATTTTTCTGCTTAGATTTCCTGACGGATATCATGCTAGCCAAAGATTACTATGACGATGGTATGATGTTAGAATTTACGTTGACGTCATCATTCGTTGCTGGGTCATTTCTGGTCACTGGAATACTGAGTTCCATCTGGTATGCTCAAGAGGAAAAACGTCGACACATTTGTTTGATAATCCTGACATTTCCATTTGCCATCATTGAGAGGTATAGTGTAACGTTATGTTTATTATGCAGATTACCACAGTGAAGGTACATGTATTACGGATTCGATATTGCAAAAGATTTTTGTTCGGTTGACATAATGGTGTATTGCATTCATGTTAACCGTGAATGCATAAATTTGAATCCTACATATTTCCTTAAAAAAAAATCATCTGAGAGGTTAAAGAACTTATATAATCTACTTACCGGTATATCTTTTACTGTAAAAAGACGACACTCTCAGATACTTGACATATCATGTATGAAAATGCCTTCACGGGTTAAAATGTTATATAATTACTTGGATTCAATACCGGTATTTACAGGAGAATGCAACTGACATTAATTTAGGCGATTCATTTACTAAAGTGTTAGGCTGTGCTGTGTATCTAAGACTTGTAACTTAAACAGTCAATATATATCTGTACCTGATCCCAAACGTAGTTAGCCACCAGTTCACTGACCATTGTCAGCTGTCGGTTTTTGTGTAAAAGTAATCCCTCATCTCAAGGTCCAAATTGCATGTCCTGTACGATCATGTTAAAGGTTCCAAGTTCTGGAAGTCGCAGACACACGTCTGAACTAATTTAGTAATTTGATGAGCATATATTACGGAAGGGTTTATACTCATGATTATAGAGTCATAATTTAAATCAAGATGCTCAGAAATTAATTAACAAATACATGTATTTTTATCCTACTATTTTAAAAATTGTCCCATTTGACAATTTTTAAAATAAGTACTTTTTAAAAAATGCCTCTGTTCACTTATTTGTAAAATGCATATTCAAAATATTTTTTAATTCCAGAAATATAAAATACGTAATCCATGGCTGCATGAGCAAGCAAAAAGGGAGCAATAAATACTATCACTATGTTGAAATGATCTTAACAGACCGAGACGCCAGTCTCCTTAGAATGTTTGACGCATTTATCGAGTCTGCCCCTCAACTTGTCCTACAAATCTATCTCATTCTCAGAGAACAGGAGAATCTCAAAAACTGCGAGAATATCGAAGTACACAATCGTAAGTTTTTATCATCAAGCTTATTGAAACGTTTATAGTGATGGTCGAGATGGCTGAGTCAAAGCATGAAATTACGAACCTTTGTATAGAGAGTTACAATATATTTGATCACTTTATTACACAATAGTGGTATTTATGTCGTGTTGTAAGAGTAAATTACTGACACACGGCAAAGTCAAAAATTTCAACATGACATATGAATTGCATATCGTCGTTAGGGAAATGCGAGACACGCATAGCCTTTTTCAATCAGTGAATGGATGATGGCTATGCCTGTCCCCTTTTTTAAACTGTGAGAGAATGATTTGCCGTTTTCATGAAAAAAAAGTAAAACAAATATAAGATGCATCGAATACAGATTAATTTTTGATAAAGATTTTGACAAGTGGCGATCCAAAAATATTCATCCAAACTACACCTTAAATTACAGAACAACATATCAAGGGCATGTTAAACTGATGTGTACAATTGCAGATATCATTCGGGAATGGACGGTCCTGTCCTCGTGGGTTTCTGTTTCCTGGTCGGTGACGGCGTACTATCGAGCCGAACGCGCCAGCAACGCAATGCACAATACCCAGCAGAAGACCTTACTCGCCGCCACCGGATACTTTCTGTGGAGAGCTTTTGAAATCGGAACCAGGGTATGTGCATTAGTCATGATGATTCTCATTAATCCAATCATATTTGCATTGATTGTCGCCATTCATTGGTCCGCTGTTGTCACGTGGTCATTTGCAACGAAGTTTAAGCCATACAAGACAATCCATGAAAACGCCATATTTATTGTGTTTATTGGATTTGTACAAGTGTTCTCCTTTATGAACATCAGCCCCGGTAAATCTCGATACCACGCACTGGTATACTATACGTTCTTTTATATTGAGAATATTGTTATACTTATCATATGGATTATTGTCAAGAAAGAATCTTTTTGTCCGTGGATTTATTATGGCGCCATTGGCATTGTCTGCAGAGGTATTGTTTTTACTCTAGTTTTTATTGCATGTTTTTATAAATTGTGTCACCCTAAAACAGGGATTTTGTAATGGAATAATTAAACTTTGTTTTGAACTTTTAAAGAGGAAAATTAGCTACAAGTATGTTAATGCTGCCGGTCTGAAGAATATGGAGGAGAGAATGCAGGTTTCCAGACCTTAATTGGCGGTCATATGATACAAAATTAACTAATAATATACAGTTCACATTATAACAATAAAGTTATTTAGAGTGCTTATGCACAAAAGTCATGTACATGGTCCTAGGTCTCCTATAATAAACCTTTAGATCTTGATACACGGTAGTATGAATATATGAAACAACTTAAACAATAAGTTAACTCATTTATAGTTCCATCGACAAACGTATGACCTACTGTCTTAAGCAGACAGGCACTGGAGCCCGATGTTATTTACTAACTGAATAAACAATGTAATTATAATTGAAACTGACAGAAAGTTGAACAAAGTATTCAGATATAATGGTAATGAATAAAGCTATAATCATTTATCAATAAATGACTAGATATCAGAAAATGTAAAGCTTTAAACCGACTAGAACTTCAGTACGCAAAACTGTGACGTGTGACGTCACAATCATGCGGTTTGAACTCCGCTTGCCGAAAAATCTAATAAAATACCTTAGTGCATTAAAAAAATACATTACCAGCTTTTGGTGCTGATTAATATGAAACATAATAGCGAGCGCAGAGAGCTCCATAGACAACGTGAATGTGAAATCTGCACATTGTTCAAGGAAAATTTTGTGAACCCGCGTGAAAAAGTTCCACATATCCCAATAATCCTTTGCGGTGCATAGCAACATGGTGGAAAAGGAAGCTTTTCTAAGGAAAATTCTTACATATACCTCTAAATTGCATACATCTTTTTCATTTAACAATAAAAAAAATCCTTTAAAAACACTAACGTAAACAACACATATGCTTACAAAAAAACTGTACCTATCTGAACTTTTGCTGCCATATGACGTCATTTCCTTTCCTGAATTATCCGACAATTTACGAAAACTTTCGAGAGCAAAAGAAAGTTAAGTATGACGTCACAGTGATCTCGCGGTACATTTAGAGGTGGATCAAGCGTCTGCACTGGATATAACGTTTATAGGAAGTACTCAGTATCAGTGCTAACTGTGTCTTTTCTGCTGATTGGTTTTGTTTTGATATTTTTTTTTAAATGCACATGCAAGTTCTATGCCTATTTTACTGTCATATTGATCCAATCATATATGCATACGGTAGGTACTGAGGTGACAAAAATTATTAAAAAAGAAAAGTATTATTATTAGATCTACATGCAGCCACGTCAGTTTGTAATAAAAAAAAATAAAACAAAAAAGAGAAAAAAAATAAACTGTTGAAATTTCTACATGTATTTGTTAGTTGCATATGTGTTCAAGCCATATTGGATGTCACACACTAAAAAAGGGGGAGGGCACATCAGTGTCTACAACGCAAATATTCCATACAAAAGTAAAAAAAAATTAATACAAGTTGATGTTACAGAGGAAATAATTAACAGATAACAACAAGGAACAAAATAAAAAATAATATAGCCACGCAATTTTTTGTTTACTGATAATAATGATTATTAAAAAGTAGAGGAATGATAAAACATAATTGTATTTACATTAAAAAAACATCAAACGGCTTTGTATTTATCAAAATATTTTAATAAGTCTGTTTGACATTTATTAATTGTCAGTGGTAGTTTGTTTATTAAGTGTATTAGCCAGGGGGAGACATTTGGAATAAATGTTTGATAACTTCGGGTTCCTTGCGGTGGTAAAAGTTTTCGAGACAAAGCCAAAGTTTTTTTTTGTTTGCAATTAACAATGATGAGAGATGTGTATAGTTCCTTCTGCGCTCGCCCCAACGGTCACGCCGTAAAACATATTACCTATGCTTTACAACTGTTATTATTATGCAAACAAGTATATTATACATATTTGACTGAAAAATATTGAGGAGACAGTGCAGGTTTCCATATCTTTATTGGCGGGCATATGATACAAATTGACAATATGTAGATAAGGTTGTCTACCGTGTTAGCCAGGATATTACTTGTACATTAATTTAAATCTCTATACATTGCTAATATAGCCTAATTTGTACACCAATTTTTTTTTTACTAGCTATATGCACCTTATTATTGTTATTTGTGTATACATGTGTACTACCGCAAACATTATCTGTGGAATCTATAAAACTCTTAATACTTCTTTATAGTCGGTATTTTTTTCATAAAGCAATGTAAAATTATATGACGAAAATAATAACCATAGTATTTTAGGTATTAGACAATGTGCTGCTTTGTAGATAGCTAATTAGATTTTTGTGCTTGAAGTTATTGTATACCTTGTTTGTTCTTATCAATAAATAAATTATTAAAATAAAAAAATAAAAAACTTCCCGCACTGAAGAGTTCTACTCAAATCAAACTAAAATTTGAGCCCCCTCACAAGATTACAATGGGGAACACTACATTTAAATGCAAATATAGTTAAATAAAATAATATTGGTTTCATATTTTAATGATTTCCAAGATTTATTCCAAAATGTTAGATCATGCATGACTGTGTTTTACAATGAATATACAGAATGTTCAGGTATACTCAGTACTCTTGAATTGGAATTGGAAATTTGGTACAGTGATAAAAATCTAACTGCATAGGCTTATTGTAAGTATAGTTACTCTTCCAGGCCTCTTAACATTATCTAAATAGGGTTGACGCTCGCACCTTTAAGCTTTTTCTTTTTTATCATAGCTTGTTCAATGAAAATTTGAAGAGAACATAAAAAAGACAACACGAGATATCAAAGTTTATCTTTTTTTTTAACTTTGTAGGTCATATAAAAATTACTTTCATTGGTTATACAATGACGTAGAATATGTTATATATTTGTTATACACTGGTAACTTTGTGAGTAATCTGCTTAATATTAAAGAAATTCACGTCTGAACTTTCTATGATAATTGTATACATATTCAGTGAATTAAATTGTTTATACATTTATATTTACGGCTTAAAATCGCCTTTTTTTAACGTTTGCAACTCAATTATCTGTGAAAAAGTTATGATGCAATCAAGTTTCATATTCGTCTTAGTTCAACAGCTAACAATATGCAAATGTTAATTTTCCTTCTTGCAGAGAATGCATTGTGATGAAAAATTGACGTGGACTTGAATGCACCCCATTTGTTTTATAAAATACATCAGGGTATTTTTTGAGCGGGGGAGGGGTTAACCTTAAACATATTTTAATAAGATTTTTAAAAAGTGTGAGGAGTATATATGGAAAATGCTAAACTTTTCATTTTAATAAATCACACTCTAGCTTGATGAATCTGATTGAAACAAGACACAGTGAAAAAAGTAAACTTGTAGACGTTTTGATTCTACAACACTGTTTTATAGTCTGTCCCAAGATAATTTGCCGCATATTTTCTTTAACTATTCGATATTTATAAATACCTCTTGGTTCAGATGGTGTTCATTCAATAGTATGAAAAAATCCAGAAATTTCCACTTTGAAACGCCCCCACTAGCTTGTCAGGTTATATTACACGGCTAAAAATAAAACGTGTATGAGATTTTCCATTGCTAAAGAGATGAAGGTACCCGGATTTGCGATGAATTCCGAGTGACTGCCGAATGGAGAAAAGATGTCATCATTCCCCGTTATTAATCTCCGTATGTATCTCCGGATTTGCGATGAATTCCGAGTGACAGCCGAATGGAGAAAAGATGTCATCATTCCCAGTTATAAATCTCCGTAAGAAATCTGTTTTCGTTCCTGTGAAATTTTACGAGGAAAATGACAATGTGTATATGAAGTTATCATGTAAAATTTCCCTTTCATGGATTTCAAGTGCATTTCTTTCACTGGTATGTGTATTTTTATTTGTATATTTTAAAAACCGTTGAAATATCTTAGGACAGACTATAATAGTGTTTCTAAAACAATTTTGTAAAAGCCCGTAATTTTTCTCTTCAAAATATTTCAAAACCAGTGGAAAATTGTTACAGTATTTCATTTGAGGGTGGGGAAGTGTTTTGGGCGAGCAAACACTTTTCATCTACATACATATACATGTATAATATGCATGCATTAAATCCTTATCCTTATTAAGATATCGGATCCCTGCTTCCCAGGTAGGGTTTCCAATTTCGATATCATATTACTTTGCTTGTAATTAAAGACATAAAGGGGATTCTGACCTCCATCTCCCTTCAACCACTGTGACACACAACCCTCTAAAACCGTTATTGAAAGCCGTGTCCGGTAATTTAGGCGCACGGTTGACATATGCATTGACATATGATAATTAACTTTACTTGTTTTGATGCTTAACCCCGATATGTAGCGGACGGAGAGAGAAAGGGGCCGACATTATGCTTTTTATTTTTTGATCTTCAAGATTTTTTTTATCTAAATCTGGCCTGTTCCAGTTACATTAAAAAAACAATAGTACGTGCCCGGAACTAAAACTTCGAGTGACATATGGGATAATGAGTATAATTCTCTGTGAGAGACGACAATGCAATAATTAAGAGTCTTGTGACTTGCAGTTGACTGAGTAATGCCACAGGTGACATGAAAACGCTTTATTTATCATTAAAAATATGTTATGAATAATTTGTGGAATCATGATAACCATTTGACATCCCCAATTCATCTGACATACTAGACACTTCAAAAAGCTTCATATTCTTTAAAATTGCTGGATAAACGATCACAGGTTTTGTTGCAATTCTTCAGATAGTTTTTAAAAATTCCATGATTAGATAAACATTAAGATTTGTTGCTATCAGTGGCGTAGATCTATATGATAAGCCTTGTTTAAGAGGCATTACAGAAATACATACTATGAGAACTCAAACACCTAGTCACACACAACGCTAGTGATGGCTTAAAGAGGACACTAACATTATAATTTAAATATGAAATTAAGAAGAAAAACCTATTTGATCTAAAATAAGATCAACTGAATGGAAAATTGCTAAATCGAAAGTACAAAGTAAACCGAGAAAAGCGTGCTTTTCAGTCATTTTACGTAGTTTAATGATTGAGGTAGAATCGCTAAAGCTACATAATTCTGAAGATAAAAATGAAGTGAACAATATGGTTGGTTACCATAGGTACAAAGTCATTAATGGAAGTGAATCTCACTCGGATATGGTAGACGGTATACAATCGTCTCAAACATCTAACAACATCCCATGCAGGGTCACGTCAGTGTGACCTTTCAGTTAACCAATGAAATCACGACTCCGACTCTTTGGCTGAGGGCTCAGAACTCCTCTGCTTTTTTTTCGACATACGTAGATGACCAAGGTGTTCAAAGCGAAAGCAAAACAAAGATGGCACAGCCCATGACAACGAGGAAAACTTGTGTTTGAGGAGATGCCTGTATTATATGTGGATTTTCGTTTGTCCAATACGAAAAGACAGCTGATGGGACTGTTATTATTCACAAGTTTTATCAAAATAAACTAAAACTGAACACAGAAAGGATAGATTGTATACGGAAAATAAACCGAAAGATCGGATCTCGATCTCAAAGGGTGTAACGCGGGCGTTTGTAGGAAATGCTTCAGAAATGTCGTCCAAAATGCACACCAATATCTCTTCTTGTTCTTTTTTAAGCCTTTTAACGTTGAATAACTGAAGCACTTCTTCGGACGCCAATTTGAACATTTAACCGAGATGACTTTAGAAACACGAATCTGATTGGATAATTCTGAAATGTTTATTCATATTTGAAAGGTCTCACTGACGTGACCCTGCATGGGATGTTGTTAGATGTTTGAGAAGCGGTAGTGGATTCAGAACGTCTAATTTTAATTAGATTGGACGGTATAGGAATTTTGAAGAGAAACGCGGTAGGAAATCGAGATGAGTAAGCCAGAGGTATAACAGAATTCCAGGATAAAATCACAGACAATTATCAACGCTACCTATTCACTGTTCTGCAATGCGGAGGCGCTATTAACCCCTTTACGGTAACTGCGGGACTGCTCTTTTGCAGGGCAACATGACATAATTTGGTGAAATATGACGTAACGTCAATTGTTTAATTTACGTCTTTTAATTATATACCTACTAAAATTTCGGCAAAGTATATCAATTTGCCCTGCAAGAGAGCAGTACCGCAGTTATCGTGAAGGAGTCTGTTATTTCTCTGATACTCTTCGTCGTTGATGTTTTGCCGATATTATACTCGCCATGGAATACAGAGACAATGATATAATCTTAGAATACGCACTGACGTCATAATATGACGTGATAATTGCGTTATTTCTATTGACCGCAATTCTGAGTTTTATCTGGTATTCCAAGATGCTGGACCTAAAGATCGAGTGAAGAAATTTTTTTTTGATCGTGGTTTTTCCCTTTTCAATCATAATAAGGTAAAATTACAAAAACATACAAGTTTGTAGGACCTTTTTTTTTGCATAATTTGTTGCAAGGGGTCAATCAAAAATTAAAAATATGCTAAAGTGTTCACAGTTCGTTTTTCCTTTTTAACAGAAATTTTGTATACAGAATACATGAATGGAAAATCGAAAGTCGAAAATCACGCTTAGAAGGAAAGAGGTTAAAGCACTATCGAGAGAAGATGAAAGACGGCCTTGATGTGAGTTTTCTGAGGATGTTTGACTTCTTTCTTTGAATTTGCACCCCAGTTAATCATCCAGATCTATATTGCAATGCACCATCCACCTCAAGAGTCTTATCTTTGCATCTAGGTATAAAAAATAAGATTAAAATGTTATTCATTAATTAGACATGCATGTACTTTTGTGCAATTTATAACTCTCAGCGAAAATATATTTATACAATACAAACCTCAATAAAAAAGACCATTAATGCATAAAACATTTCTGACTGTAGAAGCTATTATATGAATATTTATTAATTTTAGAGTATGTGTTGTTGAGACAAACAAACATTATCACAGATATATTGTTAATGTTTTGGTTTTAAATAATATTTCTCACATGCAAGACAGGGCACACGTAACATTTCGTATTGGAATTGCAAAATTTCTATGGCTAACTTCTTTAGCCTTCTTTATTATAAATTTATATATCAACATATCACAATTCTTTACCAAAGTATTTTTATTAAAAATGTATGCCTACTTTGTCGTATTTTTTAAAAAGTATCTTGGATAGACGAATTGCAAACTACATATAAATATTTAAATCGATGATATCACATTATTCTCCATCGACATGGCTGTTGATTATTTCAATTAACTTAAGAGGTGTCATTTAACAAAAGTGCAAATAGATTATTTCATTTACAAAAGCCCTACGACCCTTTACAATCGCATCATCCCTTGCTGGTCTGTCTTGGTATTTGACGTCATACCATAGAAACCTGGGTACGTATTGCAACTTCTGGTTTGAAGGCCAACTTGTTATGTGGAGCTGTTCGGTATTTACTCTGGCGTGTGTTCCCGGCTTCTTTCCATTACATATACACCCTATTCTACGTAGAAAATGCAATGATGGTTTTACTATTTGTGTTATGGACTGATATCGACAGATCCAGTTGGATTTTCATATTAACAGTTTGTGTGGCTTCCTCGGGAACTTTATTTTGCACGCTGTTCATGGTCATGTACTATAGACTTTGCCATCCTAAGGTGCCATGCGAATCAGTAGAATTTGTTGCAAAATCGAAAGTATTATCTTTTTTGTCTATTTTTCATTTATGTTGAATGGATAGTTTCGTTATTGAAACGATGGACAACTTATTTTGTGGTAATTTATACTTTTCATAAAGACCACTCTAATTAGGACCAAAAATAAATAAACGTAACTGTATAAATTAAAATCAAACATTAGCCCAACAAGCATGTGTAGGCATTTATATTTTACGCAATGCATACTTATAGAAAACAATTAAGGATATTAAGAACGATACAGTAGATAAAGTTTGTAATGGGATGGACTTTGATATTTCCCCTTCCTTGTAATATTCTATTTACTTAATTGACCCAACCAGTACACCTTGTCCATATTAAATGTTATCTTTATAAAATTGTAGCATTAACAATGATTCACTTCACATAAGTGAATGCGAAACCGAAAGAACATAGGATATTATTTTCTAACCCTTTCCTTAACAAAGCTTAAACATGAAAAAGTTACGAAGGAAACAGAACTCTGGCTCCGATGAAGATGAAGTGGACAATTGTGTTGGTATTCGCATTTACAGGAACGAGAAAAACTTAGCTAGACAACCTGAAAGTGTATTAAACGTAGTTTCTGTGGATGACATCGAAAGTGAGCATAATAAAACATGTACAGAAAAGAACGAGCATACAGAAAATTTACTAGGAAATGTTATAGGAAATCGAGATGAAGTTCCAGGGTTCCAGGATAAAAGATCGGAGTACCATCAACGGTACCCATTTACAATTGTACTATTTATAGGTTCTATCGCGTCTTTATTACTCTTTGTAATCGTTGCTTTTGATATTTTACTTGCGATGGAGTACAGAGACGGTGGGAGAATTTTGGAGTGTGCACTAACAGCATCAGTTGTAATAGTGTCATTTCTGGTAACCGGAACTCTGAGCACTATATGGTATATCCAAGATGTTGATGGACCCAAATATCGAATGAACAAGACACTGTTTTTGTTGACGACTTTCCCCTTTTCAATTTTAATAAGGTAAAGTCTAAAAACACCAAGAGTATTTTCAAGAATACATTAATTTTGCTCCTGATCTTAATGACGACCAAATGTTGTTTGGCATTTCAAAAATGTACATATGATTATTCGGAATGACATACTCTGGCGTGTGTTCCCGGCTTCTTTCCATTACATATACACCCTATTCTACGTAGAAAATGCAATGATGGTTTTACTATTTGTGTTATGGACTGATATCGACAGATCCAGTTGGATTTTCATATTAACAGTTTGTGTGGCTTCCTCGGGAACTTTATTTTGCACGCTGTTCATGGTCATGTACTATAGACTTTGCCATCCTAAGGTGCCATGCGAATCAGTAGAATTTGTTGCAAAATCGAAAGTATTATCTTTTTTGTCTATTTTTCATTTATGTTGAATGGATAGTTTCGTTATTGAAACGATGGACAACTTATTTTGTGGTAATTTATACTTTTCATAAAGACCACTCTAATTAGGACCAAAAATAAATAAACGTAACTGTATAAATTAAAATCAAACATTAGCCCAACAAGCATGTGTAGGCATTTATATTTTACGCAATGCATACTTATAGAAAACAATTAAGGATATTAAGAACGATACAGTAGATAAAGTTTGTAATGGGATGGACTTTGATATTTCCCCTTCCTTGTAATATTCTATTTACTTAATTGACCCAACCAGTACACCTTGTCCATATTAAATGTTATCTTTATAAAATTGTAGCATTAACAATGATTCACTTCACATAAGTGAATGCGAAACCGAAAGAACATAGGATATTATTTTCTAACCCTTTCCTTAACAAAGCTTAAACATGAAAAAGTTACGAAGGAAACAGAACTCTGGCTCCGATGAAGATGAAGTGGACAATTGTGTTGGTATTCGCATTTACAGGAACGAGAAAAACTTAGCTAGACAACCTGAAAGTGTATTAAACGTAGTTTCTGTGGATGACATCGAAAGTGAGCATAATAAAACATGTACAGAAAAGAACGAGCATACAGAAAATTTACTAGGAAATGTTATAGGAAATCGAGATGAAGTTCCAGGGTTCCAGGATAAAAGATCGGAGTACCATCAACGGTACCCATTTACAATTGTACTATTTATAGGTTCTATCGCGTCTTTATTACTCTTTGTAATCGTTGCTTTTGATATTTTACTTGCGATGGAGTACAGAGACGGTGGGAGAATTTTGGAGTGTGCACTAACAGCATCAGTTGTAATAGTGTCATTTCTGGTAACCGGAACTCTGAGCACTATATGGTATATCCAAGATGTTGATGGACCCAAATATCGAATGAACAAGACACTGTTTTTGTTGACGACTTTCCCCTTTTCAATTTTAATAAGGTAAAGTCTAAAAACACCAAGAGTATTTTCAAGAATACATTAATTTTGCTCCTGATCTTAATGACGACCAAATGTTGTTTGGCATTTCAAAAATGTACATATGATTATTCGGAATGGCAACCAGTTGCACAATTGTTAATCGGTTAATCGCAAATCGCTCCACCCATTAAGGAGGCTGGATGGTCAACAAATTAACCATCAGATCTACCTTAAATTTTAAACATGATATGTTTGGCCGTAAACTGTCATTAAGTAAAAAAATCCAAATACTTCAGATTAAAAAATTAACATTTTCCTAAATCCTTATACAGAGTTTATTTTCTCATAGCGGCGAATATAGTCTTAAAAAGCCACGACCAACGTGCCCTCTTAATCGGTTGCTCGTATCAAAATACACAAATTTGTGTATACTGCTATTTTTGTCATTATCTTTCATTAATGCCACAAGAAGCAATAATATTCTGCTGATATGTTAGTTATAATATTATGCATCATTATCGTTTTAAGAGAAAACATCTAAACTAATGAGCATACAGTCGCAAAATAATTTCTCTGCCCGCAATTTTGTGGTCAGTTCAACTTATTAAGTAAAAGATGATCAGCAAAGGTCGATTGAAGTTTGATTATGAAGAGTTATATGTTCCGTTTAAAGTATTCATCATTCTTTATGATTGTTTTTATATGTACTAATATCTGTTCTGTATAGAGAAATAGGCATTTGCTATTATTTAGATAAATTAATGAATTTTTAAATAAAAACAAATGTAAAATAAACACACTTAAAGTAGGTACAATAATTAAGGTCTTCCGTTTCCAACGGAAGACCTTATTGTTATTCTTCGGTTTCTTTTTCTTCATTATTTTTCTTTTTTTTCCAACAAATTTTGTGCACGCGATTTCTCAAAAACGACTCGACCGATTTTCATCAAATTTACAGATATGATAGATACTGATTTGAACTTTATACGCAATTTTTTATTTTGATGACGTCATTTCCGTTTTTGAGATATTGACGTTTTAGCGATTTTCAGAGGGTCGGCTTGTCCTGGGATCTTCTCCTTAACGATTGAAGATATCGAGTTCAAATTTTCAGGGATTGTAGACGAAACATTGAAGATGTGTCTTTAGGCATTCTTTTTTACCTGACTCAAAAGGCGCCGAAGCTCGCCTGGACCCGAAAATTGAGATTAAAAAAGCGTCATCATTTTTCGAGGTTTTCCTTGTTTATCTCTTTTCTTGGAAATATTTTGATATAAATATGAAAAGCAAAAAAGTTAAGATTTACAAGACGTTTCATTTGATACCAAGAAAAAGGGGCTGGCCCCTCAAATAAGGGACCTAGAGGGCTCTAAAGTCTTTTATCTATAACCCTTTACTGAGGGATATTTTGTAATAAATTATAGAAGCAAATATGTTTATCTTACAGTTATGTAGCCTAACAGTATTATGATTTTCTCATGTGTTACGTAATTAGGGGTTTTTAGGGGTCAAAAGTCCAAAACTTTGATCACCTATAACTCAAAAAGGAAAAATATTTTGAAATGCAGTATAGAAGAAGAGATGCTCAAAATGATGTACTTAACAATATGCAACCTTCAAAATTTTGTTCAGCGGCCCCAAAAAGGAGATAAGGGACCGGCCCCTAAAACGTTCTTTCTCAGATATCTCAAGAACGGTAACGAATTTCTTAACACTTGTTGAACAAAATGTCTTAAATATTAAATGACCTTTCATTTGATACCAAGAAAAAAGGGCTGGTCCCTCAAATTAGGGACCTAGAGGGCTTTAAAGTCTTTTATCTATAACCCTTTACTGAGGGATATTTTGTAATAAATTATAGAAGCAAATATGTTTATCTTACAGTTATGTAGCCTAACAGTATTATGATTTTCTCATGTGTTACGTAATTAGGGGTTTTTAGGGGTCAAAAGTCCAAAACTTTGATCACCTATGACTCAAAAAGGAAAAATATTTTGAAATGCAGTATAGAAGAAGAGATGCTCTAAATGATGTACTAAACAATATGCAACCTTCAAAATTTAGTTCAGCGGCCCCAATAAGGAGATAAGGGACCGGCCCCTAAAACGTTCTTTCTCAGATATCTCAAGAACGGTAACGACTTTTTAAACCCTTGTTGAACAAAATGTCTTAAATATTAAATGACCTTTCATTTGATACCAAGAAAAAAGGGCTGGCCCCTCAAATTAGGGACCTAGATGGCTCTAAAGTCTTTTATCTATAACCCTTTACTAAGGGATAGTTTGTAATAAATTATAGAAGCAAATATGTTTATCTTACATTTATGTAGCCTTACAGTATTATGATTTTCTCATGTGTTACGTAATTAGGGGTTTTTAGGGGTCAAAAGTCCAAAACTTTGATCACCTATAACTCAAAAAGGAGAAATATTTTGAAATGCAGTATAGAAGAAGAGATGCTCAAAATGATGTACTTAACAATATGCAAGCTTCAAAAGTTTGTTCAGCGGCCCCAATAAGGAGATAAGGGACCGGCCCCTAAAATGTTCTTTCTCAGATATCTCAAGAACGGTATCGAATTTCTTAACACTTGTTGAGCAAAATGTCTTTAAAAGTAAATGACCTTTCATTTGATATTAAGAAAAAGGGGCTGACCCCTCAAATAAGAGACCAAGAGGGGTTTAAATGTTTTCAACTAAACACCTGAAACGAAATAGTATCTGGCCCTTAGAATGTAGACATTTTTCTTCTATTTTAAATCATGTTTAGCTATTAAATAGCAAAATCAAGGTAGTACATGTATCTCAAATTCTAAAATCAGACGGAAGACCTCCTCGTTGCTCGCAACGAGATCGTGTCTAGTTACAGGTATAATTGTAATGGTACTTAACGGTGAATTTAATATCATTCGTTAATGGTTAGATGAATGGCGAACAGACAGGTAGGGACATGTCTCAATATTCATTATGATTCACGCTTTCTGAGCAATTTCCCTCCACTGTCTCAGCTGGGGCCTTAACTGTCTCCAATTTACTTGTAACTTCAGATATCAATGTTTCTGAAGACATAATATAAAATTTTCAATAAAGTTGCGTTAAAATTTAACTTTTTTATGTTATATACGACTAACCAATAGACTGATTCTGTAACCGGTTGCCATTGTTCCGACGGAGTAGCCGATTAAAACCGATTAAAAAGTACCATCTTTAATGATTATACACGTATATGAGTGATCGAAGAGCAGTCAAATTCGGTGTCAGAAAGAAAGAAGGATTTAGAAATCGTCATTTATTCATCCCTCTTTTCACTCGAGGTAATTGCCTAACCCCATGAAAACTTCTGAATACCCCTGTACACTTGTTAATACCGGTATTGATTCCAAGTACTTCATATCGTTTGCAATATAAATTCCCTCGATACTTTTATTTAAGGAATGAATTTAATTTTGACGTATGTTAAACGATATAACATAACTTGGGGCAGTTTACGCTTTTTTATAAACCGCTTCGCGGTTTATAAAGCGTAAACTGCCCCAAGTTATGTTATATCGTATAACATACGTCAAAATTAAATTCATTCCTTATAATTTAATACATTTAACAAAACTAACTTTCCGTACCATTTTCATCATTTTGTTTTAAAGAGGTTCGCTCCTTAGGTTTTGGGTAGCCATTTTGGGTCACCTCTAGTTTGAAAATTCTGCATCACATATTAATTCTAGTTGTATATTTATATTTTACAATGCCAAATAAACTTTATTGAATAAAATTGTTTTTAAAAAAATTACATTTTTACAGAGTTTAGTAAGGGACTATATTTTGTGGCGGAAGGTTTTCAAGAAGGAAATGAACAATTTTCATAACTCACTAGATTTAGAGTACTGTTACTTTAGCTTCCTAATTTTCAGCGCAGACCAAACTTCTAGATAGTTTTGGTGTTACGATATATTCATGATGTTCTAAAAAAGATATTTAAACAATATTTTGATATTTCTATCGATATATTTTGGCATATTAAGCTTATATTTCATAGAAGTAAAGAAAAAAATTACTTCAATTTTGGCCTAAAATCAGCTTATTTCATGCTATATCTCAAATTTTTGAGATGTGACCCCTACCTGTTTTACTTTTAAATGAGACATTAGATGCTTGTCTATTTGTATGCAACGTTTTGGAAAGATGACATTACTATATTTTTTTTTATTTGTATTATAATTTGATTACTCCAAAATTTTGTAACATATGTTGTTGTGATCATTATGTACTGGCCTTTGAAGCCACAGTAAAGCAAGAAGTTATAAACTTTGACTTAGATTTTACTTTTATAGTCACTACATGTGTTCAACTTCATACTGTATTAATATCATAACTAAATAATAGTTCAAACTATAAATATTTGTTTGATTTCTTCAAATAATCAATTTCCATGTCAAATTTTAGCAAAAATTTCAGGGAAATAATCAATTCTGTTTGGGGCCCTTTATTTCCAAAAAATGGCATGTGACATGGGTCACAAATAAAATAAATGAACATTTTAGGTCCTCATCTTTATATCCAAGTGGTTTTCGGATGATTGACATTACTATTATTTCAGGAGCCAACCTCCTTAACCGTAAATGACATTTTAAAATACCCCCGAATTAGTACAACATCCTTAGTAACAGGTGACCCAGATAAGAACGAAGCGAGGGGTGGCGGCCATATTTGAATTTGGTGTTTGTACGCTGGTTCGCGACTTCACAGTTTACTTCTCAAATGTAAAGGGACAGTTGTTAAAAGTTGAATTAGACATAAACTCAGAACAGAGGAAGTGTGAAGATTGCAGAGGCAGGCCTCTTAGGGCCGTGGATGCAGCACACGAGGCAAGTTCATGTTCGGAGATCGACTCGGGATTGGGAGTGGTGTGTGAAATGACCGAGCATGCTGAAAATGGATTGTTTGTATTTTATGGTTTTACAGTAAGTACATTAAGAGTGTCGCTCATTTGTTTTCTATGAGCCGTCGAGCTATCTCGATTGTAACTGCTCACAGAGGATTCATATTTTCAGTTTATGTTTTAAGTCCCGACATCATTCTTTAACAGTCTAACGTTAGTATAAGGGGAGGGGGGGGGGCTAGATCAATCAGATGGAAATCTGTTTGCTCGTCAAAGAGGCATCAGAATATTAAAACCACACCAAAACACCATTATAAACCTAGATAGCTTAAAAGTAAAGCGCTCTGAAAAGGGAGATTTGGGTGCAAATACCTTTCTGGGTTAAAATCCTGAGGTGTTTTGGTAAAAAAAAATGCGTGTATTTTTACTATGGTAAAAAATTTATGGATATTTTTTTTATTTTTCCATAACATACCTTGAAAAAGATTCAAGTTCCCTCCTCTCATTTTGTGCTCCTTTTTATAGAAATTCATTTTTTTCTGTCTTGAAGTTGTTATAGTTCAATTTGTGAGACATTTTTAAATTATTTTTTTTTTAACTTGGAAAGATTGGAGCAGAATTTAATAATAAAAAAAACTATATTATTTACATTTTATTTTAAATTTATATTATGCAAATGAAAAGAGATAAACTTAATCATATTCTATTTATTCACTCTGATATAGGCCTACACATGTATGCATGTGTACATGTAAGGTTTACATGTAAAAAAAAAAAAGTAGTTCCGGATAGATGTTGTCAAGGGGGTGTGTCCCCATACCAAGGCATGTTATACAATATAATACATGTCCCTCCATCTGTATCAACCAATCAAGTGAGGCGTTACAACCAAAATTAAATTATTTTCTAGTTTGATCGATGGCAAAATAGAAGGTTTAAAAAGTAAATTGAAATAAATGCATACCCTTTTAAACCAGATTTTTTTTATTTATTGATAAAACTACTACTTGTATTATGCATATTTGACACAAAACTCCAAGCGATTTCGTTGTTATATGTCGACTAATGGTTACTAATGATTTAATGCTGCTCACAGGTTTTATTATTAATAGACAGCATAAATGCCCAAGTGTCAGGAGAACAATGAATCTTTTGGGACAATATTTTGCTATTGAATTAATGTTGTGACATGTCGTGATAACGAACTATGTTCAAATTCAAAAAATGATAAGAAGACGAAAAAAGACAAATAAAGCAATACTTTAACAACAAATACCGATAATCAAATTTATCCCTTACAGATAAATACAGTTATTGAGAATAAATTAGTGTAATTAAAATCTAAGAAATATGATGCAATTTTTCCGGAAATTTATTTTTATACATCATGACTTTGATACTTTATTTATCCCTGAGCATGCGCTTTTGGCCTTTTCATTTCAATCCTCGGCCGAGTGAACACGAAAATTTGAACAGCGGAAAAAATCAAATTCGATCAGTGAGGTAAAGTAGCAATCTGATTAAATTAAGCTTCGAAATTGAAAAATCGGACCCATCTATTCATATTTCTTCAATGTATTTTCATTTTATTGGCTAATATTTCAACAACAAAAAAATTGTCGACACGTACGCAGATTAAATTTTCAGTTATAGATTTACAAATCCAGGTATTTGCATGCAAAGTCTTGACAGTTTTTTGGTTTATTTGCAAGAGAATGAGCACTGGAATGTTGAGAGCGGGATCGTCTCGGTGATCCAAATCAAAGTCCCCTTACGCGAGACCTGCACAACCAACACGATCCACGCTGGCCACAGACCAAGCACGTGCTATTGGCCCCACCTTTGCCACAGACCAAGCTCCAACTCCAAGTGTCCTCAACATTCCCCAAATTCCAAGCAGTGCCCCTAATGCCTGTGGAATGTCTAGCTCCCCGCCTGCTGCACAGTTGTCAACTATGCCTGTGTTAGAGCCTCAACTCAGTCAACCGCAAGGATCCAGTATGTCTACTGTAACATCACCTGTGATGGCTCAGCACGGTATGCATATTAATCCCCTTGTTAGCATTACATCTGATCTTGGTACTAATGTTCCATTGATAACACAAGAAAAAACTTGGAATAATGAATACATTGACCAAGCGAAGTTATTGCATTTAGACCCTCAGCTGAAACTCAACAGCTCCTTGTATTAGAGGATGGGCAAATTTAGATTACAAACAAATCAAAAGATAAGAAAATAGCTTCCATTTCCGAATGGACAGATGCATTCTTAATTTATGCTGCTATTTATCTGAAAAGGTTTCCTCAGCATGTCCAGGGTATAATCAAGTATATGAGTTCAATAAGACTAGGTGCATCACGTTCCACAACAATGGGGTGGAGGGACTATGACATACAGTTTCGGTTGAGAAGGGCAAAGAACCATTTGATTAATTGGAAAAACATTGATGCAGAATTGTGGTTAATATATATGGGTCAGGGATCTGTGCCTGAACGGAAGCCTGCTTATAGCTTGCACCAGCACAAGCGCTGTTAAGATTTCAATTTGAAGGGTTCCTGTCTCAAAAGAGGTTGTAGATGTTCACATAATTGTCTTAAATGTGGTCAAAACCACCCCTCCATTACTTGTTCCAATAATCAAACCACCCATAATACTAGCATGTCAAAAAAGGTTTCCCACAGTGTAGGTCAACAAGGCAATGCCAATCCTTATGTCGCTAGATTTCCAAGGCCATTTCGTCAATAAGGATCCAAGTCTTTGGGATTTAGGTTACACCCCAGTCAATGTTTCTGAATTAACCACTTTGTTACAAAACTATCCAAACATAACGGTAGCAGATCAGCTATTACATGGGTTTACATTTGGTTTTTCATTGAATTACATGGGTCCTAGGGGTCCTATATCTTGTAAAAATATGGTGTCTGCTTCAGAAAATAAAGACCAATTGTTAGCTTAATTGAACAAAGAAATAGAATAAGGTCGCATTTTTGGCCCATTTGATGTCCCACCATTTAAAAATTTTCATTGCAGCCCAATAGGAGTTTTACCAAGAAACAAGGTGGCTTTAGGTTAATTACCAATTTATCTGCTCCTCGTGGAAATAGTATTAACGAATTCATTGATCCTGAAATCTGCAGTGTCAACTATTCATCATTTGATCAAGCTGTTAACATGGTGCAAAACCTTGGTCCAAATGCACAGTTAGGAAAAATGGATATTTCCAATGCTTTTAGATTGTTACCAATAAGACCGGAGGATTTTAGTCTTCTCGGTTTTAAGTTTCTTGACAAATACTATGTAGATAAATGCTTACCAATGGGTTGTGCCATATCATGTGCATTGTTTGAAAAATTTTCTACTTTCTTACATTGGTCAGTAGAACACCATACTAATTTAAATTCCATTGTTCATTATTTAGATGACTTTTTGTTTGCTGGAGCTCAAGGGACAGACAATTGTTTAGTATTAATGGATAGTTTTCAGCAAATTTGTTACAGGTTAGGTGTTCCTTTATCAGATGAAAAGACTGAGGGTCCAACAACTTATATTGTATTTTTGGGTTTAGGTTTAGATTCAGTTAGTACATCAATTTTCATTCCAAAAGAGAAAGTTGAAGCATTAAAGAAAGATATACTTCAAATTCAAGGAAAATCCAAAGTTACATTGAAACAGCTTCAGTCATTAGCAGGTTCTTTAGCTTTTGTAACGAGGGCATTACCGGCGGGTAGGACATTTACATGTCGCATATATGGGCTTATATCAGGTGTTTCTAAACCATATCATTTCATACGCCTGACAAGAGAAATACATAGTGATCTTCAGATGTGGTTAAAATTTCTTAATTAATTTAATGGGACTACAAAATTTCCAGATTTACATTGGGAATCTGATAAAAACTTGCATTTTTATTCAGATAGTTCAGGGTAGGTAGGATGTGGGGTGATATTTGAAGTTCTTGGTCTTATTTATGTGGAGGAGGAGGAGTGGAACATGGATATGAGAAATGATATCACTTTCTTAGAATTTGTTCAATAGTTTTAGGATTTTATTTGTGGTCTGACAAGTTGCAAAATAAGAAATTAATACTACATGTTGACAATCTAGCCTTGGTAGAAATTCTGAATCAAAAGACTTCCAAAAATAAGAGGGTAATGTCGTTCATGAGAGAATTAGTCTTATTGTTATTGAAGTTCAATATTCAGATTAAGGCAGTTCACATAAGTGGTTATAGAAATGAGATCGCAGATTCAATTTCTCGATTGCAGTGGCGCAGATTCAGGCAGTTGGCACCATGGGCAGATTGCCATCCTTATCCAGTACCTACTCAATTTTGGAGCCTTTTGAAGGGTATGTCAATCGTTTAATTGATGCGAGTCTCTCAAACAGCACAAAGATTGCTTATGACAAAGCCATTAATGTTTTTCATGACTTCAGGTTACAGTATTGTTTACCGCCACTTTGGCCACCCCCGGTAGATCACATAGTCAATTTTTTAGCCTTTTCAGCTTCAAAAGATCTTGCATACTCAACTGCTAAAGTTAATTTGTCAGCTTTGAGCCACAATTTGCAAATGCTTGGCCTAGACAATCCATTTAAAACTTTTATCGTCCAAAAAATGTTGGCTGGTTTAAGAAAAACTAAGCCTGTGAAAGACATCAGAAGCCCCATTACTTATCAACTTTTGCTCAAAATATTGCAGGTTTTACCTACAGTGACACAATCTAAGTATGAGCATTTATTATTTGGATCTGCATTTTCAGTTGCATTTTTCGGTCTTCTCCGCATTAGTGAATTAACATCTGCACCAAACAACAATAACAAAAATGTTTTACATCTCTCAGATCTACAATTAACCAAAAATACTATCATACTTAACCTGCGTTTTTCTAAAACAGATCAATATGGCAATGGTTTTATTATTAATATAAACAAATCATCAGAGCCATTAGTATGTTTTGACATGTTGGAGACTTTTCTGCAATGCAGATCTACAGAGGATGGCCCTTTATTTTGCCATTTAAATGCCACTCCCCTGTCTTCATACCAGTTTTCAAGCATATTGCACAAAGCACTGACATTTTTAGGTATAGAAACAAAAACATTTAAAACACTCTTTTAGAATAGGAGCTGCTACACACATGTACATGTTGGGCATAGATGAACAAGAAATTCAAAGAAGGGGAAGATGGTCTTCAGATGCATATAAGCATCACCTGAGACCTGAGTTGGTTACATATTAACTGTCAATTAATCTGAATGTTTTGAAACATTTATTAACAACACCACCAATTCTTCAGTTTGGTTACTTATCAATTAAGCTTGCAAGTACTGCTATATCTATACATGCATTGTTTAATGTTTATGATATTGTAGATTCAATATGGATTGTGGGATCATCTCTTATTAAAAGAGCTGAGCAATATGCATCAATTTCATCAGAGTTTGGTACAGACCTTTCATTACCAGGTGTATCAGTGTTGTGGAAAGGAGTATCGGGGTTAAGTTTTGACAGTGTTACTGATATTATTTGTGACTTGCGTTCAAAATATCCACATCCAAGATTTCTGGTCATCCATGCAGGTGGAAATGACATTGGAAAAGATGATAACCCATTATTTAGACAACAAAAGTTTATTAAAAAAGTTATTGTCAATTTGAGTTCGGATATGCCTTCAACATGCATTGTCTGGTCACATATATTACCTAGATTATATTGGCGACATGCTATTTCAAACATTGCAGCAGAGACATCTAGGCTTAGGATTAATAGTTCTGTGGCTACTTTTGTTTTGAAGTTAGGTGGTGCTTCAATTAAATATGTCGACATTAAACCCAATCAAAGTAATCTCTTTCTGAATGACGGGGTTTATTTGTCGCCTTCTGGCAATCATGAATTTTTGTCAGCTCTAAGGCAATTTATTGAGGGTACAAGTTTACGTTATCCAAGCATGTGATCAAGAGTTAGTTGGACTGGGAAATGTTGTGGCTTTCATTATGAATGTGATGAAAAATGATTTTAATATGTATAATACACATTGTTAGATGGCTATTTGTGAATGATGCTACGAAAGCTTGAAATGGTCGAAATTAAACCGCTGTGGTGGCGGTTGGATTTCATTTTGTGTGAAATCCAATTGGCGCAATTTTGACATATAACCATTTGCTGAGGGATACTGTTGTCTCCAGGTCCCCCAGCTATGATATGGTTTGTTGAATGATTATTTGTGAATGCTATGCTGCCAAAAGCTTACAAGTGGTAAGATCGGCGCATAGAGTATTAACATGCAAGTGGCATGTAAACTGTTAATGTTGATATGAATAAAAAGCCATGACATTTCCGCCATGTATGTGTTTGAGTAATTTTTCACATGTCAGGTGTGAAGTTGGATAAAGTAGAAAATTAATTTAAGATCAAAAACTGCGCAATATCTATGTATAATTGTGCCACAGTGGTTCAATTTTAATTCATTTCGAAATAATCAAATTTATCCCTTACAGATAAATACAGTTATTGAGAATAAATTAGTGTAATTAAAATCTAAGAAATATGATGCAATTTTTCCGGAAATTTATTTTTATACATCATGACTTTGATACTTTATCTATCCCTGAGCATGCGCTTTTGGCCTTTTCATTTCAATCCTCGGCTGAGTGAACACGAAAATTTCCCTCCCATCCCTCCCATAATTATGGTTGGTTTGAACATAAACCTTGTTTTGTATGTTTAGCAATAACTATTCAGATACTGTTTGCTGCTGCGAATTTTTTTTTCAATTCCAGATATCGTCATGGCGTTTAAAAACTTGTGAAGAATCCATGGTTGTGCTGATCAGGACAGTTACATTGATGAGAGTGTTTGCGTAATTTTGACATATAACCATTTGCTGAGGGATACTGTTGTCTCCAGGTCCCCCAGCTCTGATATGGTTTGTTGAATGATTATTTGTGAATCAATTAACAATTATCAATTAATGTTGATATAAATAAAAAGCCATGACTTTTCCGCCATGTACATGTATGTGTTTGAGTAATTTTTCACATGTCAGGTGTGAAGTTGGATAAAGTAGAAAATTAATTTAAGATCAGAAAGTGCGCAATATCTATGTATAATTGTGCCACAGTGGTTCAATATTAATTCATTTCGAAATAACGTCATTTTCATAAAGTATGTGTGATATTAAGGAAGGCAACGTAAGCTAATCAAAGGATTGATTTTTGTTAAATCTTAAGAAAGGTTTTGTTATGAAAAGGCGATACAAATTTACCTTCACTGGTTTTCTACTATAACAAAGTGTCTTCTCTATTTTTCTATCCCTGCTCACTTTTTAAAATATTTATTCAATATATGATGCATAGTTTTCGAACCTCTTTGATTTAATACAAAAGTATCGACATTTATTAAAACAAATGGTTTATAAACACTCTAGTTATCTTAATGAACCTAAATTTACTCACATTAAAAAGCACTGCTTGTATCATCCCATAAAATATACATGTACATATTTCTCTTTATGTCATTTTATTCAAAATTTAAGAAACAACATTTTCAACTTATTCGATTCCTTAATTCTATCAGGGGATATTTTCAGTAAGTTATTATTTTGACCTTTATGAAGTACAAGAAAGGTCACTATGGGACAGAATTGCTCAATTTGTATTTTTTTAAATTAGAGTTTGTTATCAGCATGAATATTTTGTTGCAACTACTTCAAAAGAACCTATATTAAAAACCCATAATAGTTAATTTCTTTCATTTCCTTGACAGAGACCCTGCGATCCATTTTGATCGCTTCATCCCTTGCTGGTCTGTCCTGGTCTGTGACGTCATACTATAGAAACCTGGGAATATTCTCTGCAACTTCTGACTTGAAGGCCAATTCGTTATGTGGAGCTGTTGGGTATTTCCTGTGGCGTGTGTTTGAAATCGGACCAAGAATCACAGCCATTGTTATGCTTCTGTCCGTCGATGGCCACGGTCTTTACATTATTTTTGGATCGTTAGTTCATTGGTTTATCATGTTAACTATTACCTATTAAGGCATGTAAAAGTTTACAACCTGTTCATAATATTCTATTCATCGTCTTCATCAGTTTTGTACAGATCATCTCCTACATGAATCTGAGCCGCGGTAGATCCCGGCTCTTTGTCATTGCCTACTGCGCCATATTTTTCGTAGAAAACGCTGTGATGATTTTACTATTTGTGTTATGGACTGATATCGACAAGTCCAGCTGGATCTTCATAGTAACAGTTTGTTTGGTCTCCTCGGGAACCTTATTTTGCACATTGATCATGGTCATGTACTATAAACTTTGCCATCCAAAGCTGACATGCTTATGTTGATTTAAAATTAAATGTACAAACCTAATATATTCCCCATTTTGTACCCTAACCGTTAAATCAAAAATCGAATGTTCAAAAGTATGTAGATTTATTATTCCTCTGTATCAGATCGCCATGATATAAAACCAGAAAAATTAAACTGTCACAGCTGTCAAACAATAATAGCGAACTTTTATAATCCTGGAGGGATACTACACGGATATTTCGCACGTTTAATTAAGATTATACAGTACGTTTTATGTACTCTTATCATCGTCATTATAAAACAATTATCATTAAAATTAGTTGCAAAAGTTTTCCAGCTTTACTTAAATAAATGTAATGTAAAAGGTTAATCTGGAACATAATATGAAAAACAAACACTGTTATAAAATAATCATTTGAAAAACTTATTTAAAAATATATTACCGATTACATGACTTTTTCACAACAATATACTAGCCCTTTATCATACCTCTATATACAATTGCTTTAAATTGTCCTCATGTAACACTATAAGAGGTCCAAGCAGCATGTACAACTCTTATCAATTCTTTGTATCTATTGAGACCCCACCAAATTACATTTCCCTTTTTCAGTTTCGCTATCGTTGACCTTTTTTTAAATTTGATACTTGTAATTATCACATCTATTAAAACACAAACAAGAAATGCATAAACATATTTCTCCCATAATACAATGCATCAAATCGGACTTTGTAGCTTAGTGATAGCAATATATTGTGAAGACACTATAAACTCATTATCCAAATGTTCTGATGACATATACTATGCTATTACTAATTACTATCATATAAAATATTTCAGAGACATGTAGACACGATTAAAGCATCATATATAACAATTAAAATTAATTTATTCTTTTTAAAATCAATGATCGATTTTTCTACACTGCCAGTCATAGACAAAAAAAACCACGTGTCAATTATATCTATATAAAAAGTACGCAACCTTTAAGAAACCTGTCCTTACTAATTTTCAAATTTGAACCAATTTAGGTGTATCGTTGCAATTTCAGTTATCAAATATGTCTTTTTATGTCAGAATTTACCAATTGTCATTTATAATGTATATATATTATTTTATACTAGATCATTTTCACACATTTCAAATCTTATAATAGAACTCCACGAATACTCATATAATTTAATGATTAGTTTATAACTTAAAACTTAAAAACAGTCTTTGACAGAAAAACACAACCATTTCTTTGCATTTATATCTTAACAATTTAAAATGAAAAAAAATATCTGTCATATCACGTAGCTTTTATTGCTACTTTATTAAGTGTATACGTGATTCAAAATACATTTTGTTAGTCAAGGAAATTTGGTCGTATAAACTGATTGGTGTTCTCAAAGATAATTATTTGATATAAAATACACTTTAATATCTTTTCCTTGAGCTCAACACTCATGCTTTTACAAAGTTTTGAATACTTATACAGTTTCAACTTATTCGAACTCAAACTACAGTTTTATCATTAAATTTTTTTCCATTTGTTTAAATTACGAACGTATCATGAAATTTGCTTATAAACGATTTCTTTGGATTATTCAACAGAATTTTGTTTAAGGAAATTAAAAATTCGTTTAACATTAAAGTGTTCAAAAATCGTATTTGAAGTTAGAAATCAAAGTGAATATACCATCACGTATAATATGTTCATAAATTCACATGGCTTAATGAACGATTTCTTCTTAAAATATTTAAACTAGATTCTCTCTTGCAAAATACCCTGGATTTAGATGCTAGGTATGAATTTGATGACCACAAGGTATACGATAAATATGAGGTCTTTACACGACCTACTTCATCCGATCAAAATTATTAATTATCAGTTTTTAAGTCAGAGGAATGGTATAAACGCAAGACCATTGTAATAGTTCTTCTTCTGTGGGATTTAATGGTAGACCAATATATTTGTTCTTCTCCTGTGAGATTAAATATCTTCAAAGTAAACCACTACTCAGAGTGACTCAATTATTTCATGGGTAGATTGATTTTTTTGTGTGTATCAATGTAACTAACATGGTACGACAAAACAGACAAAACTGCACCGATGTTTTACGTTGTTGAATGTCTCCCAAAACCATTGTCTTTAAGACTCTATCGTAGAAAGACGGTCTGACATGGCTACACAAAGCTCCAGCGTGCGCTCTCTGAGAGTTTTGGTTCTATGGATTCTTATTAATACTGGTAAGTTATTTGCCGTATTCTTATTACTGGCAACATTTAGTTCAACAAATTTGAAAACAGTGACATTTATTATTTGTTCCTTGTGTTTTATTTCTATGAAATGAAAAACCAAGCACGCTTACGCTTGATTCTCGCATTTTATACGCTATACGTTCGTATATTTGGGAATAGTGTTGAATTTTCTGATAAGTATCTGTCATGCCAATGAGAGTTAACATTTGATTTATGTTTAAACGTAAAGTTCAAATTATTATTTATTTTTCAAATAAAATCTATATTTCATAATGGGAATGAAGACTCTTAATTTATGATAGGGTTCTAGAAGTCAGAGTGTTATTTTTCATCATTTATTATTTGCAAATAATATCAGAATCAGAATTTACATCATGTTTAGCTAAATTGAATATTATTTGACCAATTCTAATTATTTGATTTGTAACTAACATTTAACTTATTTAAAAATAAACATATTTGCCATATTTTTACTATCAAAATAAGCCCTTCTCAGACGAAACCCACCAAAAATGAAGTTTTAAATCTAAAACTCGCATTTTCTCACACATGTTATGTTTAAGCATCTTTAAAAGGCGGGCAGTATTTGATGATAATTTTTAAAGTTTTTATTGATTTTTACCCAAATTTAAGAAATTTCTCTTTGTTGTTTCGTTTCGTATAATAATCGAAATTTTTTTTGACTGTCTCAATAAATTACATTTAGAAAACTTTTTTTCTTCAAAATAGTGACAGATTGGCACCAAAACTGTACTGCCGTTCTGCATTTTTATTCGTCATTTTACGCAATTATTAAGAAACTAAAGATTAGGCTGTATATAAAGAATGTTCATTTACGTTATCGACGAAAAGGTGAGGTAGATGTGTTTGTTGCTGAATAATGTACAGTGAATGGATAATGAGATTTAAATCTGTGTAACATCACGGTTAGTAAATATATCTGAATGCCTCTAAATAAGCCTGATCTGTTTATTTATATCTGATTAAACTAAAACACATTATAAAATCGAAAATTGTCATTTATTGACAAAATGACGCTCAACCTTTTCATATGCATAACATATATACAGCTTGTATACTTAAACAGAAGTCAATTGATATATTTGTGTCGCTGAAAGTCAAAGGTGAGGGACCAACTTCTAACAAATGATTCCAGCATTACTAAATTTCTATGTTTGAGTTTCTACTGGAAACTGCCGCTTCGTTTTTAAGTGCGTGAAATTTCATGCATCTAGAGAGGATTATACCTTGTCATGGCAAATAGAAAACTTTCTAGTAAAAAATAGATAATAGATTATTAGAACATTAGTCTTTGACTTTCTTTGTCAAGCATGCGTACCACTATTTACTGTGATCGTATATTAGGTCTATCAACCCGAAATGTTACCGAATTGCAGTGAAATAACTTGACAGCAAACAACTCAACAGCTGAGGTTTAACATATCAGCTGAATGGAGCGTCTCTAATAACCATACCCGACAATCCGAATTTCAAGATGCCTCATCAATAATAGCTAATGATTTTGTGTTTTCATTCTACTCTAGGGAATTATATTTGAGTACATTCACCTATTTGAATTGCATTAGAATGTATATGAATATCGTTTTAGAGATAATCATTGCAAATCCTTTTTATAACTACCTCTCCATAGTTAACAGTCTAAAGAAAGGCAGATAAGTCCAAGGTCACAGAAAATAGGGTCCGGACAAGATATTTACACAGGTTACCTTAATAACCTGGACATCTGACCATATTGGTTCATCATCACTACAAACCTCTAACCTACAGACTGTCTTTTGGTAAAGACTGGTGTATCGTTGTGTAAAAGAGAGAACATATGGTAAGGACAATGATTAACGCAGAGATCAGTTTTGGAATTAAACTTCGTTCTAGATATCTGGTTCAAGGTCATTGCACATCTTCGTACCCAAAAGAGGTATTTTGGTAAAGTTTAAGTTAGATAGGGTAAAGAAGAAAGAATGTTCCTAAAATGGATTTCAAAGATCATGATCACTACCCACCTTATAACCAAAGGCTGCACTCTGTAAACCAAGATGAAAGATTAAGTGGCCCTGTCAAGGATTTTATACATGATAATAAGACTGTTGGTTAAGAAACTTGGTTCAAGGTCCGTGCAATCAAAAGGGCAGTCTATGGGTGAAGCATGGGCCGTTTGAGCCAAGGAGAGTTAAAAACGCACTTACCGGTATATGAACATTAGATAAGAAAACATTTCAATAGCAACACAACAACAAAACAATGGAAGTTGTGTGATTTACAAAGTCGGGGTTAACAGAAGCTTAAACATGTGATGCAAAAATAATGCGTACATGGGCCCGTATATAATTTACGCGTACCATTTTTCAGTTGTATTAAAACTTTTTTAAAAATAATAGAGAACCTATGCTAAAGGTCCTATATCAACCTAACTCTCATTCAACTTGCGCAATACTCCCTTTGTATTATCCAATAGAATATTGCCCACCAAATTAGTTCTGTTTCGATATTAACTGTCTTCATTGTACTTAATTTGTAAATTAGAGCCACTATATTGTTTTGCATTAGAACATATAATTAAGATTATTCGTTATGCTACAGAGGTAACGATATTTAGTAACTTTAATTTTAATTTTGAATATTTAACATAACTTTGAATTATTTCTACATAGTAAGCGCCCTTTGGGGAGAGACTTGTGGAGCAGGATTTAGCTGTCCCACCGACTACCACTGCTGTAGCCAATCATCGGGAATCTGCTGTCCCGACGGGTTCTTCTGCAGTGGCACGTCCTGCACCAGTCTGATGTATACAAACTCACCCCTCTCTCTCGTTTTATCCCCTCTTTCTTTCTTTCTCCATCTTTTTCTTTATCTCGATCTCTCTCTATCGTTCTATCTTTTCATGTCTCTCTCGTTCTATCTTTTTCTTATTTTACCTACAATCTCTTATTCTTTCTCTCCTATCTCCCCTCTCTCTCTCTCTCTCTCTCTGTCTCTCTCTCTCTCTGTGTCTCTCTCTCTCTCTCCAAAGTGTGATTAACACACCAGTCAATCAATTAAAGCCAAACAAGGAGTTTGATATTTCCTTTTACAGAATCGTCATTTTTCCTTGCATCGTTGCTGCAATCATTCTTGTGGTGGCCATTATTGTGATCATCACCTGTAGAAGTAAGTATATGTATGTGAAAAAGTTTGTTTTTCAATAAAGAATTTTCTCTCCGTTTTTTAAACTACCGATCGTTGTTCACTCTTCCAAAGAAAAATCTGAATTTTGATTCAACAAGTTTAAACTATTTATCTAATATGTTTGTGTATTTGCATTTCTTCAACTTTATATCATTTGGTACTTTAATCAACTTTGTCACTGAATAATGAATTTTGCGAAATAAAAATTAAAAGCAAGAGAACATATTCAATGGATTTTTGTATAGATCAGTATATAAGTATAAGATTAAGGTTTCCCCTCTCGATAAGTCATTTGTATCATCATTTTTGGTGACTTTAGAAAAAGATATCTGCTTCAACTATTCCGAAATATTCAAGTAGATAAATATCCTTTGATTTGGTTTTCTACTGGGTCTTATAAATTTTGATAATTTAATTTTACTCATTTAATGTTTTTTTTTACTCAACAGAGTTGAAAGCAAAGGGTATAAAGATGCAACTGATACCTGAACAAGGAAATGACACCAAAAAGAAACCACTGAACAACACATGGATGGACGGCATGGCGCCAGTATCTCAGTGACTTGGTCTAATTGTTTCATTACTAGTATATACTCTGATCATCAATATCATTAGTCTCATTCTCAGTATTGTCCAGGTAACATATAACGAAATGATCATTTATGCTTATGGTTACCTAACGTATTTAAATGTCCTGGTTTGTTATTAAAAAGTCCATAGTGAAAATATTTGAGTTAGCAAATTGAGCAATTTTGTCTGTGGTACCAAAGAATCATTTTTAATCATTTGGGGGTTTGCCTTTATTCTGTACAGCGGCGTGGAAGGGCCAGATGAAAAAATAAATTATTCTTATTTGTTCGGACGAATAAGTTATTTGTTCGGACGAATAAGCTATTTGTTCGGACGAATTAGTTATTTGTTTGGACAAATAAGTTATTTGTTCGGACGAATTACGATTTGTTCGGACGAATAACGATTTGTTCGGACAAATAAGTTATTTGTTCGGACGAATTAGCTATTTGTTCGGACGAATTGGGATTTGTTCGGACAAATTAGGATTTGTTCGGACGAATTAGGATTTGTTCGGACGAATTAGCTATTTGTTCGGACAAATAAGTTATTTGTTCGGACGAATTAGGATTTGTTCGGACAAATTGTTACATGCGCGTTAATTATGCGCGTACGGTTCGCCGTAAAACTCACGTCTTTTCAATATAAAAGAAGTAAAATTTGCTATAATTAAAACATTCAGTATAATAAAATAAATAGTGCCTGTTTGGGAGGGAACCAGTTGAAATTGACACCCCTTGAAAACCATTATCAACCTCCGCTTCGCGTCGGTTGACAATGGTTTTCTCGGGGTGTCAATTTCAACTGGTACCCTCCCAAGCAGGCACTATTTATATAATGGTACTTTAACATTACGTGATGGTACGACATTCTAGGAAAGGGGTGGCTTGATCACAGACCCTCTCCCCCTTCATCATCTACTAGTATATCATTGCCAGATCAGATAGTCTTATAAATTGCTCATCAAAAATGCTGTTTTATATAAATATAACTTATTCGTCCGAACAAATAGCTAATTCGTCCGAACAAATCCTAATTCGTCCGAACAAATAACTTATTCGTCCGAACAAATTCTAATTCGTCCGAACAAAATGTAATTCGTCCGAACAAATAACTTATTTGTCCGAACAAATCCTAATTCGTCCGAACAAATAGCTAATTCGTCCGAACAAATCCTAGTTCGTCCGAACAAATAACTTCTTTGTCCGAACAAATCCTAATTCGTCCGAACAAATCCTAAATCGTCCGAACAAATCCTAGTTCGTCCGAACAAATCGTAATTCGTCCGAACAAAAAACTTATTTGTCCGAACAAATCCTAATTCGTCCGAACAAATAACTAATTTGTCCGAACAAATAGCTAATTCGTCCGAACAAATAACTAATTCGTCCGAACAAATCCTAATTCGTCCGAACAAATAACTTATTCGTCCGAACAAATAGCTAATTCGTCCGAACAAATAACTAATTCGTCCGAACAAATAACTTATTCGTCCGAACAAATCCTAATTCGTTCGAACAAATCCTAATTCGTCCGAACAAATAACTTATTTGTCCGAACAAATCCTAATTCGTCCGAACAAATAACTAATTCGTCCGAACAAATCCTAATTCGTCCGAACAAATACAGGTGAATCTCGATAACTCGAACTTCAGGGGACCATGATTAAACTTCGAGAGATCAAGAGTTCGAGAGATCGAAAGTTTTAAAAAATCCGGAAATTTTTGTTCCGGTCCTTTTTGTTCTAAAATTATAGTAGCCGGAAGTTTATATTCCTAACATGGAAGAATAGTCTAACATGGTTTCATTCGTATTTTCTGCTACTTTACTTCAGTTTTAACAATACAGAACTTAGTTTTGTGTTTATGAAGTGTTTTTTATACATTTAAAAACTTAAGTATTTCATGTTTTCTTAATCACAGAATATTTTAAATAAAGAGAGGTTTAATTTACCGTTAATTTCACACGAAGATGTTGAATGTAATAGATTAGTTACAAATTAATTATCTACCCTTTGAAGGAAGCAAGGGGTAGTGTCACCTACAAAATCAACCAATTAACACTACCACGCTAGCCCCAGGCGTTCACTCGATCATCCAGGTTTGGTCCACACGAAGCTAATTATACGCTTGATCGGTCGCGTGTGTACACAGCCACCACTTCGAGTTATCAAGAGTAAAAAACAATGAAATATGTATAACGGGACCGAGGTTTTACTTCGAGAGATCAAGAACTTCGAGAGATCGGAGTTCGAGAGATCAAGAGTAAATTTGCTTAGTTATATAGAGAAAAAAATCGGGACCGTGATTTCACTTCGAGAGATCAAGAACTTCGAGAGATCGAAGTTCGAGCCATCGAGTGTCACCTGTAGCTAATTCGTCCGAACAAATAACTTATTCGTCCGAACAAATCCTAATTCGTCCGAACAAATAACTTATTCGTCCGAACAAATAAGAATTATTTATTTTTTCAATTGGCCCTTCCACGCTGCCGTAATTCTGCATGAATTCGTCGAAAATTGAAATAAACGACGAGGCTATTTATCGAATTGTTATACATGTATGACTTTGTTAATTTTGCATGACTTTTCTTGTCCCTTTTCTTGCATGTGAGTATGTACCTCTGACGATTTGTGTATATCTGTATATTTGCTTCTCTTGTACCAAAATGTTTGGTTTGGGTGAACAAACTGAACTTGAACTTGTTTTTGTAACTTTTGCTGTCTTTGTTATAGTTATCATGCATTAAATAAACTATTAAAAACGTACAAACGTCATCTCTGTACAAATGTCATCTCTGTACAAACGTCATCTCCAGCCATGGGTTTCGTTCCTTGTAAATACAGTAGGATTTTCTATGGAAATCTATAATGAGTTATCTTGAAGATCAATGTTATTTAAATACACAGGAAAAATGTCCACATGTGTAAAATATGTGTATAATTTTACACATGTTTTACACATATAATATTTGATAAACGTTTGCCAACTAACTTACAGAAAATTTATTTGTAACCAATTCCGGATTTAAATCCTGATTGGCTTTAATTTTGTCGTTTGCAATCATAAGTCATTTTTTACGTCTCGGAAGCAGAAGATGGGGAATTTGTAGATTCGATTTGAAGCTAAAGGTAAGGACTGTGAATCATTCTATTTTATTTATTTGTATTGTAAAATTTATAAATATTGCTGGTGGAAACCTTTATGTCATTTTACAACGTACACAGTAGCTCAGAGCGGAACTGTATAATGACCTGATATGTATAATGTCCTGATGACCTGATGGGCTTTAAAATGAAAAATAAAGATTGTTATGATGAATAATTTTTGGTCTTTGTTATTGATTATTATTGTAATAAGTTTTTATTACTATAAAAAAATAAAAAAACAATAAAATATTTTTTCAGTAAGTTTTTATTCGTCATGTAAAAAATTGATGTGTATAATGTCCTGATTTTTATGTATAATGACCTGATGACCTGATGATCCATAAACTGTCATATTAAATGCTTCAAATATAATTTTGTTTTGGAGGTATACATATTGATTAGTAATACTATTATCAAGGAAGAAAATTTGAAAATATTTGTGCGATTAGATTTTATAGACCATATTTAAAGCCAATGTGTATAATGTCCTGATTTGTCGATACAATGACTTGATGCCCTGATTGGAGATCTGTAGCGTATTAACCATGAAGACGATTTATATCCTTATTCTGGTGTTTCTATGAACGAAAGGCTGAGTTTACTGCAGAAATTGTTCATCCGAATGTTCACAATTGTTATTATTATTAAACTTAATAATGACTGAGTCGGTTTGCATTAGAACGTTAACCGATGTTAAGTACATGGGAAAGATTTTCTCATCAATAGAGAGGATTTTGTAAATTCATGAATATAAAATTATACATTATTTTAATAAATGTATATATTGACAAAAATATCTAAAATATTATGTTAATTATAAAGCAGATATATTTTAAGACTTAATTAGTATATTGATCTCATTGATAATTATGGTAATTCGGCTAGTATTTAACTATGAATTGAAATGATTATAACTAGTTATTTTAAAACGGCAATTTTTACTTTGATACTATCGGGATGGTCAATTTTCAAAAACTATTAAAAACATAATCAGAAACAATTATTCAATTTGATCTAGGTGAAGATAGTCTCCAACGATTGGTCACTGCATCTGTAACAATTTTCTTCTCAAAATTATAATTCACAAAGATGATTGGAGCGAAAATGTACATTGTTTATTTTGATATGTCGTAAGACAGAATATATTTTTTCATTGGTTAAGTAAGTAATTTTTGCATGCGCGATCATACAAAAATACATATTCATATTGCCATTATCGTCTCATAATTAAAATTGCATCTATATAAGATGACATTTTTCTCTACAAACGTAAAACGCGCTTCATTTTAAAAATGGGTTTTGCGTGTATCATTCATCGCGTTGTCTCATTTATTAGGCGTTTGTTCAGGTAATAAAAATATATGAATAAAAATATTTTGTACTTATAAGATCTTCGTTCAGGATGCGCAATTTTGTACACTGTTCTTTGGTTAAATATCTAAGTAATGATAATGCCTTTTCCACGACTGGAAACAAAAGCCAAGCTAAATAAGAAAAAGGCTGTATACATAGATGTGCCATGCGATTGTTCGAAATGCAATCTTCCAAATCTGATGCAGGAGATGATTGGGTGTGAAGCGGGGAAGAACATCTGTCATATATGGAGACATTTGGATTGTGCAGATGTGGAATCAGATTCGGACTTTTACTGCACACCACACAGACGAACCCAATGAGTGTCACATATTGTAAATAGTTTGTAAAAAAAAAATGTAAAAACAACTAAATCGTTCTCGTTGCGAGCAACGAGTGGGTCTTCCGTCCAATTTTTGAATAGATGAGATAAAACCCATCATTTTAAAATAAAATCGTAAACCTAAGCGAAAATGAGTGGAAAATGTTTTCGGCATTCGCGGCTTGAACCCAGGTCGCGTGGGCACATGTCCACGACTCTATTGACTGAGCTACTCGGACTCTCGCTTCAGGACTTTGATGCTTAATATCTCGAGAATACATTGATCGATTTTAAAACAAATTGCATATTATGAATCAGTAAAAGGGTCACTATCAACCCTACAGAAAAATTATTAAAACAAATAAAGTTGAAAAACTCGATTTTTTGTCTTTCCTTCCGGTGACGACCGGAAGTGACGGCGGACGTTTTTATGACCATGTTGCAACAGGAAAACAATATGTCTATCATCACTGAAAATTTCAACCCTCTATCTTTACTCGTTTTTTAGATCTCTGGCCGACAAAATTGACTTTTAAAAATCGTAAACGGACGATAACTTCCGACCGGAAGTGATTATCGAAAAATTGAAATGGCGGTACAACTTTCAGATGCCGACACATCAACCCTGAAAATTTAAAGAAAATCGAACGAGCCATCTTTGAGAAATCGCCTGCACAAAATTTGTAAGACAAAAAAAGTATAATAACTAGATCGTTCTCGTTGCGAGCAACGAGTGGGTCTTCCGTCCGATTTTTGAATAAATGTGATAAAACTCATCGTTTTAAAGATAAAATTGTGAATCTACGCAAAAAAAAAACGAAAAAAAAATTTTCGGTACTCGGGGCTTGAACCCGGGTCGCCTGGGCACTGTCCACGACCATAACGACTGAGCTACTCGGACTCTCGCTTCAGGACTTTGACGCTTAATATCTTGAGAATGCGATACATTTTCTGAATCAGTAAAAGGGTCACTATCAGCTTCAAAAATATGAAAGAAAAATATTAAAAAATAAAAAAGTTCAAAAATTCGAATTTTTGAATTTCCGTCTGGTGACGACCGGAAGTGACGGCGGACATTTTCTTGACCCAGGTGCAAGACAAAAACGCTATGTCTAGCATCCCTTAAACTTTCAGCCCTCTATCTTTACTCGTTTTCTAGATCTCTAGCCGACAAAATTGACTTTTAAAAATCGTAAACGGACGATAACTTCCGACCGGAAGTGAATTTTTAAAAATCTATCAGAAAACATCAACTTCAGATAAATGCGCGTATATCTTGAAAATTTGAACGAGATCGATGCAGTAGTCTCCGAGAAATCGTCTGCACAATATCGGTAAGAAAAAAAAGAATAATAACTAGATCGTTCTCGTTGCGAGCAACGAGTGGGTCTTCCGTCCGATTTTTGAAGAAATGAGATAAAACTAATCGTTTTAAAGATAAAATTGTGAGTCTACGCTAAAAAAACGAAAAAAAAAATTTCGGCACTCGGGGCTTGAACCCGGGTCGCCTGGGCGTTGTCCACGACCAAAACGACTGAGCTACTCGGGCTCTCGCTTCAGGACTTTGACGCTTAATATCTCGAGAATGCGTTAACCGATTTTGAAACAAATTACATATTCGGAATCAGTAAAAGGGTCACTATCAAACTTATAGAAAATTATTTTAAAATAAAAAAGTTGAAAAATTCGATTTTTGAAATTTACTTCCGGTGCCGACCGGAAGTGACGGCGGACATTCTTTGGACCGAGGTGCACCAGAAAATATCTAGATCTATCATCTCTGAAAATTTCAGGTCTAAATCTTTACTAGTTTTTTAGAAACGTCGCAGACAAAATTGACTTTTAAAAATCGTTTAACGACGATAACTTCCGACCGGAAGTGAATTTTCAAAAACTGTCGCAGCGGTATAAATTTCAGATGACGAGGCATTATCCCTGAAAATTTGAAGAAAATCGATTGAGCCATCTCCGAGAAATCAAAATATGATCTGGAAAAGGAGTGGAATACTAATGCTTTCCTGTAATGCTTTTTATGAATTCTCTTACGTTGATTTCTTAAATACTTGCATTTCTTCCAATTGAGATAGAAAAAATTAAATTGTTTTACCTCTGGCCCCTAAAAACCCTAATTAGGTAACGCATGAAAAAATCAGTATATTGTTAGGATATATAAACGTAGTATACCTAATTTTGCTTTTATAACCTATTACAAAACATCTCTCAGTAAATTACTAGTATATAGATAAAAGACTTTAGACCCATCTTGATCCCTAATTTGAGGGGTCAGTCCCTTTTTCTTTATATCAAATGGAAGGTATTTTAATTTTAATCATATTTTGTTCAACTAGTGTTTGGAAATATTATATTTCAACAGATTTTTACGTTCTGATATATGGGTGATTAAATTTTCGGACATTTAAAGGTATATGTGGCGTATTTGAAGTAAATTTTTGACATGAGTTTGAGTAAAAATATACATCATACTTCTTAAAATTAGACGTTTCACAAACTCTAGGCCCATAAAACATGTTCTGTCTTTAGTTATTTGTCTTTAAACTTTGCTACACGTCTGATGAATATTAATGTGATCCGCCATTTATAACGCCACTGCGCATGAGTGCGGTTAAACCTAGCATTGAAAACACGATGGAAGAAGAGTTTGTTTACAAATTAGAATTACGTTTTTCATGTCTTAAATTAAATGATTTTTATATCAGATGATACTCGAAGCATTATTATTCCGATATTCATTAATGTAGAACGATATATATTGTTTATTAAGTGTAATAAAGACGAAGCACGATTTTAGCATCATCGACACGGTAAACGGAGTAAATACCCCTCTCCCTGAGGGATGCATGTACTGAGAGTGTTTATTTATTCTTTATTCAAAAATTCCTCTAAACGAAAATCCACTTGTGGTTTAAAACTTACAAAGTAAAGACACGGGACAAATGGAGCACGAACCTGACTAGCAAAACCCCTACAACTTCATCATTGAAACTTAAGTTTAATTCGACTTTAATTCCTGTTCTATCAATCTATACATGGTCTCCGATGACAATCTTCCCTTTGTTCCTATCCTTATCAGTCTGTCTCTTTTTTCTTTCATTGCCAAATCTGTCAAACTTAACGGTATACCTATCATTCTCGTCGTCGCCATTCTTGTTGATAGACCAAGATGGATGTCACGTGACCCATTTAAGGCGGGGTTATTCAAATCTTTTGTATTTTTTACCGTGCCGGTAAAAAATAAAAAATATTTTTTTGATTTCTTGTATCTTTGTTATGCGATTGAATTATGAAGCGTAATTTGTGTAAAAGTCCTATCTTTAAGTAAAGAAATGAAGCAAATAATCAGATCTTATTATTGTTATTCACTAAAAATACGCCACATATACCTTTAACCTCTAAAAACACCTAATTACGTAGCACATGATAAAATCATTACATAGCTTGGATATAACATATCTGCTTTTATGACATTTCACAAAATATCTCTCAGTAAAGGGCTATATATAAAAGTCTTTAGAGCTCTCTGGTCCCCTAATTTGAGGGGCCAGCCCCTTTTTCTTGATATCAAATGAAAGGTCTTTTAATCTTAAACACATTTTGTTCAACAAGTATTTAGAAATTCATTACCATTCCTGAGATATATGGAAAGAACGTTTTAGTGGTCGATCCCTTATCTCCTTATAGGGGCCGTTTAACGAAACTTTGAAGGTTGCATATTGTTAAGTACATCATTTTGAGCATCTTTTCTTCTATACTGCATTTCAAAAGATTATCCATTCTGATATATGGTTGATTAAAATGTTGGACATTTGACCTCTAGAAATATCTAATTACGTAACGCATAATAAAATCATCACATTGCTTGGATACATAACTGTAAGATAACATCTGCTTTTATGACCTTTCACAACATATCTCTCAGTAAAAGGCTATAGATAAAAGACTTTAGAGCCCTCCCTTAATTTGAGGGGCAAGCCCCCTTTTCTTGATATCAAATGAAAGGTCAAATATTAAATGATATTATGGGTGATCAAAATTTTGGACTTTTGACCCCTAAAACATCTAATTAAGTAACACATGATTAAATCATTAGAATCCTTGGATACATAACAGTTGAAATCGACTCAAAATTTTAAATTTTATTTACCTTACGTGATTTTGAATGACAACAGTTGTGAATGGAATTGGAGATCATTTTCGAGAAATAAACAGGTAGTGAAAATAATTCATGCACAGGATCATGCACATGACAAATAAAGTGTCTTACACATGTAAATCTTAATGTTAAAGCTGCTTGGTCCGATTTTCAATAAAATTTTTGTACGCTTCTAAACGATGTTTATGCTAAGTATGTGTGTATTAATATACGTTGCAGTAGTTTTCCTGGTCAATTAAGCCATATTTCAATAAAAAAATAATGTACATATTGAAACTTGTTCAAACCGGATGTTGTTCATTCCGTCATGCTGTCCAATCCGGCGAAATTATTCAGCCCCTTGACAATTTCCTATCATTTTTGTTTAAAAAATGTTGTGCAATCCGGATCTTGTCTATTCTGTAAACCGGCCGCGATGAAAACAACCGACTGCTTATAATTAGTGAGAGTTATCTCCCGTAGTCCGGCCACTTATCAATCGATCGGCCTTCTGCGAGATAATTAATGCTCATTTATTGACCAATTTTCTTGTCGTTGCTATTGATTTAAACAACTTGAATATAGATCCAAACTAGCAACTCATTTCAGTTTATACCGTTAAGTCTTGTTATAAATAAATACGCATTTTTTGGCCAAAATTAGATTATAGTTCACCCCATTTTTTTCAGGCCGTGATTCAGGATACTGCGGGAGTAGGACTGCCGATATCGTTTGTTATCCCCGTTGTATGGCTACACTTACAGAGTTGCATATTATTATGTCAAAATACTCCATTTTTTTAAAATAAAATTCTCATTTATATCGATATTTATCTATTGTTCCCTGCATCAAAACAGTTCTCGCCATTACGTATTCAGCCATCTGTTGACTATTGAAAAAGTATTTCAATCGTATGTATTCCGTTATGGATTTATTGTTTTCCAAAAAAAAAATGAAAATGAAAATTAATACCCTAATTACGATCGATGAAATCTAATATATTTCAGAAGAATTGAAAATTTTGCAAGAATACACGATCAAGACCTGCATAAATACTTAAATTAATTTGCAACAGTATCTTCTAAACCAGATGTTGGCTAATCCGGCCAGTTTTTTTTAGAACCACCCTCCGCCGGATTAGACAAGTTTTACTGTACAATGTACAAAATCTATACTTATAAATTAAGGCATTTTGCAAATAAACTACAAAATGCCTGCACCAGAGTACTTGCTTACACCTTTGGTATTTCAACACATGCGTGATGATGTCCGTAAGGTATAATTGAATTTTAACTGATAAGTTATTATTGTGAAATTAATCAAAAACCTACTTTCATTTTCGATAAACAAGCCCGAAATAGCAAAAATGAGAGTAAGGTGGTGGACACGCTTTGGCGGATCCAAGACAGGGATCGTTTGCATCAAAATATATGCTTGCAAAGAAATAATATTGAATGATTACGTAAACAGTGAATATATTTATTAGGAACTTACCTGGATTACACATTGAAGTTAAGATTTGACAAATGTTGAATAAATGAAACAAGGCAATTCGTTTCTTGAGTGAGTGATTTTAGTTTTGATAGATAGAAGCTAGCGAAGCGCGACCTCTAGCGAAAGAATGGAATAGAACTTTCCAGAACGGGGTAACCAAGAACGCGGTTTGACTAATTAACGTCTTGGCGAAAAGTGTAGGACGCGTTCATCATGCATCGCGGGTAGAAATTCATACCTTGAATGGGACATTTTTGGTTAATACAAAAAGTTAATAAATGAAATGGAAAAATTTGATGAGATTTTAGTTTTCATCAAAAGAATTTTCTTCCCAGAACGGGGTGCTCAGGAACGCGGTTTGACTAATTTACACTATGGCGGAAAGTGTAGAGCGAGATACTTTGAAAATGTCAACTTTGGTTTAAAAAAATGCAAATAAATATGCATACACTAGCGTTTTTTTTTAGCATCATACATTTTAATACCACGACAGATTGGTAGTGAACTTTATACATTGTGTCTTTATATTATATTATTATATTATTGTGTCATCAAACGGGGAAGTTAAATTTGGGGGGATTACCCTACCCAATTTTTTTTCGAAACATTCTTTTATCTGAACTTCACATTTGGGACAGGGATAAAATTATTTGTGAAATTTGACCTAAAGAACAAAATTTAGACATATGACGTCCTAAATACCCACTCACTGGTTTAAAAAAAAAATCATTGTAATCATTTTCAACTCAGAATTAATTAAGGCCAAGTTCATGTATATATCATCCAATTCAGTTTAAATTTTTCATCCCTTTTCTAAATATCCAGCTATGCAGTTTTTTTATTTCAATTTTAAAGAATAGTTTAAGAAAACTATAAAGAAATAATTCGGACACAATATATATGGGAAAAAAAATGATTCAACATTATTGCATTACGTCATTCATTTGTTAAGTGTTAATTCCCGCGCTCGCGCGGGTTATCATCTAGTTTATTTACAAAATAAACGACATAAAAGGGTTTCACGTTATTTCGCCTCGTGTTCAAACTGGCCCCTTACGTCGAAGCGAGTATGATTGTATTACGACTTTGACATATGTCCTTTTTATATGACCTATTATAACAAATAAAATATACAGCATGACTATTTAACAAAACAAAAATAAAGCAGTGTACATTTGTTCATTAATAGTTTTGAAGTTTACGTTGTTTATAATCGAAGCAAAACATACAGGTTGAATAAACCCAATCATTCAGAGGACGAAACCAAACGGTTACTTTTCTAAATATTCTCATGATGTATTTTTTTTTTGGGGGGGGGGGGGGTTGAATGCCCCAAAATTTAGTTTTATTTACTTTGAATATTTCTAACGTTGAAAGGAGATCAATTCCGTGTAAATACGTCTATGACTTTGTAAGATCATTCATTTGGTTTGCATGGAAAATTATTTGATACTCTAATGGCCGAAATATCGGAACATGCAGCTTAAAGAAATTTCTCCACTTGGTATACATCGAAACGTTATTTCAAATCAGACACCAAACAATATGAAGGGAAATGGAAATATTCGGCGGATCTACATGTTAAAATATTCTTATGATAAAATGTTGTATTTATGGCAAACGTATATTTAGTATTTATTATCTCCTAAAAGGTATAATCGCACTTGTGTTTTGTATCCATCTCTTTTTAACTCTTTGTAGCCAAATCTGTCAAAATTCGTGGTTGTTTCACCCTCTTGTTGTAAACCACGCTGCAATATTCAAAATCGATGCGCTGTTGAACGAAAGACTAGTACTCGGCTAGAAAAACTTACTGAATGGGCCGTCTAAAATTATTAATTTTAATAATAAATTCAGACATTTTTAGATTTCACAAAGTGTAATTTTTGTTAAGTTACAGGAAAATTGTCATTTCATGCTCATATATTTGCACAAAATAGGTTATATGTTATTCAACCAGTGTTTGAAATTTGAGACCGTTCTTGATATATTTGGGAAAGAAATTTTAGGGGTCATCTATTCATCTTATCGGGGCCGTTTATCAAATTTTGAGCCATTTCCGAGAAAATGCGTGCACAAAAACCGTTATTGAAAGAAAAGAATGCAGGAAATGGAAGCTCTTAACAAGGGGGCGGAGAGTGCTTTAAAATTCATATTTACATGTATTTAATTCACCTTGTCAAATTATCAATCATAGGCACTGGATAACTGCTATTGCCTAATTGGCAAATTTTATTTGCTTATTGACTCCATGACCACTACAATTTCGCTTAGTTAAACGTTAACTTTAAAAAAAATGTATATAAGCATGTACTCCAATCAGGTGTTGTACTATACAGAACGTTCTTTACGCGATCGCCGAGCGATTCTTTTGGGGAAGAACAGTCCTGATCAGACAGCAAATACATAATACAGCATACAGACGTTTTATTGAAATATATATATTTTATGTATTAACTAATCGAGTTTGCCTGCATATGCAAAGTCCATTCGATTTGAAAATTTCCCTAATCTACTAAATAGTATTTTTAACCATGTGTCTTCTACTCGATCTTCAACTGTCCGAATCCAATCCAAACTTTTACTCACCGAATGTAAATAAACTTTTTTAAAACTCACATACTCTTTCATAATCAATAACAAAAAATAATTAGTATGCTTTTTAATGAATCGGACTACAATTCAGAAGAGGTTAAACCAATAGTGTGACCATTATTCTTTTACGGCCTGAATGTAAATAAAACTTCAACTTGTTTAAAAATTCATAGGTATATTAAGAAATAATCACTGATTCCTTCAATTCCTTCCGTGTTAGCGGGCAATGGTTAGTTTTATCCTGCCCGCACCTACCGCAAGCATGTAACATTGTATAACTTAAGCTGCCTTATCTCGAACGCTTTTTAAATATATTTCAACTCACTTTACTGACTACACCCTGCTTAATTCTCTCTCTCTCTCTCTCTCTCTCTCTCTCTCTCTCTCTCATAATTCATAAATAATTCTAATATTTTGTTAGCCAAATGAATTATCACAGATTACAGATACTTAAGATGTGTGTGTTGGAATAATGATCTTGTGAATATCGCCTATATTTTGTTTTGTTGAAATGGGTAGTGAAACGCATTAATTCTCAGCAGCAAAATGTCACAAATAGACACAGGTGAAATTCAATGTATTTACATTTCAACTCGTACGACTGTAAAACGTTGGATTATTTTCATTGATGACATATTTATTTTACGCACTATAATTTAAATCAATGGTTTGATGCATCTTTAACCAATATAATTGAAATGAAAACAATTTTACAAAGAATCAATGAACATTCAAATGTGTGATTGCCTGACGTCATGACGTCAGGCATATCTAAGGTTTAAAAGTTACAACATCCGAAACAGTGCAGTCAACAATGGAAGCTAGCAATATCATTTTTCATTGAAAAAAGATTTATCAATGCATATTAATAATGTGGTGACCTTCAAATTCGCAATTAACGAAAACGTTATAATGGTTGTAACAATTAAGCAATAGTGAGCAAGTGTTTAAAGCAAAAAAGAGGTTCACTGTGCACGTGTGTAATTCGGGCTGACTATTATTAGTTAGGATGAAACTTCAATTGCGCTTGCGTAAATTGGAGTTCTGGGAAGAAATTAGACAGTTCGTGTTAGAAATATTCGAAGACGTTATGAAACCGGTCAGTTTCTAGGTCAAACTGCGCATCAATGTATTGGAAGACTGTCATTGGGAATCGTCTGCAGCCACAGTCCGGAGTCCGCGTATATCTTCCCAACTCTCTTAGTGAGATTGAAAAGTAAATATATTGGAAGTAGTTTGCCACCAAACCATAAAAATCAGAGAGCTATATCAACAAAATTACAACTGTAAGTATTAAGTAGGTGTGCAGTCATACATTGCATGTACACCGCTACATGCATGTCTCGTCACCTACATGTACAGCCATAAAAATAAGGCTGCAAACTAAATGTGCACCCGCATATTATTATATTGTTCTGGAAGCTTTTTACCTAGTATTTTAAAAGATTGTGTATTCACTTTTGCCCTAAAAGTAAAATTCCGCTGTCTGACTTTCTCAGTTAGCTTTTAAAAAAAGCTAACCTTGACATGCTTAAAAATAGATAGCACTGTTTGAACTGTTGAAGGGGAGGGGGTGTCATCACAACAAGTTATTACCTAACGAGGCAATCATTTAAAGGCCGGCACATTAACATGCATCGGTTGATATTATTTTTTTTTTGTTTAAAAGAAAAACAAAATTGTTGTATTGGATGTAAAAAGCAGCATTGAGCAAGTTCACAGTTCACTGCACATGTGTGCAATCCTACATTTGAACGGTGAATGGGGGGGGGGGGGGTCGCAATTTTTTACAAGTTGTACCTAATGATTATAATATTACACGGTAGAATGTAAACTATAATTGTGTTCGGTTATCATTTCTAAACAAAATTGCCAGTTTGTTTTAAAGTATTTACTAAGTATTGTTACGTTAGCTGAAACGAAGCGGGCATGGTCGTTTACTGTGCTTTGAGGGATTGCATTCATTGTAAAGGGGGTGTAACTTCCGTGTTTTACTCAATGTAAATAATAAGTGCATAGTTATCGATTGATTCTTGCTAAACTAAAGTAAAATTAATATATAACAAGTAAAAGTTGTTACTAAACAAATGCCAAAAAGAGTTCTATTGACTCCACAGATACGGGTATTATGGAATGCACCCAAAGGAGGCACAGGATTAATTCTACTCCGCGCCATATCGTCAAAATCTTAGGAGCAGTCCATAATTTTACGCGCCACTACAGTGGAATAATCCATGATAGGAAGCTAAGCTGTATTGTGTTCGTAATTAAGTTTTAATTGCTATATTTTTATTTTGTTGGCGGCAAATAAAGTTTTAAGAGAAAATTACATGTACGCAAAATATTTTAGGTTTAAAATAAATAATATGTAAAATTCATTTAAAGTACCCCCCCCACCCTTAGAGACGCGCATTTGGAAAACTGCGAGAACTTCTGAACGAACTACAAATCAAAGACAGATTAAAATTCATACAACCAAGTTCTTGCAATGAAATAAATATGTTTAGTCAGGCAAGCTTTTTGGAAAGCTATTACTTGTAACGTACGTAGAAACACGAGAAGCCTGTGTCCTAGACTACAGCGAATCGGTTGTCCACTAGCGCGGCATCTCCTCGGCCCTGTGCGAATGATGTCTTATGTAAATGTACACTCAACGTGGTGGGTTTAAAATGTTTGCAGTTTCATTTCTGAATTTTATTTTCTAACAATTAAACTATTTTATGACATATACAAGATCACAAAAAACATCTATTTTTTTTTATAGATTACGAGACTAAAAATGCATTACTTCGTAAGTAAAGGTATAACCTTTTTTTCATTACTCTTTAACATCGTTAAAATCGGATTTCTTTGTGTTTGCAGCTACATAAAAACCCATGTGTGCATTACAGCAAGACGAAAATCTTGTGTATTAGATAACGGCAGACCGCTCGCTAGTCCAGCCGCGACCTATTTCCTCGGCCGCGGGCAAGGGATCGGATACGTAATTGTTCACATACACAAATCGGAATCCAGCTAGATTTTAAATGCGACTCAAATGCATTGCATAGAAGTAGTTCTTTTATCCATAATGTGTTTCACTAGAAAAGAATTAAAATGTTTAAACACTTCCGTATGTAAACTGGTGCACTTTATGTCACTTATACGCACAAATACCCCATTTATTTGCCAAATAAAACACATATACATGGTAACAAGTCTAGCTTTTTACACTCATATTACGCAATACCCGAATAAAATATTATTGTTACGACTTTAATAAGATCATAATGAACAAATTTTGCAGCGACAGCCATATCGAAATCTTAACCGCTTTTGAGTTATAAAGTGAAAATTTTCAAGGGTTCTAGGACCCTGATTTGAGGGGCCAGCCCCTAAAAGATCTTTTGAATATTCATCTTTTTTGTTCTACATGTCTTAACAAAATATTTCCGGGAAAAGAGACAAACTAAGAAAACCATGCAAAATCACAACGCTTTTTAAAACTCATTTTTGGAGCCCTACCGAGCTTTGGTGCTTTTTGCGCTAGAAAATTATAAATGCCCTATTACATATCTACATTCTTTTGTCTATCATTCCTGAAATTTTGAACTCAATATCTTTTTTAGTTTATGAGAACCTTCGTGGACAAGCCGACCCTCTAAAAATCGTTAAATTGTAAATATCTCAAAACCGGAAGTGATGTTACCATTTAAAAAATTTGCAATAAGGTTCAGAGCAATATCTATCAGATCTGAAAGTTTCATATAAATCGGCCGAGTAGTTTTTGAGAAATCGCGTACACAAAATATGTAAGAAAAAAAAAGAATAGGGAAAAAGAAACCGAACGAAAACAATAAGGTCTTCCGTTGGAAACGGAAGACCTTAATAAGAAAAGTGAAAAAGAAACAATAGAATAATAGAAGGGTCTTCCGCTGAAGACGGAAGACCCTAATAATAATAAGACTAGATACGATCTCGTTACGAGTAACGAGTAGGTCTTCCGTTCAATATGTTAAACGATACGATTAATATATTAATGAAATTTCTGAATTCCCAATCAACCCCTTTCCTTTCAGGTAATGTATACGATTGTCAATATCCTGTACAATGCTTAACAAAGTGTTTTGCTTTTTCACATACCGCACATTAAAGATTTAAGATTTTAGTGCCTTAAAATCCCTAATTATGTCATCAATGGGTGTGGCAATGAATTTTACAAACTGATATTGTTACAATCAACAACTTTGCTTCTATAATGCATTACAAAATCTTGATCATTTTTAAGTTATCTGTAATAGAGTTTACGAGTGTCTTGGCCCCTAATTTAAGGAGCCAGCCCCTTTTTCTTGAATTCATTCGAAAGGTCTCACGAATACTCACATTTTTTGTTCTAACACCTATCTTAAATTGTTGTTCATTTTTGAGATACAAATGATTGAATATTTTAGGGTCGTGTAAGATAAAGGTATGTGCTATCCAATCAACATATGTTAACAAAATAAATACTGTAGTTATTATCAAGATTGAATTGTGAACATACAAAGGATCAATGAACATGTGCGATAAAGTAAAAACACATGAAGCAAGTGTTATTAGACTTTCGCGAATCGCATGCATGCCCATTCGCTCGGGATATTCATGGCCATATGCGGGGGATGAATACTCAGAGCTCCGTGGCCATGTTCGTCTTAAAATGTTTGCAGTTTAATAACTTATTTTATTTAAACAACATATAACTATTTCAAAACAAAGATCCCTCTTTTCAATGACAGTTATACTGAAATATCTACCGTTTTTAATTATGAAGCTAAAGGAGATTAATCATTTAAAGATTTAATGATTTTTGTGTTTGAGTCTTGTGGATATTTTTTGTTACAACTATTTAGATTTACTTATCCACCATTAATCTTTTGTCTGACGATGCTTAAGATAGGAAATATAAACATTTACTTTAAACAATTCTTTGTGAACCCATAAATGTAAGACGCGAATCTTGTGTATTAGATAACCGCTGACCGGTAGGTAGACCAGCCGCGACCATGGCGACCGATTTTCTCGGCCGCGAGCTAGGGATCGGTTACGTAATGGTACAAACAGAGATCAGAAACCAGGTTAATGCTTGCAGAACTTAACAAAAGTGACATATAATCCTCACGTCAAAGCTTTAAGAATATAATGCATACTGTTATGAAACTTTTTCGAATGAACTAAAGCATCCTGAATACAATAATACATGTTCTGTGGAGAATTAATATCAGTTGTACACAATGGCTTTTCGTTAACTTGCCAAATGAAAACAGGTACATGTTAAAAAGTAAAGCTTTTTACATACATATTACACAATACCTTAACAAAGTAACATTATAGTGACATTGGTACGATCCCAATGAACAACTATTTCAGCGACAGCCATATCAAATTCCTAACCGTTTTTGAGTTATTTCGCAAATACTTTCAAGGAATCTAGGCCCTTAATTGAATAAGCCAGCCCCTTTTCAATGGTGTCAAACGAAAGCCCATAATATTCTGCACAACTTTTATTCTACATGTCTTAACAAGATATTTTTTGTTTAAAATATAAAAAGGAAAACATGTGTAAATTTTTGCACCTTTTGGAATCCTATAATTTGACCCCCTACCTTTTTCTAAATAAAAAACGTAATCAAAAAACAAAAAACAAGTGTGCAAAACTTCAATTTCCCTGTTATTTAAATTCGTTGGATTCTCATTCCCTGCTATTATAAGCTCGGAGCCTTTGTCTTCTAACCAACTTTTTTTCGTGTGCAAGAAATTTTCGCGAGGTTCACGAGAGCCTCATTGTCGCGAATATTTCTCGCCGCGGACCAGTATTTGCCATATAGTTGTCTGTTGTAATTAAAAAAACAGGCGTGGATAAGGCTTTGTCGCGACAATTACTCGCCGCGAACCCCTTTATCTCAGGCATATCGCGAAATAAAGTCGTCGCGAATAATAGTTGGTTTACAGTATTTATGCAGCACATTTGGACGATTTTTTTTTTAAAATACACATACCTGTGAATGAAGTACAATAAAAATAGATGAAAAAATATCCTAGGTAACTTTGAATTTACATCTTTTCTCCATGCGGAAGTCACTCTGAATACCTCACAATTTTTCAACTTTATCATCCGGGTCTGTTGCATTACAATATCCCCGTAGATATCACATGTTTATGTGGTAAGCTAAAGGGGGCATTTCAAAAGAGAAATCTTGGAAATTTTTCATAGTTTTGAATGAACATCATTTATAAACCCCGAGGTATTTTTAAATATCGAGTAATTCAGCCAAATGTGAATCGTTGATATCTTGGGACAGAGTATAAAAGAAAATCAGTGAAATTTTCATAATAGTTATATGTCATGTTTTTAGTGGTTTTTATAGTACAACATGCAATACTATACCTGCAATGTACTATGATATGCAACTTTTTGTATATATACAACTATTGTGTGGATTTTTTTTTGTAGCAAATGACTTTAGTACAAATGCTACCAATAATGTGTTGGTCAGTAACGTAGTCTGAAGATATACGGTATTGAATTTTTAAAGATCCAGACATTCTTCTTGAGTTCATGGATAGTTCTTCATTGCGGCTGGTATAAAAGTGACAAATCATGGTAATTAAATCTAAATACATAGAGTTCTGAGTATATGGCTAATATTAAGTATTTCTTTCTATTGTAATTTTTAAGTGTTGAAAATCTAACTTTCACAAATAATTCAAGTTAAATTGAATTTAACAAATATAATGCATGTTTTTATCTTTAAATTAAATATTTATTTTATACTGATTTAAAAACTTCTAATGATTGTATTAAGTTTGTATTACCATTTTAGGAAGAAGTCGACGCATACCTTGCTAAGGTCAATGCATTGAAAAGAAGGAAGTTGAAGTAAGATTGATAGAGAGATGACTAAATACACTAAAGGTAAAAGTTTATTCTCTCATATAAATGGTGATATGTTTGTTTTTTTAAATAGAGCCTCTCTCTCTCTCTCTCTCTCTCTATCTCTCTCTCTCTCTCTCTCTCTCTCTCTCTCTCTCTCTCTCTCTCTCTCTCTCTCAGCTTGCAAGTGTAGGAAATTAATTAACATTTATACATTTAAGAAGATAGATATTCTGAAATAACTTTATATTTTGTATGAAAAAAATATACACCGAATCTTCCTACTCTTGATATATTGTAGTGTATGCAAGCAGTTGAAAAATGTATTTTGTTTCTTTTTCAGGAAACTTATTGGACACAGAACAACAAATATGCTTATATGTAATCATTTGCAAGAATAAAATTAATTTTTATTTTAAATACTGGTTTTTTTCAATCTTTAATTAACAACAGGTGATTGGAAATGCAAATGAATAAATCATTTGCACATGTATGCAATGTATCATTCTTTCAGCTAAGAGATTAAAAGCATTGTTTGCTTTAAATGAAAATAGAAACAGTGATAATTATTTGCCGGCCAAGATAATTTACACATGAGTTTTACATATATATGAAACACATGAAATATATACATATTGAACACATGTTTTACATGTATAAAAATCGTGTGTTCTTTTACACATGTGTTTTACATGTGTAAAACACATGTTCAACATGTGTGAAAATAAACACTTTTTACATGTGTGCTCTTTATATGTGTTTTACACATGTGAAATATATATGTAAAATATATGTTAAACACATGTTTTACACATGTGGACATTTTTTCTGTGTAGCTTTTATGTATACACTTTTAAAAAATAGAAAAAAAAATCGGCTTGAAGGTTTTAAAAATTATTCTTATTTTTTTTATAAAGTATAATAAAAGTTTTTATTATACTTTCATGTTAAATACTGAAATCTTATTGGTTTAGACGCAGTTGACAATCAGTTCTCATACCCTCAGCGTTATCAACACACTTGACAACGGGCCGATAGTGCGCGTAAATTATGCGCGTACGGTTCGCCGTAGAACTCACGTCTTTTCTATATAAAAGAAGTAAAAGAACAAGATACGATATTGGCATTATTTGGCCGCAAAATTTACGAAATTTTCAACGTCTTTGTCCGCGTTATTGAAGTTGTGCATTATACTTAGTATGATATTAGCTAAATCCTACAGGCAGTAAAATGACGTCATTTTCATTATGACGTCACTAATGTGCGCTAAACATGGAATGCTTGTTCAAATGCGTTACGATATGATGTTTTATGAGTAGTTTTCGTTAAAATTTGACACTTTCACATGCGACAACCACTTTTATAGTTCACGTGGAGGCTCATAATTTCATCATTTATTCATACAATTAATATGGTGTTGGTTGTCACATGTGAACAATATGAATTTTTTAAAAATTGAATACGGAAAATGATATTTTACCGACGTCAATAACGTTTTTATCTATTGTTATCGACGTCAACAACGCTATCGACGCTGAGTGAGAAGCTTATTAGCAGAATGTATTAATTGATAAGTTATTATTATTATTAGTCCCCTACCGGTTTCAGCTTTCCTCTGCGTCCGTCAGTCCGCCTGTCCGTCTGTCTGTCCCACTTCAGTTTTCCACACTTTTTCCTTTATGCGTTTGAGGAATAACATGAAACTTGCTGAACAGCTTCAAAATGTCAAACTAAAGATCAAGTTGACACTTTTTTACAGTCTGGTTGTCATATTTTCGAGAAAATAAATTTTTTATATTCCAATTTTTTAATGTTCGGGTTCTTTACCGGGTTCTGTGTGCATTGGATAAACGAGGCCAGTATGTAGTCAGTAATAATAGTTTGATTCGGAGTACAGAAGATGGTAAGAAATGATATTGTGCATAACAGTGCATTGTTTTCACAAATTTCTACCAGCGAATACTTAATGGACTGGGCGAAATTACAGGAGATAAAATAAAGAGTATTATTTTACCCATTTTGTATAATTTCTATATCAACTATATAGTTTAAATTTCCTCTGTTCTTTTATCTCTGATTAAAGCACAACATCTCGTTTATAGTAGTTTTGAAATAGTTGTATGCTTCGAAGCTTTCATAGAATAATACAAACCGGTAGGGGACGTGTATTGCTTATGCAATACTCTCAGAATGTTTGTTCTGTTAGCCCTAAATATTGTTCCACTGATTCTTAAATCATACATACAGTACAGCTTACGAAACACGGTGCGACACGGCTCAACAACATCTAACATCCGATGTATATATGTGAAAAATGGAAGATTCAAGAATAATACTTGTTTCTTTTTATTTAGTTATCTTAAACAAACTTAAATATTTAGAACCATTTTAACAAGACTTTGGACTTTCGGTAGGACGTAACTATCTATTTCTTGCGTCAAAACAAGTTTAAAATGACGCTAGTTTCAAGTGAAATATACACAGATTGCCTGGTCTTAGCTAAATAGCCCGACAAATCTGTTGATTTCAAAGAGCTTGACACAACTATCCAAAGTCCAAGCTCTTGTTAAAATCGTTCTATTTATATACTTAAGAGGAACTAAAGGAAAAGAAACAGAAAACAACAACAACAACAAATTACAAGACAAGCAATGTTTAAATCATGTTTAAGTCAATTTGTACATTGTAACTATAATATGTGATCGTATACGTAGTAGTTTGATCAATTTAAATGCGCGTAGATAACGGTAGAACATATATTGTCTCCCGTAATCTTTTCTCACTAACTCTATTCAACGAAATCAAATCTAAAGGGCTGATGAAAACAATTGTACTTTCTCAAAAAGAATAATATATAGCTTCATATTTTGTGAAATTTAAATTTTATTTTTTTCTATAATACATGTTTATGATGTACATGTACATATCACAGTGTAGGAACGGAAGTGAACAGTTTTGGGTAGCGCTGTTTGTCAAAGCGAGAGAACAAGTTGCGCTGCGTACAGTATTTTGATCGTAGATGGAAAATCCGTAAATAACTAATCTCTGAAGGGACAGTATCACGATTTTTATACGGTACTGGTAGTAAACTAGAATAAGTTTATACTCGTCATTTCAATCTTGAAATCTTAAAATTTCTCTTCGGAAAATATTTTATTGTATCAAAACAGTGCAAATATTCAATAAGAAATCGAATCAAAATTTTTAGAGAAGTGTTTCTCATTTCTTTGAGAAAAAATGTTTGTTTCTTGTAGTGAAAATATTTCCCCAATACGATATCTTTCAGACAAAAAAACTACATATATGAAGGAAGCAATGCACTCTTTAAATGGTTTTTTTTTACCATGCCCTGATATTGTTTCCTGTACGCGTAGCTCTTATAAGTATGTACACGTAGCTCTTATAAGTATGTACGGGTAGGTCTGATTTTCAGATGCACATCTGTATGCGTAACTTCGAACATTACAATGAGCTAAGATATTTCTGTTGACGGAAATATTACGTCCGTAATTCGTTCTTAAAATAAGGTCAAGAAACCAATTAAGAAAAAAAATCGGACACAAATAAATGTGTACAAAAAACTCAACGCCCATTAATTTGTAAAGTGTTATTTCCCGCGCTTGCGCGGGATGTCATCTAGTTATTTTTATATTAAGGGTTTTGATATCAATTGCGTATACTGGAAGTATATTTTATATAAATTTTCTAGTCCACTTGTCAATATAAATACTTGTATCCAAATATTTGTACTCCGCTTTTAAATCTCATTAATCCAAAACCTATATAGTTGTTTTCAGTTTAGCACTCATGTGCATATGACAGCTATGTAAAAGGATGTGCAAGGTCGATTAAATAACTACTAATTACAAAAATAATCGCAGCAAAAATATTTGTTTTTCATCATTGAATTTTTTTTAATGAGTTCATTTATACAATGGTCATTCTACTGAGTTAACTTACCATTCGAAGCCAATGCTTAATCATAGAACTACGCGTACACTAAAATTCTGAATATATGCTTAAAATTGCGCTACGCGTACAGAATGAAATAATAACAACTCATGATATTCTGAGGAATTTTTCTACTTTTATTTGCAATGATATCAAACTCCAGGTCAGATTACTCTCTTGAGGTATATATTTACCTCTACATGTCCCCTATTCAGTCGTAATGATTGTATTTCGTACATAATTATCATTTAAATTTTGGAATGTGACCTTGGATATTGATTGTCAAAAAGTTCATTGAAATTCATGTTGCAAAAGGAATACAACTTTTTATACTTGTGCCAGTTTATTACCATAAAATATTATCATTGTTAAGGAATTTTTTTTTCTTTTTTACATCCATTTATCATTTCATTTGATTAAAATCAGAGCTACCTCTTCTATTTGTTTACTCGCTTCGACAAACAGCGCTACCCAAAACTGTACACTTCCGTTCCTACACTGTGATTGTAACTACATTCATTTTTATAGTGCGTAGAATCAGTGGACTGGTATATAAAGTTCCTTCCGTGATCTTGTCTTAAAGTTTTTGACTTAATCTTTATAAGACACTTTAAACATTTAGAAAAAGTTCCTTCCATGATCTTGTCTTAAAGTTTTTGACTTCATCTTTATCAGACATTTTTAACATTTAGATAGAGTTCCTTCCGTGATTTTGTCTTAAAATATTTGACTTCATCTTTATCGGACACTTTACACATTTTGTTTAGACATGATTTGTTTGAAGAAACAGAGCGAGAGAGAGAGAGAGAGAGAGAGAGATTTCATTTGTAATTCACTTATAGGAGACATTGTTTTTAATTCAGTTTCCATGAATAAATAACCCTTTTATCGTTTAAAGTAATGCACATTGTGATAGAATCCAACAAAGCAGTTTCAGTCAGAGTCCACGTGCTAAACCTGTCAATCAAATCAGCCCGTGAGCTGCACCACGTGCTCCTTCCATCATGTTTTTCAAGTCCGAAGAAAATAGAAATATGTTTGACATTCACAATAAAGTATTTTACAGTGTTTTTAACGTATAACATGAATCATGTTGATTTGTATATATACTACGTTGTTTAAACAGAAAACTTCACGTGTAACACACACGCACACGCACACACACACACACACTCTCTCTCTCTCTCTCTCTCTCTCTCTCTCTCTCTCTCTCTCTCTCTCTCTCTCTCTCTCTCTCTTATTGTCCACTCATTTAAAACAAGGTATGTATATTATTCATTTTTATTTACAAAGTGATTTGGTCTCCATGATAAAACGCTGATGTATACTATTTTTGAACAGATTTGCTTTGATGTCACCGAATATTAAAAAGAAAATCAAAATGTAAAGGGACTGAATACTTCTTGGTTGATTACACGAAAAGACGATTTATCAAAGTATTTTTTTCAGTCATTTAAAAAAAGTATCTCTAACATAAACGTTTTTAATATTTTCTCTCTGTATCTCCCTCCCCTTTATTCTGCCTGCCCCCTCCCCCGCTCTCTCTCTCTCTCTCTCTCTCTCTCTCTCTCTCTCTCTCTCTCTCTCTCTCTCTCTCTCTCTCTCTGAGTGTATATGTGTGCAAACAATATTGTGAAACATGAACAAATTTAATTTGTTTTTAACATCTTTCAAGTCCAGTCCAATCATTCCCATTTCCATTTCTTTTTCATTCAATTATATTTTTAATTGAGGTTGCTTATCAAACTTGCTGACAGTCGAGGACCCTCTTCCCCCTTTTTTCTTACCTTTTTCGAGTTCATTGTTCATGCATTTGAAATTAAAAAATTGTGATCAGAAAGGTTATGAAAGCTTTAGAATTTTTTTTTGCTTCCTGTACTTTAGTGAAAAAATAAAGTGAATAACCAATGGAAGCCGTATGGTACTTGTATTTAACTAACTCACTACACCTTGGAATAGTTTCTCAAATCAAGAGAAAATTACTTGATTATAAAAGATACAATGTAGCAAAATGCATCAAAGTATATACATGTAAGTCATATACATGTAGGCAAAAATATATACAATTTTGTATTTAAAACTTATAATTTCAAAAGTTCAATGAAATAGGCCGCATGCAGATTTAAACTTGTGATCTGCGGTTCACAAGCCCGAAACTCATGCACACATGGCACAGATACCGGTATGTTTTTACAACACAGATAAACTACTCGCGTAAATATGCATGTCGTCGCGTTTAAAATTGCGACGTCTTGCTAAAAACGGAACAGTTTTCAGCATAAATTCCATGATGTATATGTTTAAGTCACACATATAAGTTATATACCATTAGATTTGATAAATTCAAGGCTTTTTAAAATGTTTTGTGCTGTGCATATTTGAAACACGGCATATTTCGGCCAATAACGTCCCTTGTTCTTTGCTATAAAGTTTGCTATAAAATTAAGACATTCAGTATAATAAAATAAATAGTGCCTGTTTGGGAGGGTACCAGTTCAAATGACACCCCTCGAAAACCATTGTCAACCTCCGCTTCGCGTCGGTTGACAATGGTTTTCTCGGGATGTCAATTTCAACTGGTACCCTCCCAAGCAGGCACTATTTATATAGTGTTAACACCAGCATGATTTGAATAGAAAAAAATCCAAGTTGCAGTCGCGTAATGGATTTATCTACATGAACTTTTAAATTTGTGTAAACAGGATATTCCGTCTGCAATTTTGTTATTTTCTATAAAAGTTATTTATATGTTAAGATACATTATGCAATATACCATGAAAGGAAGCTTTGTCTGAATTTACACAGGAGGGGGGGGGGTTAAAATGTGTCTTAAAAGTGCCTTTTAACAGAGGTTCTCAGAATAATAGAAAACAAACTTTAAATCTTACGCATATTAAATAAAGCATTGTGTTTCACGTAGGCTTTTCGGGTCATTCTCGTAATTTTTTTTTAGGGGTTGGTGTGTTTCGTTTTTTATTTTTTATGGTGTGGGGGGGGGGGGTGGATGCAAGATCTACTGATAGACGTTCATGCAGTTTTGACCATCCACCATTATTTTTAAGCAGCAGAACTGTAGTCGCCCAGATCCAAAAATCACGCATGTTCATCTTATTTAAAAAGTATTAATATCATCGTTTTTATGTTTGTTAATGGTTTTAACACATAAAACAACTGCTGGCTTATATTATATCACGAATTAGAACATAACCCACTTTTTCATCCAATTAGCAGTCGCTAAATATCCATTAAGTGATGTTTTTAATCGTTAAGAATTTCTCTAAGTTCAGAGCGACGTCACATTTCGACTGATAGCTAAGAGAGCCGTAAACAAAAGAGAGATAATGTCTGATTGGCGCAGAACTTTTGATCAGCCAATGAAAAGGTTGGTTATGTTCTAAGTAAGTTAGATCATATTAAGTAAACTTTACGCGATTAAGAAGGGGCTCGGTCGCTTCGCTCCGTCCGCCCCTTCTTAATCGCGTAAATTTTACTTAATATGATCTAACTTTTACATCGATTCTGATTGTTGCCTGACGTCATGACGTCAGGCATATCTAAGGTTTAAAAGTTACAACATCCGAAACAGTGCAGTCAACAATGGAAGCTAGCAATATCATTTTGCATTGAAAAAAGATTTTATCTATGCATATTAATAATGTAACAACCTTCAAATTCGCAATTAACGAAAACGTTGTAATGGATGTAACAATTAAGCAATAGTGAGCAAGTGTTTAAAGCAAAAAAGAAGTTCACTGTGCACGTGTGTAATTCGGGCTGACTATATTAAGTTAGGACAAGGTTAGCTTTTTAAAAAGCTAAGAAAGTCAGCCAGCGGAATTTTAATTTTAGGTCAAAAGTGAATACGCAATCTATTAAAACACAAGATAAATAATTTCCAGAACAATAATATAGCTATGCGGGTGCACATTTAGTTTGCACCCTTATTTTTATGGCTGTACATAGTACATGAACAGATGTAGATGAGGAGATAAGCGTGTAGCGGTGTACAGCAATGTATGACTGCACACTTATTAAAGTTGTTACTTTGCAAACATAGTGGTCTCGTCGCAAACCACTACCAATATATTTACTTTCTAATCTCATTAAGGGAAGATATACGCGGACTCCGGACTATGGCTGCAAACGATTCCCATTGATAGTCTTCCAATACATCGATGCCTAGTTTGACCTAGAAACTGACCAGTTTCATAACTTCTTCGAATTTCTCTAACACGAACTGTCTAATTCATTCCTAGAATTCCAATTTACGCAAGCGCAATTGAAGTTTCATCCTAACTTAATTAGTCAGCCCGCGGGCTGACTAATGAAACTTCAATTGCGCTTGCGTAAATTGGAGTTTTGGGAAGAAAAAATTAGACTGTTCGTGTTACAAATATTCGAAGACGTTATGAAACCGGTCAGTTTCTAGGTCAAACTGCGCATCAATGTATTGGAAAACTGTCATTGGGAATCGTCTACAGCCACAGTCTGGAGTCCGCGTATATCTTCCCAACTCTCTTAGTGAGATTGAAAAGTAAATATATTGGAAGTAGTTTGCCACCAAACCATAAAAATCAGAGAGCTATGTCAACAAAATTACAACTATAAGTATTAAGTAGGTGTGCAGTCATACATTGCATGTACACCGCTACACGCTTATCTCGTCACCTACATGTACAGCCATAAAAATAAGGCTGCAAACTAAATGTGCACCCGCATATTATTATATTGTTCTGGAAACTATTTACCTAGTATTTTAAAAGATTGTGTATTCACTTTTGCCCTAAAAGTAAAATTCCTCTGGCTGACTTCTTAGCTTTTTAAAAAGCTAACCTTGTCATGCTTAAAAATAGATAGCACTGTTTGAACGGTTGAAGGGGAGGGGGTGTCATCACAACAAGTTATTACCTAACGAGGCAATTAAAGGCCGGCACATTAAACATGCATCGGTTGATATTATTTTTTTTTTTTTTTAAAAGAAAAACAAAATTGTTGTATTGGATGTAAAAAGCAGCATTGAGCAAGTTCACTGTAAATAGAAAGGCCCCTATATTTGAACGGTGAATTGGGGAGGGGGGGGGGGGCAGAATGTAAACTATAATTGTGTTCGGTTATCATTTCTAAACAAAATTGCCAATTTGTATTAAAGTATTTACTAAGTATTGTTAATATTCATTAGAGAAACGAAGCGGGCATGGTCGTTTACTGTGCTTTGAGGGATTTCATTCATTGTAAAAGGTGTAACTTCCGTGTTTTACTCAATGTAAATAATTAGTGCATAGTTATCGATTGATTCTTGCTAAACTAAAGTAAAATTAATATATAACAAGTAAAAGTTGTTACTAAACAAATGCCAAAAAAGAGTTTTATTGAATCCACAGATACGGGTATTATGGAATGCACCCAACTCGGTGGGCAATTCCAATCTGCATAAAAGGATGTACAGGATTAATTCTACTCCGCGCCATATGGAGCAGTCCATAATTTTACGCGCCACTACAGTGGAATAATCCATGATGGGAAGCTAAGCATTATTCTAACAATTCTATTGTGTTCGTAATTAAGTTTTAACTGCTATATTTTTATTTTGTTGGCGGCAAATAAAGTTTTAAGAGAAAATTACATGTACGCAAAATATTTTAGGTTCAAAATAAATAATATGTAAAATTCATTTAAAGTAAAAACCCCCCTTAGTAAAGATAATTTGAAACAGACGCGCATTTGGAAGGCTGCGAGAAGAACGAACTACAAATCAAAGAAAGATTAAAATTCCTAGAACCAAGTTCTTGCAATGAAATAAATATGTTTAGTCAGGCAAGCTTTTTAAAAAGCTATTACTTGTAATATTTAAGTAATAGCACAGCAAACTGGCACAAAAGACGAGCAATGTACATATATATGTGGCCGACGTGAAAATGGTTAGGCCCATACAAAAAGCAAATGAAATTGAATTTCATTAAATATGAGTACGCATTCTATATGGATATTGATCAAAAGACTGAGGTCAAACACCCAGCTTGAACCGTTTATCGATCTGATATATATTACAAATGCCCCATCACACTTGCGAACAAAATTCAGTCATCCATTTCTGTTTTATCTTCATAGTAAACTGCGCAATTTGATGAACATTGTAAATATCAACCAGTTCTCCTATGTGTACAGGTGTAAGGGATATACACGTTGTAAACGTTGATATATCGGCAAACGCATATAAATTAATTTCGGCTGACACTGGTCGTACTGTTTATGAGCATCACTATAGTTTCACTTCCGCGTTTTGCGTCTTCATTTGCGCAGCATGAAGATAACAATGGCTGTTAAGTTAGATCAGGCGATTATTCTTCTGATTGTTTTATTTTTCATAGACACAGGTAAGTTTTGCAAACATTGTGAAATTGTATACCTTAATCAAATGTACAGTGATCAATTTCTTAGCGTGAACTCTCTCATATTCTGTAGACTAACATAAGAAAATCAATTTCGACTTTATCAAAATAAGAACTTTGGCTGCCATTAGCTGGTGTTGGCGAGCTGTTGTCTCTTAAGATAACGGTCATCGTGCTTTTAGAAGCTCTTGAAAGAGATTGTTCACCAGGCTCCAGTTATATTGGTGTATAAAGCGATATCGCACGTACTTTAATATACTAATTTTAAATTATAGCGTGAAACCCAATTTAACCATTTTATGGCTTGTTACCCCTTACAAACTTTTAAGAATGGAAAATATATTCATGTACATGTATGAACATGACCTTGGGTTATGCGTGCAATGAAAAATGTGTATCATAATATGAAAAAGTAACTGCTGTTATTGACTTTTTTAAAAGACCAATTACCTTATTGTCACTTTGACATTGCCAATTTATTATGAATTTACATTCTATTTTTATGTCAGTTACATTATGATGTCATAATTATTTAGAATTGTCTCTTTTGTTGGCAGTCTATAATTATCAACAGACAAACTTATAACTGAATTACATTGCAATGTTTGCATGCGTGCATTTCGTTTTTCTGATTTATATTAATTACCCCCCCCCCCCCCACCCCACAAATCCCTCCTACTTTTATAATTAAAACAATCCACCGGAAAAAGCATTTTATTTATCTCCCAAATTATTTACAGAAAGTGAATAAAAGTACGCAAGACTATTTTATATATATATATATATATATATATATATATATATATATATATATATATATATATATATATATATATATTGGTCAATCTAAGATTTGAGAAATGTAAATTATAGTATTTTTATCTTGTCAATTCTATAATCATTATATCAAATTTTATTAAGTACTGCAAATGTGTTTTTGCGAATTAAGGATACCGAGTAAATTGGAAAAAAGTCCATTTTTACTTTCTGTTTTGTATTTTGGCATAATTTTTAATATATTGAATTTAATAAATAGTTTAGCATTTGTCTTCCATACCTTAATATATATTTAACAAAAAAGATGTAAGTGGTTTTTTAAAGATTGTAAAATGGTAAGGTGATGATGTTTTTAATAAAAAAGATAAGAGATAACTAAAGGAGACGATATCAGTCATTTACCTTTCAACATTTTGATTTTAGTGAGTGGTTTTTTCGGTGAGTTATGTGGTACTGGGGCCTGTATCTATGGTTACCACTGCTGTAGCCATTCCACCGGATACTGCTGTCCTGATGGATTCGTGTGCAGTGGCACCATCTGTATCAGTCTAATGTAAGTCTATCTGTGAGACTCTCTCTCTCTCTCTCTCTCTCTCTCTCTCTCTCTCTCTGTGTCTCTCTCTCTCTCTCTCAAATATATAACTGCTAATTGTTTTAATTGAAAATCAAACGGAAAATAATCCATTGAATATTTGTGATTGGGAAGCATAAATAAATATAAATAAACTATTTTAAATGTCTCGATTCAATATGAATTATTGACATGGTGTTAAAGTTCAGCCCATTGTGTACCCTTTAAATATTTTTACACGAGGAAGAGGAAGAAAATAAACATTTGAAGCAATCAGGTTAGGTGTTATTGTGTTCTGATTTGAGACCATATTCCTTTGCAAAAAAAAAATAAAAACAAGGACTATGCTAGCCCAGCAAGACACAGGGGTCGAATACAAGTTAAATCAATAAAAATTTCCAGTTCAAACACATCATGCATATATAAATCATATATACTAGTAAATGCTTTTATGCACATACACAATGCATCTGAATGAAACATGAGTTGAAACTTGTTTTGAATCATATTACTGCTCTTTCACTAATCCGCACTATGTAAAATGACAAACAAGAATGGTAATTTTTATACACCATTATTACACAACACAAATTAAAAAAACTCAAAGAACTTGCATAATTATGCAACCACTTGCCACCAAAAAGTTTTTGTCTAAATTGTATACAATGCTCAACCAATATGCTATGGCAAACATTTCCTATTATTTATTGCCTGCATGAGGGCATCTTTGTTATTTTCTTCTATAGAACAGAACATTGGTGAAATTGAAGAGTAGATGATTAATGACGAATCTATGTAAACTAGCGACTTAAGCCCCTTTCACAATTAGTGTACGAACACTTTACAACACTTTACGATCGGCATTTTTTGGCTTCGCACGAGCTATCGCATACGTTGCACGATCTCTCGCATTCGTTGCATGCGTTTTTATGGTCGCATTAAGTCTCCTCAAAATAGTGGACATGCACACTATTCAGATGCGATCAAATGCGATCTAAATTATTGCAATACAACGCACGAACATTAGAACGAATGTTTTACAACGTTTTGTGTACTCGCAATAGCGATGCACGATTTTTAAAGATCGTTAGATAAATTGCAGCTGTTAATGCGTGTGTTGTGCAACCATGAGACTGTTGCACATCGTGTCTCATGTAATCTTGCAACGTTTTACTATCATTGCAAGATTTATCGGTTTCAGTTTCCATGATTTGTCACTAGCTTATGTGGATACAGCGTTGTTCGCCCCGTGATATTTTCGCTTCTTCTTAGGTTTTGCCTCGTCTTAAATTCGCCCCAGCAATGTGGTGGTAAAAGAGAGATAATGTAGACATTGGAATTCGCTAAGTCTTAATCCGCTAACTGACAAAAAGAGCGAAATGAGCGAAAATAAAACGGGGACAAAAAGTTCCCTTACGCTGTATAAGCATATCTGTTTTAGGCCACAATTGACATTGATTTTGGCTGTTGCTTTTGTCATCTTCTTGGGCGGTATCTTCTCTTGCATTCAGCTATATCTACTGAAGAGCGTCAGAAACGGGCGGTATATGTATATATATATACTCTCTGACTCGTACGAGCATTCGTACGATGAAACGCATGATCGGACGAGCGCCGCTCGTCCAATCGCATTGGCGCACGTTCAATCGTCCGATCATCAGGTCTCCCGTGCGATCCTATCGCATTATCTAACAGCACTCGCTTTCATTGTACAACAGTCGCATACAGACGCAAGATATATCGTAAGATTCAATGCGTTTACATCGCACAACGGTCGCTCTGAATTGTGCGAGTTTCGTACGAGTATTTTTTCATATGCGATTATTTTGGCAACAGTTTACGAACCATATCTAAATTTTTCGGTCGCACGAATATTTTGTCGCTTCTGCTCGTGCGCTAATTGTGAAAGGGGCTTTAGAGATGATGGGAAGAGGGCGATCCAAGTTAAAATAGTACAATAAAAATATGTTTAAAGTCAGAGATGACGGGAAAGCTTTCTTGTTTTTGACACAGTGTGATCATCGCTCCTATCGTCATCGGTGTCATCGTCATCATTGTGATCGTCGTCGTCGTTATTGCCTGCAAAAGTTAGTATCTAAGATAAGGATATAGCATTAAAAATAGTATTACCCTTAAATACTGCAGAAGCTAATATATATTTTTAAAGAATTTAGCATTAAGTGTAAACATTTGAATCAACCTGCAAATTAACAACCACTCATTTGTCAGAAAAGTTATTGTGTTTTAAAAACAGTGGTTTCATAAATAGTTTCATGAATAAAATATTCATAACTTTCAATGTAAAAAATTCTGTCCATTTTCATGCAGAGAAAAGAGCCCAAGGCGTTGTCATTGCACCCAGTACAAACATGGGATATAATGTCCAAACCCAGCAGACGACAGCTTATCAATATGGACCTCCAGGTCAACCAGGTCAACAACCCATGAACTACCCGTACGGTCAGCCAGGACAGGGAGGTTACCCAACCTACCCAGCACAACCCCAGGGTCCGCCCGCCTACCCAGGACAACCCCAGACCTCTACCGACCCGGCCTACCCACCCCCGCCAATGGACTACAAGCAACCATGAAGCGACTGTGAAAACGTCCTGTTGTTCATTATACCAAAGCTTCTAATCAATATCGATATCGATCGTTTTAAATTCTTATTGTAAACAAACTGGTTGACTTCAAATCCATAATCTTCACATAAATAATTAAAACGAAGCTTTGAAGTTTTGTTCAGTCAAGACATGTTTTCTATTTTAAAAAGCGGAACCTTTGCTTTAAGAAAATGTAAAGAGTATTTTTGAGTAACAGCTCTTTTCATTAGTGAGACCAACTGTCTTATAAATCTTAATAAAGAATGAAAATGAAAATTTTCTCTCTGAAAAATGTACGACTTCTCATTATTTTCCCTCCTTATTGTTCTTCCTGTTTGAATTATTGAAGCTTGTGTAAGCGTATTGTTATCGCTAACGTCAAGTCTGAAGGGTTAAGTACATTCAGCTGGGGATATCTTTTGTTGGGATTTCCCTAATAAAAATCGTTTTATAGATTTCGAATTTTACGTTATGTTTGACTTTACAAGCTTACGGTGTAAAGTCTTTGTTAAAACAATATAGAGCTATTAATGTAGACATAAAAGTACCAACCGGAGGTATCAACTGTTACTTATTATTACGATATAATGTAACTACCACATGCTACCCCTAACTGTTACTTATTATTACGATATAATGTAACTACCACATGCTTTCCCTAACTGTTACTTATTATAACGATATAATGTAACTACCATATGCTACCCCTAACTGTTACTTATTTTTACGATATAATGATGTAACTACCACATGCTACCCCTAACTGTTACTTATTATTACGATATAATGTAACAACCACATGCTACCCCTAAAAACAAAATTGTAACTATAATAACTGGGTTAAAACAGTTACCGCTATTTCATAAAGTGCTTCACTGCCGCCCGCAGTTTATATGAGTAAAAATTCTGCAGCTATAATCAACTTATTCTTTTAATTTACGTGTTCTAATATCGACCTTTACTAGAAGTGAGTAATATCGATCTGAAAGTTGTTTGTGTAACAATACAAAGGAAAACTTTTAAAAATGTTCTAATCCTAATTATTTTGAGTTTTACATTGCTCGATAAAATAGCCATCAGTTTTTTGCAACATTTCCAGCACTTAAACAGCGTCCTATTGTCCGGTCGTAGAACAATCTCTGTGTTGGACATGCATTATCATGCGTCAACAAAACCTGTTTCAGACCATTTCACTCATTGTCAAACTACTGGGAAATTGACACTGCTTTTATCATAATTATGATTGTGCCCGTTAAATTTTTGTTGGAATAAATTAATGTTAAATAGAATGTTGCATAGAATGTTCTATTTTCATGATAATTGATTGATATGTTTAGCATTGTGAAGCATACATTCTATTCTTTGTATTTTGAACACTTCAAAGGCACGTAGCATCGCGGGGTGGGGGGAAGGGTGTGTGGTCGCCCCCGTCCCCTTTGGTCGCAGAAAACTTTTTTTTTTATTTACATTAAAAAAATGATTTATCATGGAGTTACCCCTCTCCCCCACTATTTTGGGACCACATAAAATTTGAAGTGAAAATAAGGAAATAGTGAAATTGAAGTTATAGGTATACCCCCCTCCACAGATTAGGATTTTCATGATTATATTTTTTTTCCCTGCGTGTCAACAGTTTTTGGATGAGTCTGCCTGCCCCCCCCCTTTAAAAACGATGCTACGTGCCTGCACTTGGACATCGGTCCTTGGATAGACAGCCGTTATATATACATGTACGGCGCGCAAATGTGTGATAATTTTATTTTCTGTTCTAACATTTTAAAAAATGTTATCTTTTTAATATATTTTGAATGTTGTATCCTATAAACTGACGAGAAATACATTGTCAATGCATTTCTGATACCTACTGTTTATTTACAACGCTGTTTACGTTTTGTTGAATATTTATATAAAATCTAGTTCATATAAAGTATTGACTTTTTTCTTATCGATTCCTTTTTAAAATATGTTTTACCAATAGATACATTTTGAAACATGACACCCATTGCATGTAACGGACGATATATTTTTTTTAAGATACGTAATATTTTATCATTAAATATTTACTAGAATCTAATACACATATAGACAGATGACTTACTCTAACCTATATATGTTCTTGAAATAATAATCAAAATCAATATTTTGAAATAATAATCAAAATCAATATTAAGCGTTTTATTTGGTAAATCTTAATGTATTTACTGTGAATAAACTTCCGAATCATTCATCAATATCTTATAGGTCCTGTTTAACACTGTTACCCACGTGTCCGAGTAGCGACAATGCACCATACCTTTTCACATACAACCACTGACGATCTCGCAATGATTTTTCACCCGAACACTTATAGATCGTTTTATCATTCATACCATTTACATTTGTGAGGTTCAAATCTACACATCTAAAAGGAGAGATCAATAAAAATACTCTCTCTCTCTCTCTCTCTCTCTCTCTCTCTCTCTCTCTCTCTCTCTCTCATTTTTTCTATTGAACCCGAATTTAAAATTTTTGGTAGAGTGTCCTTTTAGCGGCTATAGTGTGTATGATATTGTTTCCTATAATTCGTGTTATGTGTCAATAATACGGCTCTTATTTGTTTATCTTATTGTGAATCAATATTTGTCGATAAACACGTTTAAAAGACTCAATGTTTTAAATAATCTTTAAGTATAAAACTCGAATATAAATTTCGGCATATTAGTGATATGTATAACATGTGTTCATGCAATTGTCCATTTATGAAGAACAAAATCGGAAAGTAAAAGACAGAAAAGTCGATTTTAACTATAATTTAAATAAAGGCTTCAAAACTAGTAAAAATATGTTGCAAAGAAGATACATCTTCAAAAATAAAGTCAATATCAATTTATATATGGCTTTTTTTCTTTACTTAAATGATAATACACGAAGGGTGTTAGTTGCTAAATGGGAAAAAATACCTTGTAAGTCATAAAAGATATATACGGTATTGATTATAATAATTTAGTCTATATAAGTTAAATATATGTAACGTAGACATGTAAACTGAACTCATTACGCAATTAGTGAACATATGCATTATCCTGAATAACAAAACAAAAAAATACGCAACTGTAAAATTTATTCACACTTATACAGAATCTATTGCGATTTTATTCTTAATTTAATTACATCGACATGAACTTAAATATTGATTAAAATTTAAATGAGTTTACAATTGTTTGGGTTTAATATAGCAAAACAATGAAGTCCTGTGCCAAGGGTATACTTTGATAGATCGTATACACTTTTCTACACCGATATCTGATCCAAAGTAAAACGACGATCATCCCCCTTATCTATATAGTACGTCTATTTTTATGGACTATATGTATTTTGTACGCAGAATTAAATTCTAACTGTTACAGTTCAAACAAAAAACTGAAAGGCGGTTGCATATCTTGTAAAAACAAAATAAAGGTATTATGTGGTTGCAATCTTCTAACGTTATCTAATAGATAATTAAGGTCTTCCGTTTCCAACGGAAGACCTTTTTGTTTTCGTACGATTTCTTATTAAGGTCTTCCGTTTCCAACGGAAGACCTTATTGTTTTCGTACTGTTTCTTATTATTATTATTATTATTTTTTTTTTCCAAATTTTGTGCACGCGATTTCTCGAAAACTATTCGACCGATCTCGCTCATTTTTTCACAGATGATTGGACGTAATCTAAACTTCATACATATTTTTCATTTTTTTGGTCGTCACTTCCGGTACCGATTTATCGGCCATTTTGTAATTTTTGACGACTCATTTTGTGCACCTATAAACTCAGAAACTATCAGAGATATCACTATGAAATTTTTAGGATAGGTAGACTATAGTTTGAAGTTGTGCAGCATGTATTTGTTTTACGCCAGTGGCGCCATTTCTAGGCGCTCGCCTAGGCACGAAAATTGGGTACTAATTTTCATTCAAAATTTTCATACGTTTTGATCTGTATCTTTTTATTAGTTGATATTTTGTTAAGACATATAGAACAAATGTAGTAGAGAATCAAAAGTTCTTTCCAACAAAATCAAGAAAAAGGGGCTGGCCCCTTAAATTAGGGGCCAAGAGACTCGTAAATTCTATTACAAATAACTAAAAAACGATAAAAAATTTATAATGCATTATAGAAGCAAAGTTGTTGATCATAACAATATCTAACAGAAAAAATCATTGCCACACCCATTTATGACGTAATTAGGGATTTTTAGGGGCCAAAGTACTTAAACTTTGACGCAATATATCTAGAGAAGGAAACATATTTTGTTAGGCATTGTAGAAGAGAAAATGCTTGCATTGATGATTCTAATCGATTCCACTAATCAAAACACCAATGTATGTTCCCATTAAGGATCTAGAGGGCTGGCCCCTAAACTATTCAATCATTTGTATCTCAAAAATGAACAGCAATTTTAGATAGGTGTAAGAACAAATAATGTAAGTATTCATAAGACCTTTCGTATAAAATCAAGAAAAAGGGGCTGGCCCCTTAAATTAGGGGCCAAGAGACTCGTAAACTGTTTTACAAATAACTTAAAAACGATAAAGATTTTGTAATGCATTATAGAAGCAAAGATGTTGATCGTCACAATATCTAACAGAAAAAATTATTGCCACGCCCATTTATGACGTAATTAGGGATTTTTAGGGGCCAAAGTACTTAAACTTTGACGCAATATATCTAGAGAAGGAAACATATTTTGCTAGGCATTGTAGAAGAGAAAATGCTTGCATTATTGATTCTAATCGATTCCACTAATCAAAACACCAATGTATGTCCCCATTAAGGATCTAGAGGGCTGGCCCCTAAAATATTCAATCATTTGTATCTCAAAAATGAACAACAATTTCTGATAAGTACAAGAACAAAATATGTTAATATTCTTAAGACCTTTTTAACAAAATCAAGAAAAAGGGACTGGCCCCTTTAATTAGGGGCTAAGACACTCGTTAACTCTATTACAAATAACTTATAAACGATAAACTTTTTGTAATGCATCATAGAAGCAAAGTTGTTAATCGTAACAATATCTATCAGAAAAAAATTATTGCCACGCCCATGTATTACGTAATTAGGGATTTTTAGGGGCCAAAGTACTTAAACTTTGACATGATATATCTAGAGAACGAGACATATTTTGTTAGGCATTTTAGAAGAGAAAATGTCTGTATTGTTGATACTATTCGATTCCAGTAATCAAAACACCAATGTCTGTCCCAATTAAGGATCTAGAGGGCTGGCCCCTTAAATATTTAATCGTTTGCATCTCAAAAATGAACAACAATTTAAGATAGGTGTAATGACATAAAATCTTAGTATTTGTGAGACCTTTTGAATGAACTCGGGAAAAAGGGACTGGCCCCTTAAATTAGGGACCAAGACACTCGTAAAAGTTTTTACACATAACTTAAAAACGATCAAGATTTTGTAATGCTTTATAAATGCAAAGTTGTTGATCGTAACAATATTAGTTTGTAAAACTCATTTCAACAATCATTGATGACATAATTAGAGATTTAAAGGAACTAAAATCTTAAATCTTTAATGTGCTGTTTGTGAAAAAGCAAAACACTTTGTTAAGCATTGTTAAGGATATTGACATCATATACATTATCTAAAAGGGAGAGGTTGAGAGGGAATTCTGAAATTTCATTAATATTTTAATGGTATCTTTTAAAAAATTGAACGGAAGACCTACTCGTTACTCGTAACGAGATCGTATCTAGTTATTATTATTTTTTTCCACAAATTTTGTGCACGCGATTTCTCGAAAACTATTCGACCGATTTCAACCATTTTTTCACAGAAGATGAGACTTGAGATAAACTTCATACATTTTTAATATTTTTCCTGTCGTCACTTCCGGTACCGATTTATCGGCCATTTTGCACATTTTTACGACCTTTTTTGTGCAGAGTTGATCTCAGAAACTATCAGAGATATGACTATGAAATTTTCAGGATAGGTAGTCTATAGTTTGAAGTTGTGCACTATTGTGTTGTTTTGCGCCAGTGGCGCTATTTCTTGGAGCTCGCCTAGGCACGAAAATTGGGTACGAATTTTCATTCAAAATTTTCAAAGTTTTGATCTGTATCTTTTTATCAGTTGATATTTTGCTAAGACATATATTACAAAAGTGGTAGATAATCATAAGTTCTTTCCAACAAAATCAAGAAAAAAAGGGCGGACCCCTTTTTAAGGGGGCCAAGAGACTTGTAAACACTATTACAAATAACTTAAAAACGATAAAAATATTGTAATCCATTATAGAAGCAAAGTTGTTGATAATACCAATATATATTAGAAAAGATCATTGCAATGCCCCTTTATTACGTAATATGGGATTTTTAGGGGCCGAAGTACTTAAACTTGGACGCAATATATCTAGAGAAGTAGACATATTTTGTTAGACATCATAGAAAAGAAAATGTTTGTATTCATGATTTAAATCGATTCCACTTATCAAAACACCAATGTATGTCCCCATTAGGGATCCACAGGGCTGGCCCCTAATTAAGGTCTTCCGTTTCCAACGGAAGACCTTATAGTTTTCGTACAGTTTCTTATTAAGGTCTTCCGTTTCCAACGGAAGACCTTTTTGTTTTCGTACGATTTCTTATTATTATTATTTTTTTCCACAAATTTTGTGCACGCGATTTCTCGAAAACTATTCGACCGATTTCAACCATTTTTTCACAGAAGATGAGACTTGAGATAAACTTCATACATTTTTAATATTTTTCCTGTCGTCACTTCCGGTACCGATTTATCGGCCATTTTGCACATTTTTACGACCTTTTTTGTGCAGAGTTGATCTCAGAAACTATCAGAGATATGACTATGAAATTTTCAGGATAGGTAGTCTATAGTTTGAAGTTGTGCACTATTGTGTTGTTTTGCGCCAGTGGCGCTATTTCTTGGAGCTCGCCTAGGCACGAAAATTGTTGTTATTATTTTTCTTTTCCACAAATTTTGTGCACGCGATTTCTCGAAAACTATTCGACCGATTTCCACAATTTTTTCACAGATAATTAGACTTGATATGAACTTCATACATTTTTGATATTTTTCCTGTCGTCACTTCCGGTACCGATTTATCGGCCTTTTTGTACAGTTTTACGACCTATTTTGTGCACACAAAAACTCAAAAACTATCAGAGATATGAATATGAAATTTTCAGGATAGGTAGACCATAGTTTGAAGATGTTCCAACTGTTTTTGTTTTACGCCAGTGGCGCCATTTTTTAGAGATCGCCATGGCTTGAAAATTGGGTACGAATTTTGAAAAAAAAATTCCCCTGTTTTTGTTCACAAGATTTCTCAAAGACGGCTTAATAGATTTTCTTGAAATTTGCAGGAATAATAGAAAATAATAATATCTCGAAGTTTTCTTTTCAATTTTTTAAAAATTCATTTCCTGTCGTCCGTTTCCTGTCCCGCGACAAAAAGCTTGTGGCATCGAGATCCTAAAAATGATTAGGACTTGAGCATTCACACTTTGTAGGATTATAGACCTATATTAGTAGATGTCTTCAAACTATTTTGTTTTGTTCGTCATAACTTCCGGTCGTCACCAGAAGCACTTCAAAAATTTTTTTTACGCATTTAATTAATTTCAAATAGATTTTAAATATAAGTATAAATCCTTACATATGTCATCTATCCGATGTTAAAAAAAAACAAAAAAAAAATACTTCCGGTGAGATATCTCAAATATCTCAGCCTTTTTTTAAACAAATGTTTTACCCGTGAGATCTTAGAAAGTGCAAGTGATCAAGACAGAAACTTACAGGAATGATATACATTTGATATTCGTTTAACCGCTTTCATTTTGTCAACCGTCACTTCCGGTCCTCACCGAAAGGTTTCAAACAAATCAGGTTGTTTAAAAGTTAAATGTTTTTCTTTGACAATTTTAATAAAATTGATGAACAATAAAGTACAGTTGTCTAATGTTCAAGAAATACTATTATTTTCACTTAGCACTTCCGTTTGTCCGTTTCCTGTCCAGAGGCATAAAACATTGAATCGACGAGATCTCAAAAACATTGACGACTTGAACAACCAAACTTTGTGGGATGATAGCCCTGTTTATGTATCTGTGTTTACACTATTTTGTTTAATTCTCGTAACTTCCGGACGTCACCGGAAGCACTTTTTTTTTTAAATGGAATGAATATATCAATATAAAATCTGATATATGGTATCTAAACAATGCTAAATAAGCAAAACGTATTCTACTTCCGGTGAGATATATCAAATATCTTGGGTAGCTTTCTTTTTTTTTTTTTTTTTTGAATTTGATACCCACGAGATTTTAGTCACTCTACGTGATTGAGACACAAAACTATTATGAATGGTAGATATTTGATTGAGATGTCTTTGACTAGGCAAATGTTTAAGAAATATCAACTTTTATTTTCATTCCGTTCGTCCGTTTTCGGTTCCGAGACAAAAAAAAACCCTAGTTTCAAAGAGATCTCAGATTGGTGAAAAGTATCGATATTTCATCGTATCATATAAAACAAATCAGACGGAAGACCTACTCGTTACTCGTAACGAGATCGTTTCTAGTTATTATTATTATTATTTTTTTTTTCCACAAATTTTGTGCAAGCATTTTCTCGAGAACTATTTGACCGATCTCAACCATTTTTTCACAGATGATTACAAGTGGTCTGAATTTATTTTGTTTTTAAAATTTTTGCCGTCGTCACTTCCGGTACCGATTTATTGCTAATTTTGAAAACTTTTACGACCCATTTTGTGAGCAGTTGATCTCAGAAACTATCAGAGATATGAATATGAAACTTTCAGGATAGGTAGTCCATAGTTTGAAGTTGTGCCTATTGTTTTCGTTTTACGCAAGTGGCGCCATTTCTTGGAGCTCGCTAGGGCTCGAAAATTGGGTACGAATTTCATATAAAAATTTTCACACATTTTGATCTATATCTTTTTATCAGTTGATATTTTGTTAAGACATATATAAGAAAAGTGGTAGAGTATCAAAAGTTCTTTCCAACAAAATCAAGAAAAAGGGGCTGGCCCCTTTAATTAGGGGCCAATATACCCGTAATGTCTATTACAAATAACTTAAAAACGATAAAGATTTTGTAATGCATTTTAGAAGCAAAGTTGTTGATCGTAACAATATCTATTTGAAAAACTCATTGCCACGCCCATTTATGACGTAGTTAGGGATTTTTAGGGGCCAAAGTTCTCAAACATTGACACAATATATCTAGAGAACAAGACATATTTTGTTAAGCATTGTAGAAGAGAAAATGCTTGTAATGATAATTTTAATCGATTCCAATATTTGAAACACCAATGTCTGTCCCCATTAAGGATCTACAGGGCTGGCCCCTAATATATTCAATCATTTGTATTTCAAAAATGAACAACAATTTGAGATGGGTGTAAGAGCAAAAACTGTTAGTATTTGAGAGATCTTTTGTATGAAATCAAGAAAAAGGGGCTGGCCCCTTTAATTAGGGACCAATAGACTCGTAAAGACTATTACAGATAACTTAAAAACAATAACGATTTTGTAATGCATTATAGAAGCAAAGTTGTTGATCGTAACAATATATATTTGAAAAGCTCATTGCCACGCCCATTTATGACGTAGTTAGGGATTTTTAGGGGCCAAAGTTCTCAAATTTAGACACAATATATCTAGAGAACGAGACATATTTTGTTAAGCATTGTAGAAGAGAAAATGCTTGTATTGATAACTATAATCGATTCCATTATTTTCAACGCCAATGTCTGTTCCCATTAAGGATCTACAGCGCTGGCCCCTAAAATATTCAATCATTTGTATCTCAAAAATGAACAACAGTTCAAGAAAGGTGTAAGAACAAAAACTGTTAGTATCTGTAAGATCTTTCGTATGAAATGAACAAAAAGGGGCTGGCCCCTTTAATTAGGGGCCAAGACCACGTAAAGTCTATTACAAATAACTTAAAAACGATAAAGATTTTGTGATGCATTATAGAAGCAAAGTTGTTGATCGTAACAATATCTGTTTGAAAAACTCATTGCCACGCCCATTTATGACGTTATTAGGGGCCAACGTCCTTAACTTTTGATGCAATATGTCTAAAAGAGACATATTTTTTTAAGCATTGTAGAAAAGAAATTGTCTGCATTTAACTAATTAAAACACCAATATATGTCCCCATTTAAATCTATAGGGGTGGCCCCTAAAATATTCAGTCATTTTTATTAGTTTTATCGATAAATCATCGTATCATTTTAAAAAATCGAACGGAAGACCTACTCGTTACTCGTAACGAGATCGTGTCTAGTTATAACATATAGTTATAAGATAAAGTTACCTGGATCATGTCATCGCAGTGATTTCCTCATCACCTGCCAATCGCTTACATCATTAGCTGTCTAGTAATTTCGAAAAATCTGACCAAGCAACCACTTCATATTAAGAATGAGAACAATGACTAAAAAGATAATCAAATTTATCCCTTACAGATAAATAGTTATTAAGAATAATTTGATTTTAAAACTCGAAAAAATTACTAGTATATGCAATTTGTTCGGAATTTTTTTCCTATATATCATTACTTGACACTTTATTTTTTCCTGAGCATAAACTCTTGACCTTTTCAATTCAATCCTTGGCCGAGTGCAGAAGAACATTTACTACAAGATAACTCATATGTTTTTAATTAGAAAAAAAGATGTAGGCGAAGAGGGTGCATGCTTACAATACAGAATTTTTTTAATAGATACTTGTATAGTCCAGGCAATTAGTATTTTTAGAATAAAATTCATATGAAGTAAATAAAGAAAAAGGACTAGCTAATTATGAAACTGTTGGTAACAAGTAGCTTCGATTGTGAATAAAGTAATACCCTTTTCTATGGTAAGCCTCGTCTAGGAGTTTTAATTGCACATCTTTTATGCTCAGTCAGATTCAGAAATGATAAGTTATTCAGATGAGATATATAGGTAGTCAGATTGATGAAAAATTAAGTTGTTCAGAGTATACAGGCCACCTTGTCCTATTTTCTGACCAAACATGTACAAGAAAACGGGATTCATGTACTAGATATCCACTCGCCTCAAGTCTAACTGACAGTTCAGTAAAAAAAAAAGTCTAACCGACGGTTTGATAAGAAAAAAAGGTCTAACCGACAGTTTAATAAGAAAAAGGTCCAAGCAACAGTTTAATAAGAAAAAGGTCTATCCGACAGTTTAATAAGAAAAAGGTCTAAGCGACAGTTTAATAAGAAAAGGTCTAAGTGACAGTTTAAAAAGAAAAAGGTCTAAGCGACCATACGAAGGAAAGGCAACAGTCAACAAGAAGGTACTTACTACTTAGTATTTACATGGTGTCTTTCATTAACTAGTATCAGTAATATCCCCCTCAATTATTTGTCATGATTCAGACCATTAAATTTGAAATTTTGTTTTAAATGATAAACTCAAACAATTCCAAAGAAAATCCCCAAACGTTTGTAAAATAAAAATCGAATAACGAAATGTCAACCTAACTACCTGTAGTTCAGAGTTAGTAACTGAAGCAGTGTTCAATGGCTTCAGATTTATAGTTTCACATTTGTTTTGTTACAAATTTCTATCAAATAATGGTTGTCTTAGAGTATTAGACACTATATCGCAAATGAACGAAAAAAAAAATAATTTATATTATGGATAAATCGAAAATTCATTGACTAAACAAAATACACCGAAAACAATTCACAAGACAGTCTCTCGATAAACTGCAATTCATTATTAGTTGTATCGATAAATTTTGTTCCAATATAGGTGAGGTGTAATTCTGAAAAAGTATTGATTAGAAATATCATTATACTTCTGTTCAGTGCAGGCCCACGACTTTGAAGCCGCTGACTACATCGTCTTTGTTCTCACTATCACGGTCTCCCTCGGCATTGGAATCTACTATGCACACTCCGGAGGACGCCAGAAAACCACTTCGGAATACCTCGTCGGTAACCGAAAAATGGCCGTTTTACGAGTGGCCATTTCCTTACTGGTGTCTTTTGAGTCGAGTATCATGATGTTAGGAACTCTAACAGATGTCTACCGATACGGGATTCAGTGGATTTGGTCCAATGTCCGATTTTTCTGTGCGAACCTCTTAGCGATCAAGGTCATGCATCCTTTGAAGTTAACAAGTGCAAACGAAGTAAATAGTCATTTAATCAACACCTTTTAAGAACACTTTATGTAAACATTCTGTTTTCTAGATCATTCACCTTTATTTGTTACAAAGTTAAATGATAAGGTTGATGTTTGTTTTTAATTTAATTTCTAAATATATGGAACGATTACTTATATTTTGTCAGTAGGAATGTATATACTCGTATATAATAATGAAATGAATATTTGCGAATGTTCTTTAGTTTGTACATTAGTGTTTATACCATGAGGGTGATACTAGTAGTTCACAGAACTGAAGTTCAAACTCTTTCTTTTAATTCATAAACAAAATCTAATATTCGGTTCATTTCATATCCTAAATGAAGCTTTATTTTTTTTTGAAAAACCTCTTTTGTTGAATTTTTAAAAAAAATATTATCACAAAGTGACAATTTGGACACATATATCAGTGTCCCATAATAGTTTTAACAAAATAGAAAAAATGTTATCATAAATATTAATGACAGCAAACTTGTAATTATTCCTGCCATAATTACCGGGTTTTTGTTTTACAGAAGCTAGTATATTTTTTTCTAAATATGTACATATTTAAAATACGAAATAAAATGATGAGCCCTGTAGCATTTTAATTTCATTTCTTCGATATCGTACATCAAGAGGTTACCAACCAGAATAGTCACTGCCCCTAAAAATATGTAGTCAGAATGCATGATTAAAGATGCGCTTCCTTTTTTTCATGTTACCCTTAACTCTTCATGAAACAATTCTATCTATAAACTGCTTCCATATGTGAACAGGTTTTATTTTTACACTTCTTCACTTTATTTGGATTAATTTTATGCAATTGAATCTTTGCTGCTTCAGGTATTATGCATTGGAATTATTATCTGTTGCCCGGCTCTTTTAAAAAATGTATAACTATCTTCATTAAAAAATGTTCTCCTTATTTGGGAGGATGTGTTTCAGTTCATCGTCATGTTTTCCGGAATTTTACCTTTAATCATAAAAGTAAGTGTGAATCTTTTGAAAATTTCAAGATCATTCACATCATGTTCATAATTATTTATGTAGCTTTTTATATCCTAAATCATACATTCTGGTCATAAATTGTTATAGATACCAGTTTTGTTAACAATGATCATAATTATAATGTCGTTGTGCCCAAAGGATTTTATTTGAAAAGTAATAATAAATTAATTATGACATGAGACTTACAAGTTTTTCTCAAAATATCAACAACAAAATGAATGATTGTTTTTAATATGAAAGGGAACAAAAGAAATTGGCGGTGTTGAAAAGACGTGGAAAATTGCTAATGAAAATGGAAGACTAAACTGGTTCAAGTAGGAATATTATTATCAATTAGTTATAGAACGACGTTTCAATGATAAAAATTGTTCATGATCTATTTCTTACTGCAAATAAACTGTTTTTTATACAGCTTTGATGTAGACCACAGGACCCGCCACACGTTTTGGAGTCATTGGAGGCTTGACACGGGGAATATTCCCGGTTTTTTAACAATCCTCTGTGCAAGGATTAAATATTACTGTCTAATGAATATGAACTCTGTTTTGCTGCGAACTTGATTAAGAAGACCTGCTTGAGTCTTGTACAAAGTATATCACTAATACTGTGATGTCATCTGAAACACCGTCTGTCGCACAACCCTGGTTTTCCGCCTCAGAGTTCTAAAAGACGGTAGATAAAAGATTTCTTACAGAATCCTAGAGTCTGTACCCTATCATATTTTTAAGGAATTACTCATTGAGTATTATGAGGTGATAATTTTGGTCAGGGCGTGCTTAAATCTAATAAGTCCCAAAGAGCTTTATGATAGATTTGATCAAGCCCCGACTATAATTATCACCACATAATTCTTTTCAGAAATTGTACGATAAAACCTTTAAATCGTGACATTTTTAAAATTATTTTCATTTTGTTTAATTAATTAAATTAATTAGATATCAAATTAATTAATTAAATCTTTCTTGTGCATCGACAGTATATCATTTGCGTCATTGATGAAATATGTTACAAAGTTTCGTAGTGTTATTGCAGACAAAGACCATAGAATGTAAATATTTTTGTTTAAAAGTTTATGTATCAATTGAGTATATTGTATACCTTTTTGTTGATGCAGTTATACGTTGTTATTGTTTTTACAACATGTTGTTTGTGAATAGCATAATCACTAGAGTCATCGGCATAAAGGGCGACAGTCACCTTAATATATATATATATATATATATATATATATATATATATATATATATATATATATATATATATATATATATATATATATATATATATATATATATATATATGTGTGTGTGTGTGTGTGTGTGTATGTATATATATATATATATATATATATATATATATATATATATATATATATGTGTGTGTGTATATATATATATATATATATATATATATATATATATATATATATATATATATATATCTATACTTAAGGTTTCTCCACCCTCGATGTTTTTATGGTTTAATCCGTGTAATTTTAGTTTAAATTTGAAGATTAATATGTAAACATTCAAATTGAACTTAAATATTGGTATGTTGCAAATATTTTGTTCATGCTGTAGGAGCTAACACAGGTACATTATCATGGCAATTATAGCAACGACTGCTCTCCAATCCAACATCACATTTTTTTTACTGATTTCTATATAATAAAGCAATTTTTTTTAAAGAAATTAATCTAAATCCTTTATTTTATGTATTTTAACATTTTAAGGCCATTTAGACTTCCCAGTATGAAAGCTGTCACATTTACAGTGCATTTTAATACAATTTTCCAACCATGAATAAGTACAGTTTAGCAACATAAACCGTCTATAACTTTTGAAATAATGGTTCAAACTCACTGAAAATTGGTACATGTGTAATTCATTATATATCCTATCGAAATCTGCAAAGAAATGTTTACCTTGCCAGGTAAAAAATTATGAATTGTAGTCTCTGTCAAGTTTGCCTATGTACGGTTTTATCAGTTTTTCATTGAATTAAGCGATTTCAACTCATACTACTCTCTATAAATTGTTAAACATTAGTGTCATATCACTTTACATAGCTTAAAATGTGTTAAACACTAGTATAAATCAAGAAATATTGGCAAAACCATGCATCACATAACACTAATATTATAACCGATAACGGTAAAATATTCCGGAATGCTCACAATGACGTCATGCGACAATCGAAAGACCTTAAATAAATAAAACAGAATGCGACAGTCCGAATTAAATAAATTGTTTACTGTTAGCGCTTTCAGCCATGTCGGCTCTTCAGACAGACTTGCTGTACCAAGGCTTTATTTATCTATATATATATATATATATATATATATATATATATATATATATATATATATATATATATGGTTTTATTTTCAAAACGTTTCATAAATGTTTTAGTACATTATCATCTGGGTTGAGCAGAATGTCGGCACTTGTGTGGCAGAACATAGTAAGGCCACACACTAAACCAATGTCAGAGTTCAAGGCCACAGTCATAGCAAAGGTATCGAGTAAATGGAAATATATGGATCCATAATATGTATTAACATATACATGTATTAAACTCCGCACTTTTTCTCTATATCCTATTTTTATAAGTTGTTCTGTATTCCAGAAACAATTATGTTTATTACAGAAAATTAAAACTTACGTTATCTAATTTGTTACTTTCTAGTTGTTTGCTTCGGGTGTTTAACAGTTTCAGTTGCTTTCATTGTTTCAACTTTTGGTGGAACATAATTCAGGTGAATGCTTTGAATCCGGAAATTATGTTTAAAATATCTTGTTTTTGACTGAAATGCATAATGATTTAACTTAGTCAACTTAGTCTTCTACGAGAGGAAAACAACTTTATCGTACAAAGTAATTTATGAAACCATTTTTAGATCACAGAAACTATCTGATCCACAATAAGAAGCCCTCTATCAGGACTTGTTCTTCTTGGATGGTTTTTGTCCATGGGTAAATTCAAAACTATTCAAAATTCTTAGAAACTGCATTGATCAATAGTTAAAATTAACATACATGTAAAATCAATCACTGACATGATGTTTTGTAATATCTTTAGTTGTATTAGTGGAATGACAAAAGGCCAAAGGGAATCAAAAGGACACCGCCCCTTCCGCCTGCCCCGATAGACATGTCTTTTCAGTCATTTGGGGTAAACTCAAGCGATTGGATGACAACAACATCGATGTTTTCAGCTAATGTTACATCAGATACTTCTGTTTTTTGTTAATCAATTTGAATCGTTTTCGCCATTCCTGGCTCTTAAGGCAGTTATGTACAAATGCTCGTACATCATATATATATATATATATATATATATATATATATATATATATATATATATATATATATATTCGCCATTCCTGGCTCTTCAGGCAGTTATGTACAAATGCTCGTACATCACACACACACATATATATATATATATATATATATATATATATATATATATATATATATATATATATATGTGTGTGTGTGTGTGTGTGTGTGTGTGTGTGTGTGTGTGTGTGTGTGTGTGTGATGTACGAGCATTTGTACATAACTGCCTGAAGAGCCAGGAATGGCGAAAACGTTTGCAGTAAATAGGATCAATTTGTGATTTTATTCTAGATATTTATTATTTTTAATATTATATATTATATATATTGAGGATATCTATATTGTGTGATTTTATATTTGCTATATCCAACGAGTTCAAATGGTGCATATATTCGCGAGGCTTGTCGAACGAATATAACCATTTCAACGAGTTGGATAAAGCAAATATAAAATCACACAATTATAGATGTTCTATTTATCTCATACAAATTGATTTATATAATGACGCTCTTGAGACAGCCACCTATATGACCTGAATTGATTTTTTTTAAAGCTTGAACGATGATGCAACGTTGTGTTATGCGGTTTTTGTGACCTTGCGCAATACAATTTAGTACGTCATTTCGGAGATAAATCTAACTGTCTAAATGCATAGTATCACTGAAATAAACCTTGAAATAATTTATTTCTAAATAATTAATCACATAATTAAATGGAAATACTGATCAGAAGACTCGAATAATCAAGTTTGTAGTTTGTTGACATACACAAAGTTGCGAATGCTCGTTCGAACGAGGAACAGTTGTTAACGTTTTGCAAAACAAAAAGTTTACACTAGCCCAATGATTGGAAGTTGAAAATATTGCTTACTGGTATGGTGGTGAAATAAAAGTCTTGGGAGACATATTTCGGTAAGCTCTTGTATAGGCCTAGAAACACAACCAAAGTACAAAGAACAGAGCAAGATATTAAAATCCCATCTGTGTAATCGTGGCTATAAACCCCACACAGTGCAACCTGCAATTGATGAGATTGTTACAAAAGACAGGAAAACGCTACAGCAATACAAAGAGATATCAGACAAAAGCAGGGTTCCACTTGTCACTACCTAACATCCCGCCCTTAAGAACCTTAACAGCATACATAGAAATAATCTGCCCATTCTTTACACTAACGAAAGAATGGCTGACCTTTTCAAGGATCCACGAATAGCTGCATTTAAACGCTTAAGGAACTTAAAGAACATGGTAGTGAGAGCGAAATTAGACAACCCGTTGCTTAATGGCGGCTTTAAAACGTGTTCAGACGCCAGATGCCTGTTGTGCAAGCACAGCATCAACACGGCCAGTTTTAAAAGCCCCATTACGGGTCGTACCTACAAAATATTGGGCAACACGTCTTGCCGCACAGACAACTGCATCTTTCTCATCAGTTGCAAGGTTTGCTAAATCAAGGAGCCCGTGGGGGAACGTTTCAATATAAGTGGTCACAAATGGGAAGACATGACAGTAGTGGTTATTGACCATAATCCTCAGTGGACAGAAGGGGAGAGGGAAAGCAAAGAAAAGTTATGCATGCACAGACTTAAATCATTCAGACCTGATGGCATGAACAAGAAAATTGACTTCATTAAAATGAAAAATAGTATAAATGAACGTGTCACAGCCACAGGACCGTGCACTACCACCCCCCTCCCCTTCCAATTTTTTTTTCTATTTCTATATTTGTTTTATTTATTATCGTTAACAACCGCTTATATATGTCTGAAGTCGAAAAATAAGAGAAATATCACGACTCTGTAGCATTTTATATTCATACTCGTTTCCCCTATATATATAAAGAGAGAAGGTAAGCAACTCCCGTTTGTTTACATTGAGGAACCATCTGGGAAATTCAAACGATTACTATATTAAAAATCGCTATACCTTTGGTGTCATATATTTTTCTCACTTCCACACATACCCTTCTATCTGAAAACTGATATGAATTAGCACGCTATATTGTAATCTATCCAAAAACTAAACATTTGTCACTCGCAACCACGATATTTTGAAACGTTCCAGGTATACGCTACGGAAGTAAGTTGCACAGCGACATCTATGCTAAGAACGATAACTTTCCCCGGGTTCCGAATGTCATTGACTTAACGGTAACACAGCTTGCAGGAGAGGCCCGAAAGAGAGTCAATTTCAGTGCCTTAGTATGAAAAACGTCAATCAGCATGCGACCCAGTGGAAGATTGTATTTGCTGACAAGGTCGTTGTATCGACCGCAGAACGTACGACAAAAGATGACTTCAAACGAGACTGTTTATATTCCTGTTTTATCAACTTGTTTGTCAGTAGCTTGCCTCGCCTTAGAAACTGTTAATACGAAGAGCACGCCTTTATGTATCGAATTAACTGAGAGACAAAAACACCAGGTATATTGCTACATAAGTAAGGAAAGTTGACTATAGAAAAATTGAAGTCATCACGTTCACCATAAAGTTTTGTTGTTACCAATGTCAATGTCCATTTCCTGTAAAATACCCAAATATGAAACAGATGACGCAGACTCGGTGGTATCTTTTATTTTAAGTTCACTGGGATATATCGAGTCGACGTAAGTATGGAAGTAACAATTGTTAATTGAGGTATACCTGAATGTTGAGTTGAAGGCCACATCGAGTGATTTATTTTTGTCACGAACAAGTTTTTGAATAAATTCTGCTTCATATTAATACAAAAATAGGTCTGCTAACAATGGACCACAATTGGCACCCATGGAAATTCCAAAATATCGTTGGAAGACCTGATTTCCAAAAACTACAAAGATGTCTATCAGAAATCAAGCATCTTTTAAATATCAACTTCAGAGTACTTGTGTGCACAATCCGAATGCCTTTTTAAAAGGACTGAATATTTATCAAAATTTGTTTGCAAATCAAATATATCCATCATCAATTTCTCCAACTCAATCCAAATTTCTTTCACTACATAAAAGTCAACAATATGTTTTATAGTATCAGGGGTCTGTTGACAGAAGTAAAACTATGGTGAATTTACTGTTCCTACTCTAGGAAAATAATGATTAGGTAAGATCCTATGTAATAGTTGGTTTTGAAGGCACAATGATTTTGAATCCTTTGTTCACTTAAAGGGCAGACTATAAATTTTCCTTCATTGCTTTTGAGTTAATTCAATTTCTGACATCCATTTTGTTTTAGATTTAGGATGAGTTTTTTTCTTTATAATACGGATGTTGTACATGTCTCTACAACCCTTCTTTGAGCTACAGAATTTCCACTGTATTTGAGTAACCAATATCGTAGTTCCAAATAAACTGTTTATTTAATAGTCCACATAATTTTGTAATGCTTTTGAACAAAATTAGTTTTTAAGTTAAATCTGTTTTTCAACTCGTTAAAACTAAAACACTAATTGTCGTTTGCATACAGATCCCCTATATATATATATATAAAACCTATTGTTTTAATTTATCATTTATCATTTTAGTAAACGCTATTCCAAATCTTATTAGTGTTTGCATATTGTATCCAAAATTAGCTTTAAACAAGTTCGTCCATTTTGACTTTGAAAATATAAGCCTTTTAGTCCAACTTGATTTAAGGGTCATCCTAAAGTTTTCAAAATTTATCATTTATAATCCGGCATTTTTATATCCTTGAATGAGAGAACTTCTCTTTATTTTGTCTGTTGTCTTATTCCAAATAATTATAAGAGGTTTTCTTTCAAGAAGTCTGATAGATTCTAGTGTTGGGTTTAGTATAGTTAAGATTAAATGATTCATTTTAGGACTAAAAGTATTTTAATGACTGATATTTTTCCTATCGGTGTAAGATTTCTAGTATTCCATCTGGATAAGAGTTTATCATTTTTTTCATTACTGGTTTGTAATTTATATCTATCATATCTTCCAGATTTTCTGAAAAAAAAAAATGAATCAAACAACGACATTTTTCCCGATAACGACATTTTTCCCGATATCACACTGGGCGCACGGCGGGTGTGACCGGTCAGCAGAGGATGCTCACTCCTCCATGGCACCTGATCCTACCTCTATCTTATTGGAGGTCTGTGTTGCTCTGCTTTGAATTTGTATTTCGTTTTATGGATTTTTGAGATGGTTGACGGTTTGTTATTGTCATTTTTTCATCCTATGCATATTATTTTTGTTTTACTTAAGTTTATCTTTAATCCAAACATATTTACATATAAGTTTAGTGTTTGGATAATGTCGTCAAGAGTTTTGGGTTAATGAAGGGTCATCTGCTTCCTGCGATATTTTATATTCTTCCCAATCTATATTTATGCCCTTTATATCCTTATTATTTCGAATTAAGATACCAAGAATTTCAGCAGAGAGTATAAATAAATGTGGAGAAATGGGGTCCCCTTGTCTACATCCTTTTATCTGGTTGGGAATATTCAGATATTAGGGCATTTTGTATAATGCATGAAGCTATTTTGTTGTAAAATACTTCTGTCCATTTTTAAATTGATTTACCAAAATTGATATACAGTTTCAAAAATAAAAGACACTGAATCAAAAAAAGATTTCAAAATCAATAAGCATAATTAGGCCCGGTATTTGTTTATTTTCAGTGTAGTTCATAAAATTGTATACAAGTCTGATATTTTCTCCAATAACCTACCCTTAACAAAGCCTGTTTGATCATAACTAATTAATTTATCTAAGAACTTTTTAATTCGTTCCTTTATACAGCCTGTCGCTATTTTATATACAACTGCTAATATAGTTATAGACGCCAATTTTTTAAAAACTGATTATACAATAGAATTGATGTGTACTCAACATATATAAAGGTCAGTGGATCAAATGGCTGTTTACATCTGACAATGTATAAAATTAACAATGATGTACAAGTGCTTTTAAGATCAGCTAAATCTTTCAGTGTTTTATATAATTATAAACTAATGCAAAGAAATGTTTGTTTTCATTGTAACTTATTGCACTGTCACCCCAGAGTAAAACATGAGTATTGACAATGTTTAGATTTATGAATAGTTTCATTAAATAGAACATTATTTCTAACGTCTTTTTATTTATTACATGTGAAAAAATGTTGGTTAGTATTTTGGAGCTTACTACAAAAACAGAGTGGACTTTTGGTAATATTACATCGAGATAAATCATTATATTGTGCACAATTGTGACGAAATCTGGTATGAATAATATTCAAATCTATATTACCATATGTAAAAATAAATATATAGATCTAGTTCTACAAATAAGAACATTTTCTTTTTTAACTGAACCATGTATTTTTTCTTAAACACGAGAACGGAGTCTCTTTACGGACATCCGTTGAAAGCGCATTCCACTCATCAACAACAGAAGGAATAAATGAAATATACTACGTGTTTACGAAAACCTTGGTAACAAGTGGTTTCGATTGTGCTTAAATTAATATGCAATCGTACGCCAAGACTCGTCGATGAATTTTAATTAAACATATTTTATGCTCAGTCAGTTTCAGAAATGGTAAGTTATTCAGATGAGATAAAATGAAAGCCCGACTTTGAAAGGTCAGTTTGTCCTATTTTCTGACCATGGCTAAACGAGAAATGGGATTCAAATACTAGATATTAAAGCACATCTCGTCTAACTTACAGACCGAAGGAGAACCAAAAGGAAACAAGTAAGTATCTATACAAATCATTCATCACAAAAACCAATCCTTTAATTTCTCATGAACTGTCAATTTAAATTGAACTTTTGTTTAAAATTTCAATTAATTAGAACCTTAACCAAATCATTGCATAAAATGTTAACGTTATTACGTGTAGTTCATAAGCCAACTGACAAACAAGTTGATAAAACAGGACTATCAACATTCTTGTTTGAAGTCATCTTTTCGTAAGTTCTACTTGTCGATACAACGACCTTGTCAGCAAATGGGTCGCATGCTGACTGACGTTTTTCATACTAATTGTTAGACCATCATTAATCACCTAATTGTCAACGGACTTTTCCGTTTTTTCCCGATTACGACAAAGAGCACACTGCGGGTGTGAACGGTCAGCATAGGATGCTCACTTCTCCTAGGCACCTGATCCTACCTCTATCTTTTTGGAGGTCCGTGTTGCTCTGCTTTGAATTTTTTATTTCGTTTTATGGATTTTTGAGATGGTTGACGGTTTGTTATTGTCATTTTTTCATACATATAAAACGTATTTGGTTGAATATATATCGCTATATTTATTTTCAGTGCAGGCCCACGACTTTGCAGTCGCTGACTACATCGTCTTTGTTCTCACGATCACGATCTCCCTCGGCATCGGAATCTACTATGCACTCTCTGGAGGACGCCAGAAAACCACTTCGGAATACCTCGTCGGTAACCGAAAAATGGCCGTCTTGCCAGTGGCCATTTCCTTACTGGTGTCTTTTGAGTCGAGTATCATGATGTTAGGAACTCCAGCAGAAATCTACCGAAACGGGATCCAGTGGATTTGGTCAAACATCGGTTTTTTTGTTGCTAACCTGATAGCGGTTAAGGTCATGGTTCCTCTCCTGCATCCTTTGAAAATAACAAGTGCAAATGAAGTAAATATAGCCAGTTATCAAAACCTTTTAGAAATGCCATTTGTAAAACAGTTTGTCCTAATTTGATATTTTTAAGATGTTGTATATTACAAAGTTACAAAAAAGGGATGTAATTGCCATTTAAAATAAAATTGTGATCAGAAATTGATGCATGCAGTGAATATGATATGCATTTTTTATATCCCGTAACTCTTAACGAAATAATACTATACATTTTCCACATTCTTTAATTCCCAGTACCTAGAACTACGGTTCAAGTCCCATGCTGTCAGGCTTATAGCGACTTCTCTAGGAATACTTAACTATGTGAGTACATGTCGAATGTGAAATGAACATAAAAAAGACATCATCGCGCTATAAACTTTTTAAAATTCCAAAATATGACATATCCAACTTTTAAGATGGGTACATGTTTTATTGCAACACTACTTAATCAATCATATACAATATAAACTTTCTTGCTTCAGGTATTATACATGGGAATTGTGCTGTATGGTCCGGCTCTGGCTCTTGAAGCTGGTATGTTTATGTCTGTTTCTGGGTGCAATTATGACAATAGTTTGTTTCCTTAACACGTGACTTTCTTATGTCAACATTTCTAATCTCTTTCAGTGACAAACTTCCCCATTTATTATTCCATTTTGATTGTTGCATTTGCTGCTGTCATCTACACTTCAATTGTAAGAAAACTTTTAAATTCACATCTTTAAATGAACCATATGAAAATTAATTGTATTCAAGGAATTTAGTGATGTAGGAAAAAATCTAATATACAGGTATTATTGTTGCGTTTATAACAGGTGCTTGCCGACAGGATAAAACCCCACTGTCACCTTCCCCACCCTTAAATATAGACCGTTATATAAAATTTTAATCAAAGATATATATGTCTATAAAGATAATTCAATTAACAGAGGAGAAAAGAATCGTGGTCTATACATGAAGAATGGCGGCCAGTCATGTCATCAAGCACCTGTGGCAGATTTTGCCGTGCGTAATGATAAGTGCGGTTTAATTAAGCAAGGGTTGGCGGTTGGGTTTCATTATTTTATCTTATATCTTTAACTTTTACGGAACTCCAGATAACTTTTGAGAATGATTTTCCATTCTGTGTTTATATCCTTTTTTTATATTCAAACCTGATGTATTTGAAATAAATACCTACATACATAACTGAAAATAACCTGAATAGTTTGAAGATTTGAAAATGTTTTGTATCTTTTAAATAAATTTTTGCTCCTTCTCAGGGAGGAATCAAGGCCGTTATCTGGACGGATGTGTTTCAGTTCGTCGTCATGTTTTCCGGAATTTTTGCTTTTATCATAAAAGTAAGTGTTAATCTTTGAATTTTCCAAGATAATATACAAATGAATATGTACTAGTAAATGGTTGTTAATATTTATTTTTTTATTTCTAAATCATGCATAAATTCTGTTTAGAAATATTAGTAGATATAAAATATGTTTACAATGATCACGAATGTGACTTAGTTGCGCAAGAGGTTTTGTATAGAATTATTTTATTTACAAATGTTCTAGAGTTTTTAAGATGATCTAATTATTTGTAAACAGGTTACTCGACGCTTTACAAACTTTTTTCATGGTTTATGACTCAAGGTTTTTTTTCCAATATATCAACAAACGATGTGTAATTTAGGTTTTTTTTCTATGTGAAAGGGAACAATAGAAATTGGCGGTGTCGCAAATACATGGAAAATTGCCAAAGAAAATGGACGACTGAACTGGTTCAAGTAAGAACATCAACATCGATTCGTTATAGAATGATATTTCAATGACAGAAAAACTGTTCATGCTCTTTTTCTTACATCAAATAATTTTTTTTTCAATAAAGCTTTGATTTAGACCCCAGGACCCGCCACACATTTTGGAATCTGTTCCTTGGAAGCTTGGTCCGAGGAATATTCCTGGTTTTTAATCAATCCTCTGTACAAAGAATCTCCTCAACACCTACATTGAATGATGCAAAAAAGTATAGTTAAGTTATTCATACTCGATTTTTAAAATATGTTTTAAAATACTAGTAGTGTAAATATTTTTGTCCAACTGAACATGAAACACATTTATTTGCAACTCTGTTTTGCCTCAACATTGCTTTAGAAAAGAATGCATTAAAAGTTGTTCAGAATCTATCACTAATACTGTAACGGCCCCGCGCGCTATCTTGCTGTAAATCTAGTTTTAAAGACGTTTCTCAGAATCATAGAATCTTGCCCCTATCATATTTATTTTTTTTGAAAGCTTACGTGTCAATTTTGTTGATGTAGATAATATATACGTTTTTGTTTTCCCATTTCATGTCCTATCATTTCAGAGTTCTGTACTTTACAACCCCAGGGTTTCTTGTGACCATATCCTTAGCTGTAGTCGAAGGCATTATTGCATATTCTTACTACCATGTTATCCGTTGTGACCCTCTTGCATCCAAAACAATCCGGAATTCTAATCAGGTGGGATGATTTTAATGTCAACATTACATTTTGTATTATAGTCTCGCATTCTAGCATGTTGTGTTGGGTTATATTAAGGCCAATGATTGTTACTTTTTAATTGATTCCAACCGACACCAAAATTACAAATTCTCAACTATATAAAATCATTTAAAGAAAGGTTATCAAATAAAATAACATTTTAGGCAAGTTTCTATAATGCTAAATATGCTTTTTGAGCAGATGATATTTTGTTTTCCTATTTGATTGTATTTTCTGCGCTTTAAAAAAATTAGGAAATTTTGCAATGCAGATTCTTTGAATTGCAGATTGTCCCAGCGATGATCATGAGTATGTTTGGAAATACTCCTGGTATGCCTGGACTCTTCATTGCATCGTTGTTTAGTGCTTCTCTCAGGTATGCATGGACATAAATGCGGAAAACCTATCTTAAATACTTAAAATGTTGTATATTCTAATAAGAAAACACCGTTCTTCTGAAAGTTACCATATAAACTATGATGAAGAAACAAATGTAAATATAAGTACATGTACATTTTTCACTTTTTTCAATTAAAAGTCTGTCTAGAGGTCTAAATTTCAAAAATGTATAATCACGTAGATAAATAGTCACATTATAAAGCTAGAATATATAGTTTGAGTTTTCAACACTCCAGTTTTGCATCCCTTTTAGTACATTATCATCTGGGTTGAGCAGTATGTCGGCACTTGTGTGGCAGGACTTCGTAAGACCACACACTAAACCGATGTCAGAGTTCAAGGCCACAGTCATAGCAAAAATCTCCGGTAAATGGGAACATATCCAAACTATTATACAAATGTATTAACCTTTTTTCTTTACATCATTCTATACTTTGTTCTTTATGATGTTTGATACAGTAATTTTAACTTACATTCTAACCATTTTCTCATTTTTCTAGTTGTGTGCTTAGGATGCTTAACAATTGCAGTTGCTTTTATGGTTTCAACTATTGGCGGAACATTAGTTCAGGTGAATGTTATGATGTGATAAATATATATATTTTTGTCCCCCGCCGCAACGCGGAGCGGGGACATAGAAATGCCGGGCGTCCGTCCGTGTGTCCGTGGGTCCGTGTGTCTGTGGGTCCGTGTGTCTGTGGGTCCGTGTGTCCGTGGGTCTATGTGTCCGTGGGTCCGTGTGTCCGTGCGTCCGTCCGTCACACTTTTTTGTAAGCGCTCTCATGCCTACAAATTTTGACAGATTTTCATTACATTTATACCAAATGTTTATACACCTATTACCTTGGTCAAGTTCGAAAATCAGCATTGGTCGATACTTTTTGCTGGAGTTATGGGACTCTGACCACAATAATGACTCCGTTTTATCCAAAAATTGACCATGTAAGCACTCTCATGCCTACAAATTTTGACGGATTTTCATTAAATTTATACCAAATGTTTATACACCTATTACCTTGGTCAAGTTCGAAAATCAGCATTGGTCGATACTTTTTGCTGGAGTTATGGGACTCTGACCACAACAATGACTCCGTTTTATCCAAAAATTGACCTTGTAAGCGCTCTCATGCCTACAAATTTTGACGGATTTTCATTAAATTTATACCAAATGTTTATACACCTATTACCTTGGTCAAGTTCGAAAATTAGCATTGGTCGATACTTTTTGCTGGAGTTATGGGACTTTGACCACAATAATGACTCCGTTTTATCCAAAAATTGACCTTGTAAGCGCTCTCATGCCTACAAATTTTGATGGATTTACATGAAATTTATACCAAATGTTTATACCACTAATACCTTGGTTAAGTTCTTAAATCAGCCTTGGTCGCGTCCCCACGAACCTGTAAAATTTAAGCAATCCACGAAAATTGGCTCCCACGAAATTTAATGATTCCACAGTACAGTATACTAGTATACTGCTTGAATGGCGGGGGACCCAGGAATTCTATTCTTGTTTAAATATTATTAAGTATCTAACTCAAATGCAAATTGAATTAACTGATTTAACGGTATATCTTCCAACAGAGAAACACTTAAGAAAGTTAACTTTATAATGTTATGTATGTTACTTTTTTCTCTAGATCACCGGAACTGTTTTATCTACGATAGGAAGCCCTCTATCAGGACTCTATCTTCTTGGATGTTTTTGCCCATGGGTCAATTCAAAAGTAATCAAAACCCGTAGAAAATTCGATTGATAAAAAGTATTTGTTATAAAAAAGAAGAATGACTAAGATGAAAATCCGGTCTATTTAAGGGAGCCATTTTCAGTGTCATCAGTGGAGTAGCAATCGTTGGGTGGATAGCTACTGGAATGTCATTGTCCAAGGGAATCAAAAGGACCCCGCCCCTTCCACCTGCCCCGACAGACATGTGTTTTCAGTCATCTGTGGTCAACTCTAGCGACTGGATGACAACAACATCGATGTTTTCAGCTAATGTTACATCAGATCCTTCGGTTTTTGTCGAACCAATGGAACCGTAAGTTATTTTATAAAGATTTATTTTATCTAGTTTCTATCTGTTCACGTTGAATTTTCACCAACTCCGTAAGTGAAAGAATAAACATCTGCATATGAAGAAACCTCGAATTATAATTCTTATCTGCATCTGAATTAAATCAATTTTTCCAAATGGTTCGATTGTTTTCTTGATAACCCATTGATGCAACAAAACGGTTTTTATGAGATGCAATAAGCAAATATTTGTATAATAGGTAAACTACACATTTGTACTCAACACGTAAAGGTAAGTAATATTAGTAATAGTTTGCATTTGAATATTTCAGAGAGGGCCTTGATCAGTTGTACTCAATTTCATACATGCTTCTTGGTGTCATTGGTCTAATCAACAGCGTCATCAGCGGTACCATTGTTAGCTTCATAACAGGTGTTTTAACTTTTTCTTACATGATTTTCATTAAAAGCAGTGTAAAAATTGATTGCAACGTAAGATGGCTGAATGTTTATAGACTATATCGCTCTTTTTGAAATGAAAAGCTCTGTATAAAGATAGAAAATGTTCAAATTTAAATGCTAAAATATTTGGATTTTTTCAGTACTAAAATACCTTATGACCAAATACATGTATATTAAGAATTAAATCTAAAAGTAGATCGGATTGGTAATTTGACTACCCATGTACTTTAAATAACTTTATTTGCTTTTTGAATCATATCCACGTTCGTTGTGGGAGGGTTATGTTGAAAACGCTGATACTCTATCATAGGTCGCACGAAGCCAAAAGACTCGGATCCACGATATTTGATTTCTCTCACGGATGAATTCTTTCCGTTCCTGCCAGAGTGGTTCAGGAAGCCAATACGATGCGGGTACAACTATGACAGAACGAAGGTGCGTGGACATGTCTGCTACCCTTTTTTAGCAATGTTTTGAAAAGGAAAGTATTTCACTTTTATTTCTTCCACTTTGTCAGGTTTACGAAGAAAAGGGATACGAAGAACATGATCTGAAACAAGGAAAGATAAACAATTTTGCAAACATCACTATCACAGTTCAGTCTGATAAGCATGCTTTAGAGAAGGTAAATGCCGTCGGCGAAATTATCATTGATGCTCCAGGTGAACCTGTTCAGTCTGTTGAAGAGAGCGAGCAACCAACTAGTAAAACCCCACTATTAGAAAATGGACAAAACTACCAGGAAAACAAACCAATTGTTCATAATGAAGAGGAATGATCCCTAGAGACAAATGCAATACACGAACAAATATGATTATCTTTTAAATTTGAAAGAATAATAGTAAAAAAGAATGAAAATTATTCTTTTCTATTTCACTATGACATTGTAATTTCATATCATAGGAACAAACATATATTGCGCTCTTTGGTGGTTTGATACTTGCATATTTTGAAATGTGTATAGCATAAGAATTGAGTTTGTTAGCAACTATTAAAAACACCTTACAAAATATGTACAACATTCTAACCATTAAAATTGGGGAAAATCTTGTATAGCTTTTACATTGAATAATAAATCATTAACTGCTTTTTAGCTATAATTTTATATCACAAAATTAAAAACAATCTGAAAATAAAAATCTGAATATACGGTAAATCCTATTGGTTCTTTTCCTAACCAACAATAAGTAAAAATATGTTTTTTAATCTCTAAAAAAGACAAATTTCATTCATCAATAATGTATTTCAATTTTACATTATTTAAAACAATACGAGCGGTATCTTGAGAATTTTATGAGAATATTGTCAAAAACATGGTAATATGTTAATTCTGATAATTCTGTGTGTAACTGAAATCTTAAAGAGAAATGAAAACAAATGCTCAAATGTTATCATAATAAAAACTTCTTTACAATGGAAGATAAAGCAAACCAATTTTTGTTCAGTTACGAATACTCGCTTAAGTAAGACTAAATGTGGGATTTTTTCCAAACTTGATTGACCATACTTTGAAAGTCAAGTTACAAACGAAATAAAAGCTTTTAAAGTCTTTGTTATGTAGATAAGCTGAAGTCCGGCCCTGGAAAACTCAAATTTCTTAAGGTAACTCCAGTGTCTTTCGGATCCGGTTCTTTTTTTACACGGCGTGCTAAATTTCCGGTTATAATTTTGGCACACAACAAGTGTTTTAAAATAATTATGGTTTGGTCAAAAAGTGGAAAATTTGTTAAAATATAGCATCTCCGTCGTTTAGAGGGATCGGAGAAAGCAAGGAAAGCAGCGTATTGTAAAAAGGTAAATGAGTGTGTAATATAATTGTACGTATTGTATGCATTCTCCTTACAATTACACTGCGTTTATGTAGCTTGACGACCTCATGTGTCCTCCGGGACAAGGAGAGGATAAGTAAGTACTCGTGTAATTAAAACTACATAACACTAATTGGTGTTTAATCTACAGATAAATATGTTAAACAACTGGAATAGAAAGTATTTGACAGAAAAGGGAAGGGTTACTACTGCACTCAAATATATGAGTTTTTTGGCAGTCTCGACCTTAATTTTATATGTATAATACAGTTTCATTGAGTATATCAATTTAAGTGACTGTTAGATTGTGTCTTTAGGTACATTTCATTTTTTTCCAAAGTTTGCACAAAAAAACTCGTAAAATTTACATTTTCAAAATGGGGGTACACATGTTCAAGAGACTATCAAGCAAAAACTAGATGGACGATTTTGATAAACTATGTCTTTTTGTTAACACAATATGTAACTCTTAACAAATATTCTTTAAAAAATGTATGTAAACTGAATAATTTTTTAGAATTTTTAAAAAATATGCAATTTTGTGATTTTTTTGGGAAGGTCGTGGCAAGAAAAAATGTAATATTTTTTATATTTTCTGTAGAAAATCAATAAAATTTTTATGATTTAATGATAATCAATTGATTTGCTTAAATTATAACCTAACATGATGTATTTTGGTGCATAATTTAATAAATTATGAGATCATGCATCATGGTGTTAAATTTTGGCTGTTAAATTTTTGGACCTTATGAGCTGAAGCTCACGGTAGGAAAACAAACGTGCAAAGGTATAAATATTTTGGTCTCTATAGTAAGTTTATAAGTTGTTTTAATTAATAAAATTAAAAAATGTTTGGTTTGACACGGATTTCTAAAACACTGGAGTTACCTTAAATTTACATACATGTAGAAAAATTACCGTATTCATATCTCGAACTGATAAAGAATGATACACCAGCTGGTATTGCTGTAATGAACTTTTTCTAGAAATATGGATGCAAAATTATCCACAAATACAAATTTTCGCCGAAAGATAAAAAACGTGATTTTTTTTTTTAATTAGAACATATGTCCACCAATTTACGAATCTTCGAAAAGATGCATTTTAATAATCAACAAAAATGAATGGCCACGTATATCACACGTTTATAATATCCCATTGATTATACCTGCGGGGGTATTCTATTTGGTCCAGTTAGTTAGAGGGTATTCATATAGGTCAAGAGATACCCCAGCAGATGCGGATTTATCTACTTCTAACAGGCAAATGTCAGCATTTTATTTACAGCGAATTACTGTATTTTAAATTACATGTAGTTGAAAAAGGTGACGAACAATAATTTGCTATACGAAATCTAATCATAATTTATTTGCTATTACCAGTTTAGAATTTATGATTGGGATACTGAAATTGAAGTAATCATGTTCAGCGCTTCGACTGCCATATAATTAACAATACTGTAAATTCCTTATTTTACGCGAGTACTTAATTCCGCGATTTCGCTGTTTTGCATCAAATCGCGAGAATATAAAATCGCGATCACCAATTTATTGTTATAATTTCCTATAGTTCAAAACTTTCTTAAAAATAAAAGCGAGATCTTAAAATCCGCGAGGGTTGCCTCTCGCGATTTTACGCGGAAATTAATTCCTCGCGTTTAATTAGGAATTTACAGTAAGTTATGATGTGTAGTTCATTTGTTTTTGGTCAAGCAGAACGTTGGCTATGCACATTACTCGAAAGCTGATGTCGCTATAGGTTAAATATATAGAAATCATGCTCAATGTGAAATGTTGGTTGTTTATAATGATAATATATTTATTTATGATTAAACCACTTGGACAAAACTAATCTGAATTATTTTCTCTTTGTGTACATGATCATATATAAGCCTATGTTAATAGATACTGTTTAGATATTGAGAACGGTCAGACATTCGGATGTTGAGAACCTGCTGGCAGTCAGATTGAAATTTGAATTTGCAGTTATAGTTAGAAAATTGCTTTAAAAAATTTATACGATCACACTTTAATAAAAAATTGTTCAACACCAAACTGGACTTATCATTTCTGGACTGGACTAGAAATTGAATCAACCCTTAGGCTTACATATAGTTTGAAGTAATAAAGTAGTCACAGCACAAAAATACTATCGGTGCTGTATGTATCAGGAAAGGGGAAACCAAAATGCCATGGATTTTTGCAGTAAAAAAAAATTCCCTTTTTTAAGCTTATACTTGAATAAGTTTCCCTTTTGTTTCTTCAGAAATGTCTTTAGAATTACATTTCTGAAATATATTCCAAGCTATTCTGAGCAGAACTATTGTGAAAATGCTCTAGAGTCCAGTGATGTCCGGGTGAACATTCTTTTCAAAAGATTATCAATAGAATGAGGAACAATAGGAAAGAGTGTTCTACATGTAATATAAATTGACTAAATGTAAAATAACAATCCACAATTGAATAATCGCAGGACCTATATTCAGACCTAAGGTGAGACCATTCTGACCAAATTGTATATTTTATTGAGCAATCCAGACACCTATTGAAAGCTCTACCGGTTTTCTATATTTCGCTGTAATCAGTACATAATTGTGGATTACATAAAATATATTTACATTTGTTTTCTTATAAAATTTTTCATTCTTCATTTTCAAGTAGTTTCGAGGAGTGTAACTTAAACTCAATTCCTTTAGTCATTAAGAAATATCTAAATGCACGCACACTACACTGTGATTAGAATTAAGAGAATTGTATATATATTAAGTATAAGCTCCAGTGACACATTGTTATGTTAAGGATTGTGGGTGGCCAGTGACACATTGTTTTGTTAAGGATTGTGGGTGGCCAGTGACACATTGTTATGTTAAGGATTGTGGGTGGCCAGTGACACATTGTTATGTTAAGGATTGTGGGTGGCCAGTGACACATTGTTGTTAAGGAGTGTGGGTGGCCCGTAAACTACACATCAGATCTACCATACAATTTAAAATAATTATGATATTTTTCAAAATAAATAACCAATTAGTAGATATAAAATCTAACATGTAAAATTAAGGTGGTGTAGGACACCTGTTGATATGATTGTTGATAAAAAATACATTATAATCTAAATACTTTCACGAGTTAAACATTTTCAAAGTTAACAATATTTGACTCCCCCCGCCCCCGCCCCCCCCCCCCCCAAAAAAGGTAAAAATAATAAAAGCCCCGGTAGGATTCGAACCCATGACTTACAGATTCGTAGGTAACGCTCCAACCCATTGCGCTACGCTGTTAGATAATTATTTCGGGAAAGAAAAAAATTGAAATTATCCATGATTTTATTGTTTATTTCGTTCGGAAGTACGTCGCAATATGGAGGTGTCCCATACCTTCTTAAAATGTTTTCAAATATTTATACAGAGCTCTTCGTCTCAAGAAAAATGATATAGTATAAAAACGGCCACGATCATCCAACCACCTTAAGCAATTGTTGATACACTCATGGAAAGACTTTATAAGGAAATAAATTATAAACGATGAGCAAAAAAAAAAGGTTCACACGATAAAGGTTATGGAAATAACAATATTCTATGACATACTTAAATTGATAAACTCTTTCAGTCCGAATTGATAAAATACCGAGGCATCGTCATTCTAATTTATTTAACAGTGATATAAATGCCAAGTCATCTTGCTTTGCAAATCTTTATGCTATCGGATTTTATCATTTACGCTTAAAAAACACAAGTGCTTCTATTATTTATGACTAAATGGATTGTTGGCTGAGGGAGCAGCGACAAGTAAGTTTAATTACAAAATGAACAAAAAGGTTGCTTTATTATTTTCAAATTACTTGCGCTGTTCAGTCCTCTGCAAATACAAATCGACGAGGTAACACGATATATGAAGATGACTATTATTTATTACAAAAATAAAAATTATTTTAATTAAATGGTAAAAACAAAAGAATTGCATAAATAAAATAAAACATAAAACAAGACTTTGCAACGCGGTTCATAATACATGTTTATTACAGGTTACATGTAGAAACTTTAAAAGCAACACGACTCAGCAGGGTTTTTTTTTTTTTTTGCGCACAAGACTATCTTAAATATAGGCTTTCATACAGACTGATATGAACATTGTCAAGTTTAGAGCATTCTCGAGTTGGGGAGGGGGATAGAGATCAACTAAAAAGGCCAAGATGGAATTCAAATTGACAGAAATTCTCACCGGCGATTTGGTTTATTTATCTAATTATTTAAAAAGTAATTTTCTTCATTAATGCATTTTACAATGGAAATGTTAAAATTAACAAGTAAATGTATTGCAATTTTGGGGTAAATTTTACAAAAAATCCATTGAAAATTAAAAATATTATTTTAACGATCAAATAATACTTAATACAGAGTCAAATAGCAATTTAACAATACAAGTATGTTATCAGATATCAAATATTAGTTATAAAAATAATTGTTGTATGGTCTTGTCATGTCGACAAAATTATAATTTGTACGCATAAATTTAACACATGCATGCTGAAAAAGATGTGCGCAGTTTAAAAAATGAGGTAGAATAATGTAAATAATTAAATGTAAATGAACTTTCTTGCCCAATCCACAATGATTTGTGCCAAAAAGTTGATATCTGGGTGATTGGGTTGAAGTTCGTGTTTGAAAGCCTTGCTATCACAACCTTATCATGGCGTGTGTATGCATATATTATGTATGTATTTATTGTATGTTACCGATAAAACAAATCATGACATGTTGTTGATTTAAAATTACAGTATCTTTTGTATCAATGAAGATTATACCATAGGTATATTTTCCAACTCAGCAACGTATAAAATGCTTTGCTACAGGTTTTTAACCGATTGTAGTACACCTACAGCCTTACCGGTGTTACAGCATTACCTCCATAACTTGTTGCAACACGTTTTACATTTAATTAAAATATTGGAATTTATTAGAAATTAAATTAAGTGAATTAATTATAATAACTACAGAATCCATGCTTATCTTAAATAGAAGAGTTTACTCTTATACTGCCCCAAACAGTTAATATGCGAACAAAACTCGGTAGTGATCAAAATGATATTCAAATTGTATCATTTTCATTGCGTTTTAGAATTTAGATTTTATTGTTTATCCTTACAACCTGTTTCTAGTGAAGGTACAAAATTTCGGAGTAGCTGACTACATTGTGTTCGTCCTTACCATAATTGTCTCCCTTGCTATCGGAATCTACTATGCTCTCTCCGGGGGACGCCAGAAAACCACTTCGGAATTTCTCGTCGGGAATCGAAAAATGTCCTTCCTACCTGTGGCTATATCACTTGTAGTATCTTTCGAGTCCAGCATAATGATGTTAGGAACACCAGCAGAAATCTACCAAAACGGGATTCAATGGCTCTGGGCAGATATTGGGTTTTTCTGTGCAAATGTGTTCTCAGTACAATTCATGGTACCATTGTTGCATCCTTTGAGGATAACTAGTGCAAATGAGGTGAATTAATAAAACATGTAAATACAAATTATTTTTAAATATTTTTGAATGCCTTTGTAACCGTACAAATGAAATACTCATGTGCTTGTGTGGTTTTTTTTTACGTTTAAACCTTATTGTACTTGTTTCTTACCATTTTTCTTCAAGTATTTAGAGCTTCGCTTTAAATCCCATGCCCTCCGACTGTTAGCCACGTCCATAGGGATGTTAGACTACGTAAGTGGTTTTTATTTTTAACATTTTACTTTTCTGTGTATCAGAATACTATTTATTAATATGTTTATCCATTATGCAACGACAGTTAAATGTTCTAAATTTCTGTAACAAATTGTATGGAGATTATACAGTTTAACTTCGAACACTGATATTTCGAATACAATGGATATAGCGAAGTGAGTTGTAAGTCCCAACCAGTTATCTTTTCAGCATTTTACGCTCGATATCTCGAATACTGGGATATCTCGAAAAATTTTAACAGTCCCATCTAGTTCGAGATAACGAAGTTTGACTGTATTTAAAAATGTTTTGATCAACGTAATGACAATATTGACGCGTTTATGTTTAGGTCATGTATATGGGAATAGTTTTATTTGGACCAGCCTTAGCTTTGGAAGCAGGTAATGTTTCAACATCAATTTCTTTGTTAACGAAACATTTTTATTGTTTTATATTGTCGTTAACTTCTTTTGTTTTTCAGTGACGGGTTTTCCAATGCATTATTCCATACTAATAGTTGCAGTAGCCTCCGTCATATATACATCGATAGTAAGATATATCTTCCTTTTGTTCCACAGATAAAATTATTCAGCAACAAGAGAGTCTTGTACAATAACAATTAAATATGTTGATTAACAAATTGTGAAATTATATATGTAATGCGCGGAACTAATTGGGGTTAAGAAAAGAGGGGAGAGTGGTTAGGATATGTAAATCCGTGGACCCCTAAATATGATCTACGATAGAAAAAAATCTACTGCCTTAAAAAATCCTGGATCATGACTTGTATTCTGTTTCAATACAATAATGAAAATCGTCAAATTGCTGCAATACTGTAGTACTAGCAAAAAAAAATGATTATTTAGGACAATTCTAATATGATTTGTCCTTTATTAAGTAAACTTATAGATACGAGGTGAATTTTTTTTTTTATATCTTGTGGTTGGTGTACTATATGTATATGTTTATTAAATAACATGCTTTCACTTTTCAATTGATGCTAAATTTTTGATAATGTCCACTTGCTTTTTTCAGGGAGGACTCAAAGCTGTAATCTGGACAGATGTTTTTCAGTTTGCCGTCATGTTTACTGGGATTTTTGCAGTGATCATAAAGGTCATTGTTCCTATTGATTGCATATACATTAGAGATGTGTATAGCTATAAAGTTTGTTTTTTAATTAAAATGATAAAATGTTGATGTAAACTTAATTGGAATCCTTATTACTTAGATATGGTTTTATTTATCAGGGTACAATTCATGTTGGTGGCATCAGCAAAACCTGGAAAATAGCAAGCGAAAATGGACGACTAAATTGGTTTAAGTAAGCCTAATATGTTTATTTACTCCTCCAATGCAGGACAATAATTGTAGTGAGTTTTTGATTTTTTATCTTTTACATGGCACATAAAAACACTATATCAGAGGTTTAGAAAGAGGCTATTTATTGACGAAGCACTTTTTTTTAGGAAATCATAGTTGAGTTTTTTATATTTAAATTTTATTCTTTAAAAGTGTGTCCGAAAGCGTGGTAAACATAGGGCTAAAAATATCTTTTAAACTAACCGAAACTTTCTTTTGACTGAACACTAGCTACTGGTCCTTAAAAAATAAAAACTAATCAAAGCAAACTGTACAACATATCTATATTAAAATGCACTTGTAAACTTATATTAGTTTATAATGTATGAAAATTGGTTAATAACATCCCTTATAACTTATGTATTTGCGTTTTGTTTTTTTTTTCAAGTTTTGATATCGACCCCAGAACTCGTCACACCTTCTGGAATCTGTTTGGAAGTAGTTTGACAAGGGGGTTACTTTTTAGTTTTAACCAATCATCTGTTCAGAGAATTTCCTCCACACCAACCGTGTCGGCCGCTAAAAAGTAACATTACAAATCATACTGAGATTCATACATTTTACTTTAATTAGAAGCAATATTCAAATACATTATAGATCGCTTGATAACTGTTCTTGTTTACGATTTTAAATATTCTCCCCTAGAGTAATGTATCTGAGCGCACCAGGGTTTGTTATAACCATTTTTATGGCGGTCGTTGAAGGGATAATAGCATACTCTTACTACCATACCATTCGTTGTGACCCACTGGAATCCAAAGGAATAAGAAATTCTAACCAGGTTTGTCATCAACATTGTTTAGAATAATTTCTTTACGAGTGTATCTTTTTATTAGCTCACCTGAGCTGAAAGCTCAAGTGAGGCATTCTGATCACATTTTGTCTGTCGTCCGTCTGTCCGTCTGTCCGTAAACTTTTTACATTTTAAACATCTTCTTCAGAACCGTTGCGCCAATTTCAACCAAACTTGGCACAATGCACCCTTAAGCAAAGGGAATTCAAAGTTGTGAAAATTCAGGACCACACCCTTTTACAAGGGGAGATAATTAGGAGTTATTGAACATTTTTGAGAAATCTTTAAAATTCTTTTTCTCAAGAACCATTTGTCCAGGAAAACTGACACTTGTGTGGCAGCATCCTCAGGTAGTGTAGATTCAAAGTTATGAAAATCATGACTCCCGGGGATAGGATGGGGCCACAATTGGGGGTCGAATTTTACATATGGATATATAGAGTAAATCTTTAAAAATCTTCTTCTCAGAAACCAATCAGCCAGGAAAGCTGAAACTTGTGTGGAAGCATTTTCGGGTAGTTTAGATTCAAAGTTGTGAAATTCATGACTCCCGGGGGTAGGATGGGGCCACAATGGGGGTCATATTTTTACATAGAAGTATATAGTGAACAGTCTGTTAGAATCTTCTTCTCAGAAACTAATCAACCAGGAAAGCTGATACTTGTGTCGAAGCATCGTCATGTTTTTTAGATTCGAGTTTGTTCAAATCATGATCCCCGGGGGTAGGATGGGTCACAACGGGGGGGGGGGGACAAATTTTTACGTAGGAATATATAAAGAAAAATCTTAAAATCTTTTTAAAAAACCATTTGCCTAGAAAAGCTGTAACTTAAGTGAAAGCAACTTCAGATAGTGTGGATTTAAATTCGTTAAAATCAAAATTTTGAGAAATATGGTGGGGCCACATTGGGGATCTAGTTGTACAAAGGAAAACATTTTAATTATTCACAAAAACTTAAATGTTATCATGTATGGTTTTACTTATATGAAAGCATTTTAACATATTGCTGATTCTTTAAAATTGTTTAGAATTTAGCCCCTGGACGATTCTTGGGCCTCACAAGGGGTTCAGAGTGTGATGTAGGTTTATATCCTGTTTATAAAAGGGATCTTTTTGAGAACTGCAATGCTCAACATGTGATATGACTATAAAATCATCTGGGACTGGATCATTAACACAAGAATATCCGGGGGGTGGGGTTTGAATGGACTTTTATTTATACAGGATCTATATGTAATATACCTCATTGACCACATATTTTTTATCATGACTCTAAGCTGATTTTATCATGCCTATTGTTGCTCTGGTAAGCGATGTGGCCCATGGGCCTCTTGTCTTTTTTATACACTATCCCTTCAATATTTACTTTGTAACTGTAGTGTCTTGTCAGTGTAGTAAAATATACATGTATGATAGATTTGTTTTACATCTTACTGTCCATACTGACTTTATCAATTCTGTTTGCAGTTGACGAATAAGGGCATGATTCTAATGTATAAACAAACTTCGTTTGCGGGGGGTATAACTAGCATTGGTCTCTTTGCAGATTATTCCGGCCATGATAATGAGCATGTTTGAGAACATCCCTGGCATGCCTGGGCTTTTTATTGCTTCACTTTTCAGTGCTTCTCTAAGGTAATACATAAGCTGTTTCATTACATCTGTTGTAAAGCAGGTATCCTCGAACGTTGCGAAGATTTGATGTTGAGAGAGGGATATTTCTTGTTCTGTTGTTAAGTAATTTTACGAGATGTTGAGGAAGGCTGTTGTATGAAATTGCATAGTTTCATATAGTCAATCTATTTTCGTATCATTATAAACGGTAAAAAAGTTCAAAATAATGATGGTTAGTCGGTAAAAATAGTAATATTAAACCAATAATTACAATGTTGCAGCACGCTCTCGTCCGGATTGAGCAGTATGTCGGCTCAAATGTGGCAGGACTTTGTAAGACCACACACTAAACCAATGTCAGAGTTTAGGGCCACCGTTATTGCTAAGCTGACCGGTAAGTTATTAATATGTTCTTATTACAAACATGCTGAAACATGGTACATATACAAAGATTTAAAAATAGCTATTTTATCATTTAAAAAAATCCTTATTACCATATTTAATAACTCTATATTCATTTTTTATGAATTGCATTGTACCAAATCCCTAAGCAAAAAATAATTATATCTAAATACTTTTTTAAAAAGGTGAATAATGATCTCTTTGTTATTTTCAGTTGTGGTCTTTGGATGTATTGCAGTAGCAGTTGCCTTTCTTGTGTCCACATTTGGCGGCACTCTTGTCCAGGTCGCACTTACGAAAATTTTATCTTAAAAAAAATGTCAAAACTCGATTAATATGTGATTAATATGTGAATTAATTTTGTATTTAATTTCCAGATAACTGGAACAGTTAACTATGCAATCGGGGGCCCATTGTTAGGACTTTATTTCCTTGGATGTTTCTGTCCCTGGGTTAACGCTAAGGTACGAATGATAATTTGTAAAGAAAACAACAAAATTAGTACAATTAATGATGATGAAATGACATTGAGATTTCACATGATAATGTCTCTATCTAAACGATTCAGGGAGCCATCTTTAGTTGTATTAGTGGAATGGCAATAGTAGGGTGGATAGCTGCTGGAATGACAGTATCTAAAGGGATCAAAAGGACCCCGCCCCTTCCGCCTGCCCCGACAGACATGTGCTTTCAGTCATCTGTGGTCAACTCAAGCGACTGGATGACAACAACATCGATGTTGTCAGCTAATGTTACATCAGATACTTCTGATTTTCTTGAAGCAATGAAACCGTACGTAAACATTGATTTATTCATTTATAACATTAAGCAAAGCCCCATTAAATATCAAGCAGAAATTCTTTGTTGCTGAAAATCGTAGATATGCGTTAGGAATACACAAAATGTGTTTCTGCTTTGAAAGGACCTCCTAAATCTATGTGTGGTGTGAAAGGTTCTGTAACATTAACGCCCTTTAGACAACTTGTTCCTGATAGGAAATATCTAGCAAACACGCTGACAGATGCTTATGTTTACTTAATCACTAAAATAATATATCTTTAATAGACGCATACAACCGGTATCTGTGTAGTGTAAAAATACTAGTAACGCATTCAACACTAGATTCTGAACATGTAACTCTTTTGTAATGTACATGTATACACTACCTTTATAAGCTAAAGACGTCTTGTGCACAATGGATCTCTATCGTGCTTGAATAAATGTAGTACACAACGTTTAGCTACATAGTATAACCCAAAACTTATGAAAAGTTTTTTAGAGCCCACTTTTATAATGGATATAAAAAAGTGTTTTAAACTATTTATAATTATTTGTAATACAGCGACTTGACATGGCGTAGTTTCAACTCATTTATTTGCAATTCTGTAATAAACTATACTAACCAGTCCTCTTTTGCCTCTAAACGTTAATTTTACTGTCATAAAAATGTTTAATTATCACCGTGTAGTAACTCTGTGAATTGTTAATTATAACAGACAGGGTCTTGACCAGCTGTACTCCATCTCGTACACTCTTCTTGGTGTTATAGGGTTCTTAAACAGTGTCATCACAGGAACTATTGCTAGTTTCCTCACCGGTATGTCTGGGTTTGTATATTATATGTATGTTAATTGGAAACAATAAACTATTTGCGTGTTCAGTTTAATACCTTATTAAAAACTACTTAATTAAGCGTGTATATTGTGACGGGGGAAATTTTTCAAATTTTAGGTAATACAGTGTCTGTCTGTGTGTGTTTTGTGGGTTTTTAGCTCACCTGAGCTGAAAGCTCAACTGAGCTTTTCTGATCACCCGTTGTCCGTCGTCCGTCTGTCCATCCGTCTGTAAACTTTTTACATTTTGAACTTTTTCGCTAAAACCACTTGGCCAAATTCAACCAATTTCGACACAAAACATCCTTATAAGAAGGTGAATATAAATTGCAGAAATGAAAGGCTGATCTTCATTCAAAACGGAAAAAACCTCGACACTGTAAAAAAGGTGGTTGCATTTTTAAAAATCTTCTCACTACTGAGTCAGATTCAACGTACTTTAGCAAAAATAATCCTTATGGAAAGGAAAATATAAATTGCAAAAATTATGGGCTAATTTTGTTTCAAAGTAACTAATAATAAAGAAATAATAGCGGTCAATCAGTTTATAACTTCGGATTCGGTATTCCATATCTCAAAAACGAGGTTCTTTGTATGAAGCAGCCATGTTGAACGCATGACACACGGGTTAAACTGACAAAGATGAATTTGCTGGTTGTGCAACACTTTACGCGAAGAGAAGTTAACAGTGTACCATTACCAAACATTTAGTTTTATATCTTGCAAAGGATCTTGTTTTCAGTAAAAATGGTATTTAATAAAGATACAATGTCAAAGATTAAGAGTATGCAAAAATAAGTGTAAAATTTGCTTTACGGTATCATTTTTGTTATTCTACCGAGGGGGCATATGGCACAATATCCTTTGAACACCTATATAAAGCCATTGTTGCTCAGGTGAGCGATGTGGCCCCATTTTAAATCACAAATCATAGTAGTGTATAAATGCATCTCTTTTCGCGCGAATAACGGCAACATAACAATTAATGAAAACCACAATTCGTCGGAAATTCGCAAAAATTTCGTGCATGCACACATATCCACATTTATTGTAAAACGTTTAATTTGCTATCGCCTAAATTCTGGAATAATAAAACAATACATGTAATGAATAAGTGTTTTTGTTTAAGAGAATACTTCACCCCACGTTTACTTTATCATAGGTCGCACGAAGCCTGAGGAGTCGGACCCCCGATATCTGATCTCATTGTCAGATGAATTGTTGTTCTTTCTTCCAGAGTGGTTCAGAAAACCACTTCGATTCGGGTATAATTACGACAGAATGATGGCAAGTTTTTAAAAATATTTGCTTATAAAACTCTTCTGCTTTAAATCTTCAGACCTTATTTGTTATTACTCACTTTATTTTATATCTAGGTCTACAAGGAGAAGGAATTCACTGAAATTGATTTAAAACAAAATTTCGCAAATGTGTCAATAGTATTGAGTTCGGACAAAGAAAATCTTGAAGGAGTAAACAGCGTTGGGGAATTAATTGTAGATGAGCCGGAGGAACTATTAATAAGATCTATTGGAAGCAATGTTTCCCCGAGTTCTGCTCCTTTACTGCTGGATGTAGGGAGTGTGTACGAGGAACCAGAAACAACAGATAAACCAGGCACTCTTTGACAACACAGATATAATTATGAATCATATAGAATAAACGATTGTTTTCTTATGAAACGAGACTGGCAATTTAACATAGACCAACTAACAACATTTATGAAAAATAAAATGCGGATTTAATAGAATCTGTTTTTATATTCCTCATATATAATAGACAATATTTAATAAAAACACGATGTGTTAAATATATGAATGACGTCTCGATTGCGTCTGTTTGGGTTTATTTCTAATACAAAGATTAAATAAATACGATTGTGTATTGATAATGATACGTATTATAGCTTTGGGTCATTTCATACCTGCGGAGGTAACGCACCTTGCTGACAAGTTATATAAATCTTGCTTTGTTTGTAACGACTGGCTGTCTACCGATCGATTAACAGATTCGTACCGATGCAACAACATTTAACTTAATCTCATATTAAAAAATTCTATTAAATGTCTTAAAAGAGGAATAACCTCCTTGTATACAATTAAAACCAGTTAGTGTTATGTTTCGAATTAAGTTACGAGGTCTTTCGGAGCTACATCTAAAGACACGTTTCACCACATGTATATGCATTCCTTGGCACGGGCTTCATAGCTACTAAACTCTGTGCGTAATTTAGTTTGCTTTCCTCCATTATCATTTCCAAAAATATGATTTAGTATACCAAGAACATTTCACAATTCATTATAATTTCCTAAAATGAATTATTAATTAGAAAATATCATTACAGTTGTCACAATTTTAAAAAAATCTGTTGACACATTTTTTCAGCAAAAAAAGCAAATATTTTTTAAAAAAATCACCATAATCATTTTTAAATTACCGATAATGTGTAAGTGCTTATCTAAAGATAAAGATAAAGATATCGTCGGGTCAATATATGAAAACTTGTCAATATTTTTAAATTGTTTCACGTGCACACGATTATTTATGCAGATATAGAAGAGATGGTGCTTTTCTTTTCCATGAATTGCATTCTAATTTCACTTACATGCATGGACATTTTTAGTTTCCTCAATTTACCCCTGTTAAGATACTTCGTACGTGAAAAGAAAATTCGTGTGTTGTTTACTTTTTAATATCTTTTTATTACTTAAACAGACATTGTTATAATGTTTCAGTAGGTAATACAAGTAAATGACATTTTAACGTGTATTCAGTATATATGTACATTTGGCTATGACGTAGTACTTTCTTTGGAATCCTAGATGTAGATGACAGTCTGAGTCTCAAGCAATGGTTTTCGTTCTCACGAATGTATCCAGTCTAGGGGGTTGAGTCATTGCCTTATAAGAAAAATAAAAACAGTTTATCATTTTTGTTTTTACAAACATGTTATATTTTTGCCGGAAAACTTTTATTTTTCGGACTTCAAAATGAATAATGCTTTAAGAAGCGGTGTACGAGTCCACCTCAAATATGTTATTTAAGTTTAGTAAACACAATTATATAATACAGACAATACAAAACAAATTATCATTTTTGGTCATTCCTTTTATAAAATTCTTGAGAAATTATTCAAAATTCATTAATTTAAGTGCATGTACATCAGAAATACATAAGGAAAAATTGCTATTGTGTGCATAACTATTGTTCAACTCTGTAATTTTGTAAAATATGCCATTGATCTACTTGGGTTCTGATTTTGATCATTTTATTTTTTAATATTGAAAGAAAAACAGATCTTTTCCCAATTGAATATACATGTTTATTATCATGATTTAATCTATTTATTTATACAGCATTGTGAATATGAACTTTTCTTTACCACTGGCAACAATTGCAATTTTCCCAACATTTCTTTTCTAGAACCACGATATCTAAACATTGAATGTATAAACAAGTTTGCTTGAGGAGGTAGCCTGGTTTCTAGTCATTGTCTCTCTTTGTATATGCTAAACATCTCACCTTTTAATCAAAGTTGTACAGGTAAAAGAGATTTTCAAAAATAGAAACAAACGAAAATTTCGTTTCTGACAAATTCAAAATTGAAATACATTCATTCTGCAAAATTCAAAGCACTTTAAATACATCGGATAAATGGTTCTTTGATTAAGAACTTTTTTATTAATTATTTGGAAATCATAAAAAGGAATCTACAAATTCACTGGTCTTTTTTTCAGGTTAGATAAATGATCATGATATTTTCATCTTATAATTACTGACTTTCTACGGATATTATTGAATACTTTTGTTCAAAGCCAATAAAACTATTGATTTAAACCTAATTTCTGCTGAGTGTTGAACAATGAGAAGTGTTTTCTTGGGCTTTTGTTTCCAGATTAAAAAAAAAAAGACGATGAATCGATTAGTGCAGATGAAAGTAAAAAAAAAATACTTATGTTTTTTTTAAAGAAACACCATAGATGGATTAAAAAATTGATTAAATAACATTCCTAAGCAATAAATGTCAACTTCAGATTTAAATGGACAAATACTATATTCATTACTTAGTTTACATCTACTGCGACAATATTAATTCATTACTTAGTTATTTAAACAAATCTATTTATTGCATAGCTACCGATTCCAGTGTGTCATAAGTTACATGTGTAAATATTTCTATGTAACAGCATCATCTCACCTCAAGTCGGTATCTTTTAAACTTTTGTCCATCGGGGGGTACAACTTCCCTAAACTCTGGCTTTTCACTTTTTTGGGTACGTTTTAACCAATCTGACAAATGGTCATTCAAGTCCGCCAAAACGCGGGAACTCGTTTCCAGTTCCGGCAGAGAATTATCGGTAATATAGTACACTCCCATCGTTTTAAGGAAACTCCTGATGTTTTCCTCGTCTTTGTCATAACTTCTGGAATTGAATGCTCCGTAGAAATACTCCTTGTACTTTTCCTGTTTACCCTTCGGTTTCCTCGTATGTTTTGATCTCAGCTGCTTCAGTGACTCGGGGTCTCTAAGTTTCAGTGTGAGGTACTTGAGTAAGGACGCGTTGTGAAGAGACATCTGTGTCCTGTGTATGTACAGATATAAACGGGACACCATGACTTTTTTCAGCCGTTCTATGCTACGATTTGCAGATTTTTTCATGAATAATCGCTGGTAGTTTCCCTTACTTAACGATAAGAGTTCTGTTTTTCGAGTAACATTTGCATTCTCCATAAATGTCTTCAATCCTAATAATGTTTCAGTTGCACCTGTCATCGATATATGCAAAAAAATATAATCCAATATATATACACAATTCGCGACGAAAATACATGTGTATCAGTTAAAAAACTGCTGCAATAAAGGTTACCAATGATTTCGTTTCCTCCTAGAAGACACATTTGGAAGTTTTTGTGAGACATCTTCTTCTGACGTAAAGATTCTGATGGAGTGATATTCACGGGGATCTCTCTGAGATAAGATTGTAAACTCGTTAATTTGATCAATTTTCTCAAAATCAGGCTTTGTAATAAATGAAATAATACCTTAATACGTAAAAGGTACAGCTTATTGTTTTGAAATGTTACAAAAACCAATTTCAATTTTTAGTACACAATCATTTTACATTTTTAGTAATAACAGTGGTTTAGTAATAAAAAATCAAAAACAAGACACCACAAATATTTCTGAAAAAGATGAATTTTCCATGGACAGGTCTTTAATAGAAAATGTAAAACTCGTTTGGCATATGGAAAGTGAATGTTTAAACTTTACTATTGAATTGAAAAATGTTATTGTTGTGGAGGATTTTGTAGATAACAACGAAACAAAAAAGCTTTATAATATCTTTCTTTCTTTTATTGCTTTCAGAATCTACAAATACAAAATGAACTGTAAATTTGAAAATTAAGAAGAAACGAGTCAATCTTGAAAATGTCTATATAGGAGAATGTTCTATCTCTTTTACATCAAATTAAAGAATGTATATATACGCCCACCCTTTGGGGGGGGGGGGGGGGGGAGTCTCTCAGTTGAATATCAAGGCTTTTAAACATGGGTGTAGTGAAACATTTGATATATGTGGGCCAGAAAATATGCATGTATATACATGTATGTGTATGTATGAATACTGTTTCTGAGTATTTTTGGATATGTAAATATGTATTTGTATTACGTATGTATATGTATAAATATGTATATTATCCATTCAAATTATACAATTTAATATTATTCAATCTTGGAATTCTGAGATATTGTTAATCTTTTTCTACATAAGAAATTTTGTGTTGTAGCACTCATAAGTTATTATCATACGCGATATATTCTAATATCATTGTTTTTAACAAATAAATGACTTGAAAATTTTAACAAAAAAGTATTTTGTAGTAGAAAAAGGCTTCAAGTTGGTAAAAAAAAAATTACTTATACATTGTTATTCTTCAATTTTTTTTTTTATTTCATTTGTTGGTCTATTAGTTAATAGTGTTGTTGTTTTTAATGTTATTGTTGATTTTGTGGTTTGTTGATGGATAGGATATGCGCAGCAGAATTGCAACAACTTCTTATCATTACCAAAAAACTTAGTCTCTTTTCGTGACCTTGAAGTTTCAAAAACTGTTATCGATTCCTGGCCAGTTTCATATAATCGTGTATTAATAAAAAGCAATTGAGTCGCCAATTTAATGAAATCTAATCATCTGTTTTTGACTGGGGTTTTTTTCTTTAATGGGCAACGGGGGAAATGGGTTACGACCTTTCGTTTCCTGAAATTCATCTTTGTCACGTAAATGCTAATAGTAGTTAGAACATTAATACAACTTTTTATATATCCAAAATATCAGTACTAATGATAGGATGAAGAGCCTCGGAAATCTAAAAAGATATTACTTAGAAACACAGCGTACGTATACCTTATATAATTTAATCTGATGTTAACTCAATCACCAAGTAACAGTGGTCTTATATGAAAGTGATATAACGATCAGAAACAGTGACGTAGAACACAATTAAGTAACATGTACAGTGTATGTGAGCGCTAATTTTTAAGAGCTAAACGTCACACAAGTTGTACCTTTGTCTTCCTATTGACACCCTTCGCTTCCTAAAGAACATAAATTCAAAAAACACAGACTCAATAAAACACTGAAATACACACCCTAAAAACTGATAATTTAATGACATTAAAGAGAGCACTTAATGTGAATCAATGCAAACTAATTCAGTAAAAGTCCATTTCCGTTTGTTCATCGAACAATTGAGACATTTCACATTGTAGTGTAATTAAGGAATAGTGTGAATCAATAAAAGGCATATAACGATTGAAACAACGTTGCTACATTGTATTACAGAAAATAATCAAGTTTGTGAACCTAACCTACATTTACAAATATATTGGTACAAAAGAGTCAAGATTTTTGTAAATTCTCAAAAATGTATTATTGCCTGTTGGTCTTTTCCCCACAAAACTTTTCCATTCCATTATGATATTCAAAGAAACTGGTTATTTATTAAGGTTGAACTTATTAATATCTTTTAAAACAAATTATGACTGATTTTGAAAGTTATTAAAAATCTTTAAAACTGCCAAGAATTTTAATGAAACATTTTAATGAAACACATAAGGACAAACTCTCTAGGTATGTGTGATAACATTACGTACGGTGGGAGAAGTTCCGGCAGTAATCGTTTCATTTCCGACCACATCTCTGGGAACTGTTCTTTGTACCCTCCTTGGTCAATCAAAATCTCTACTTCTCCTCTAGGGTCGAAATTTAAACCAATTAATACTACGATAGCATTTTGTATTTCGTCCAATTTGTGTTCGCCAAAAATAACTTATAATTCAATATCATCTATTTTCTTCTTCTATTAAATAGTACTCACTCTGTGATAATGTAAAGGTTCTCAACTGCTTGGCCTTGTCGCACGATGGGGCTTCCATAGTAGTGAATTTCTCTTTTGAGGGAAATTGCCAGAGACTTTTTCATTTTTGGAGACCAGAAAGAAAATAAAGGATTGGTTTCCACAAACTGGGTTTTGTCGTGGAACTCTTTTTCGAGGACATCGCGGACGGATCGGTTGTAAAGCGTCCTGTCCACCACCATGAGATCCGTGTCCTCATCCACCACAACACTGGCGGTTCTCACGCAGTCCTCTTTGATGAGGGCAATCTCGCCAACCGTGTTACCCTCAACTGAAAGAGAATTTCATATGAGTAAAGATGAAATATGCTACGTGCTTTGTTACTTTAATAATACCAACTAACGTATATCGTTGATGGATAGCTAGATAAATGAATGCATAGACGGACGGATGGAACTTTTGCCGTTTAACGTCATGTCTAGAAACGTTTTCTGTGACGTAATCTATGAATTTATTTTTATTTTTTCTTTATTTCAATAACATTTTCTTTCCTCTCCAGCTTCTGATGTCAACTTGACATTAATCTTCTTACATTAACATAAGCAACTTGATACACATAATGGACGATTTGACAAGGTGATCCTTTTATGTTTGAAAGATGGGGTCATGTTTTGAGCAAATTTAATTTTTCTGTTTTAAGTCTGCGGTATTTTTTTATGTTGGAGGGTCCCTCGTTGTTCAATGACCTTGAACTCAAACAATGTATACAATTTAAAGTCCATGTCTTGATAAGAAATCTCGAACGCATGTGACAGACAAAACAAAATAATTCAAACATGATAAATGCATTACCCGATGTCCACACATGCTGGCCCAATGCTGCTCTATCTAGTTTGCCTTTGGCCACTGCCTTCTCTATCAGCTGTTTGACTTCCTGTTCGTTTTCTTTGTCTTGCAGGACGTAGATGGACATTTTCCCGCGTAGAATTATGTATAATCTAAAGACAATAACAGCGATGTGCTTCAAAGCAAGACGGTATTACATGGTTGGGTTGAAGTATTTAAAAAATATTCTCTTGATGAAGAAGAAAAAGTTTATGAAGAGAATTAGATATTTGGACTTTAAGAAAATATGTTATCATTTTAAAAATGAAAACATCTGATTTTTATTTGAATATTTGATGTATGATTGTTTGTCAAGGCTTGTTGATGTTTTTGTTTACCAACTTCGACAACAAGGATACAGTGTATCTACCTGTCTCCATTATCCCCCTGTTTTATGATAACTTCGTCCTTTTTCGGTCTCTCAAATATACAATGCCGTATAACGTCTTTGATTATTTCTTCAATGAAAAAAAACGTATACATTAAACGACAAACACATTTAAACTTTAAGTTGTTTTCAAAATTCTGATATATATCAGTTACATTCTTTATTTAAAGTTCTCTTGTTTCTTGGCTTCGGTTACGATTTCGAGCATAGTTTGGTGGCATGAAAACAATGGCCAAGGAGGCATAAATAGTAGCCTTTGCTATTTATAAATACATCGTTTGATAACGGAAAGATACACAAATACATAAAAATGCAATTAAGTTTAATATGATTGGTCATATAAAGTTGAAAACACACATTATTGAACTTAAGTTTGTCAACAACGAATATTAAATTTGCTGCCTGGTATTACCAACAGTCTAAACATAAAAAAAGGGCAGTTTGGATGGTTAGTATTACCAAACGTTAGTCTACAGTACATAAAAAACAAAGGACATGTTTTTGTAATGTTGAGTTGGTTAGAAAACAAGAAGGAATTAGATTTGTGATTACAATAATTCAAAGTGGCGCGGTTAATCGTTCGGCCAGCCAAGGTAATTAAAGGTATGAAACGCTAAAAAAGTAGGCAGGTACAACCTGAGGGATTAGAAGATAAGTCCTTAAGCTTCATTTACAAAGCAAACTCTAATTTAGACTCTACGACAAAGAAAATAATAGTTTACAAACCACTTTGTCGCGATCAAGTGGTGCACGATGTCAATTCATACCCGGGATTTGTACTTTTGTAATTTTTTTAACGCAAGTTTAAAAGGGAAGATAATAAGATTTTCTTAGAGTTACATATTTTCACCATATAGCTATGGCCAAGCCCTATGGCCTAACTCCTGACTCAGACTTAGATGCTACTACCTTCTGCTCAATTTTATCGCTGTTTTAGTATGGTTTTCATAATGACTATTACAGAACATTTGGCAACTATCAAACTGTTGTCTCCGAAAATAAACTACAGCTTTTGGATTATTTTCTTTTCAATTGTACAGATAATGTTCTAATAAACAAATGGTCCAATTTATAACAGTACAAATGACTGAGCTTTACAAGATTAAGATTACTTAATTTATTTATATTTGAATATCTTTAATAGCAGCGATTTATTGATTTGTATTTTTATGTTTCAAAACATAAAGACACAGACGTTGGAACTTTTAAAAAAGAAGTTGTTGGTATTTATCATAAAAATCAAGATATACGTAGTTTCAATTACTAGTAACAGAATAATATGCGAAGACAGGGCAATTAATACTATGGCCGCCGAACTTTATACACATAATGCACAAGTAAAATTCCTTTTTCTGGCAACTGGTGGACGAAAAATAAGGTCCAACTGGAACAGACTGCATTAAAGCGCTATGTTTTAATCAAGTATATAGTATGTTTATAAAGGTCAATCAATACCTCTTACTGACAAAAAATATTGCAGGTTTAAAGCTTTGCTCTATGTTTCCAGGAATATAAAAAAATTAAAAAAAAATAATAGGTATGTCTCTTTATGATCATCGTCTCAAGCCACGATCCGGACTTCGCATAGCTCTCCCATAAAAGAGAGGATCGTGCACATTTGCCGTGGTTTGTGACGATGCGTTCTGATTGGAATGCAAAGATTAGAGTTATTCTGGCGTCTAATACTACAACTGGATGAAAATATAGGAGAAAACAAAATGCATCTTATATCAACTGTTTTTGAAGTAAACAAAAAACGCAGGCGTATATATATGTGAAATAATTTATGACATAATTATGCTGATATTCAAACCTCATTTAAATAACTACGTGGTCTTTAGCTTGGTTTGAAGATTAAATTGTACACTTTCTGGTGGAATTGGAATTTGTTATTTGGAGTTTTTAAGAAATCATCGTACATTTATATTTTCTTTATGGCATATTTTTGACAATCCTAGAATAAAACCATGGGAATTTTTTTTAAATTGTTCTAACTTTCTTTCTTAAAAACAAGGTTGTTATATCTAAAACGAATAAGTTGCTGGTTTTTAAATTGCTTTATGTTTCAAATTTTCAATTCATTCTGTCATTGAACTCTTAAACTCTTAAAAAATTGCAGCATGAGAAATGTGTGCATAATTATCTTATCCAAGCAATAGAATGAACATACGACACAAAAGGCAATAAACTGTTTTCCTGCAGTTTGTGTCGCTGTCCTCTTTAAATTCAAAAGAATACTTTCTGCAATCGTTTATGTATTCTACCCGATTTCCGTACCAAAACTGCATTATAATATATTAAAAGACTCAAAATCATGGTGTCTTGAGAAAATCAAATACAAAAAATATCAAAGCAGCAGTGTTTTATTTGATAAAGCGTTCCTATAAAAGTATCTTTCATCTCAAAGAATATTCTGCATACAAAAAGTGATATAAAGCTCTGATTCATCATGGGCGTCATGAAATACTTCACTCGTGTGCATTTCTTCATTGATAAACAACAACATAAAAGGGTAGCATTCATGAACATTCGACCTTACGTCAGGTCAAGATTTAGTACATGTAAATGGTTTTAAAGTGTCTTTTTGGTGCTAGACCTATTACTAAGTCATAATTGATTTGTTAAATATTTTTCCTGTTAAATCATGGGAAAAGTAAGTCTAATACCTACATTCAATTTGACTTCATTTTAAAGGGGAAGTTAAGAGCTTGTTTTGTGCCTTTTTTGGCGAGACTGTAGGCATTCTAAATATATTTTCATCAGTCAAAAAATGGACAAAACTCCAAGATTTGTTACTTTTTCTTCCTTCATATAACATTGAAATTGACAGTTAAAAACCGTGATTTTTCATTGTGTTTACAAAATATTTAAGCCCCGATCCACTCTTTCAAACAAAGCTGTTGTTATGAAGCATCATTGAAAGAACTTTATGAATTTCATAAACATGTAGGCAGATATTTACCTTGACCTTGGATCGGTGTGGAGTGGATAGTGTTATAAACTTGTCAATTTTAATCAACTATGGACGTTCGATCTTTTCTTGCTTACAATTTCCATCAAGTGTTTCGTGTTATTTTTTACCCATCGAAATAAATACCATAATTAGCAGCTATCAAGTTCTACATTAAAAAAACAATTTTGTGTAATCTATTTCATTTTAGCTTTTGCCGGATAATAGAAATATTATTCTTTCAATTAAGATATCATATTCAATCAGGCACAATTAAAAATGCTTTGGTGTGGAGAAAAATTGCTTAATACATCGAAAGAAAACAAATTATCTGTACTATAAACAGGGGCTTTAGAATCGTTTAGGAAGAGATTTAAAGGTATTAAAGAAATATGTCCGGAACTTATTGACTCTCACAACAGGAAAATTATTATAAATCACAACTACTTGTAAGATAACATTCGGGGTGCTTTTTTGTCATATTAAATGTGCATAAATCATTCTGGGGGTTTTTTTGTGTTTGTTATTTATTTTTATTAATCTCGGTTGATTTCCAATGTGCATGTATTCACAAAGGAAAATGTATTTGTGAAAATGTTTATTTATAATCAGCATTTGATTAACATTATTAGATCTCCTAAGTAATGTGTACCTAAGTTTCTTTTGTTCTTTAAATTTTAAGTTTTTAAAGGTACCGCTGTTCAAGATGATTTCATTAATTTTACAACCAACGGATTCAGTTAGCTGAGGAGATCTATTACATTTCTCAACGGGCAATTTCTACCAAACGCCTGTTCACCTTAGAGATTTCTTCCCATGCATAGTCTTGAAAATTCTAAAAATGCCACAAAGGGTCATCAACAGAAACACATTTTGCACAAATCAAATCCAATATAACCTGTTCAACCAAATAAATATAAAATATTTCTCTTTGGAATTAATTTGTCTTTAATAAATATAAAATAATATTTGTCTTTGCGATCATATTTTAAAATATATTTTATTGGGGGAAAAACCCCGCCTTCTTTTGCAATGAAATGAAAAAATGACAATAACAATCCGTCAACCAACAAATAAAATAATAACTGATATAAACGATTTTACACAATGACCGCTTTATTAAATACTGAATACGTAAATCATTGTTATCAAGACTTGAAAAAAATAGTCTCCCATTAGTGATAAACAAAATAGCATCTAAAAAGGTTTTCAAACTGTATGTAAACTAATATCTCTAAATTATGCAAAATAGCCTTATATATCTGATAAAGTCAAATAATGCCCTTGACATAACATTTAAAAAGATTTTAAAAGGCATATTTGTCGCTCTCTATAGACGAGTTTTTGAGCTACTCTAAAAGTTGATTAAAACGAACAATCTATCCTGCTTGAGTCTAATGACTCAAATTTGTCAATGCCTTGTAAGTACGACTGATGAGTAGTCTTTGAGTAGGTGGAGAAAAATAAAAATTAAAAAGAAATCAAGAAGAAAGGAAGCAAAGAAACCCACCACTCACAAGTTTTGACAAATAGAAAGATTTAACTCTCATTCAATTTTTCGTGATAAGATGTTTGAATATACGATCATTGTATTACTCGGGATAATTGTTATCAAAATGTATTGATATGAAGTATAATTATTTGTAAACGAAAGATCAAATATGCCGGTGTAAAAATGCACATCCATGAACGGTTGCCGCGATGTATTGGACAAACATGGCTGTAAAAAGAAGTAAATGAAAGCACCAGATGCCCCTCCAATATCAATACCATCAATGCAATATTGTGCTCTAAACACTGAACAACCGTTATTTCTGTATGTTTGTGCATGAAATCAAAGAATATAAGTATATTCTTCACCATATACATGAAGTGCAGATGTTCGTATCAAAATTTGCAAATTTTTGAATTGAATATAAAAAATCTGAACATGTCTTTAATTTGATGCCTTTTTGTTGCCCTTTGCTTTCAAATGAAACCTGCTGGGCAGCGATAATTATCTTGATTTAATCAAACAGGATTTTGATCGAAATTATTAGTGAAATTACTACATCATATCGATGCAATTTTGAAGTACTGAGCAAATAGAAACAGTGAGTGATCTGATACCCGGATGAAGGAGGGTGTAAGGTATAATAAGGTATAATCTTAAAACAAACGGCCCTGGACGTTTTCTTCCTAATCAACAAATTAGATGAGCACGCACAGGGTCCGTATGTAGTATGTGCCTGTCAGATAGATCTTATCTTGCTCTTTAACGATAACAACCATTACTTCAACTAAAAATTAGGAACAATTGAAATGTCTTGATTGATTGCGTCATTTAAACTGTACACAAACCTCGTGTTCTGCTATGTGGATATTGTCAAAAGTAATAAGAAGTTTTGACATGATAATTGTTTGTCATTCTTTTCAATTTTCATTCCCTCCTTTCTTACCTTGTTCTCGTGTGAATCTTAGTATATGAAAAGTCTTAAGTTACCGTTTTTGGTGCTGTTTTAACCAAGTTAGATCTGATCTCCTTTACAATATTTTAGTAAGGTTATACAAAACTGGGAGAAAGGGTTTGCTATTTTCACAATTCAAGATGGAATATTAAAAATTTATTTTCTATTTCTTTACGAAATGCGCAAGTTTGATCGTTTCAATCTAATCATATGATAATTTCTAATATACTTTTCTAAATGAAAGAGAATTACACAGAAAATTTTGAATCTCCGTACGGAAACGCTGAAAATGCGGGTATTTATAAAGAGAAGAGGAGAATACCAGTCGCAGACAGACAACTACAATTATACAAATATATAACTTTTATCCTTGCCTGCTTTGAGAGTCTGGAAGAGTGAGGATTTGTTCCTGAACCACGCCACCAAGTCCATACACTCGATGTCTGTCCGGTCCTCCACCGACTTGGCTACCACCGATACCACCTTCTCATACATAGTATGCATGATCACAATGTGGGATATGTCACAGCTCTTTTAATGTAACGGCTTACAAGACAGTTTCCCCCTTTACTTTGTCTGTATTCTTTCACGCTCTCATTGATGCTCTGTAACCAGATGTTCAATTTTTCGGAAACTTTTTATTTTTTAACTGTCACAAATCAAGTCATCTTAACATCCTTTTAAAGCACTTAAATGTATTCAATTCAATAATGACACTTGCGGAGAATGTAAAAAATTTTTGACTTCAAGGGTCATAAAAATATTTTTGTAATAAAACCAGACTCCGTTTGGTTAAGCAATCCTCACTTGCCCAGAGACGGCGATGAAATAAACCAGAAGAACCAGTCCTCCACAAGAAAACGTGACTCTCCCCTCTGACGCTTAGAGGGAATTAAAGGTTCAACATTTTCAATGAAGATTCGGTAAAAAGGCAAACCAATGTCGTAAACAGTATTTAAATCTTAGTGTGGCCCATGGAGCTTTATGGTCGGATTAAACCATGCACGACTGCCTGCGCCCCCAGTTCAATCGTACAACGTTCAATAGCAGAAACTATCTCATTAAAATCCAATTTTGCAGTTGTATGAGAGACGCGTTACTGTATTGAAGAAACCAGGTTGGTATGGAGCAAGCAATCAGCAAGCAATCTATGGCGCCCTTAAGCGAACCTATATACTCTCTGCGTGCTATGATGGAGCCCAATCGATGGCAAACTTTATCACTTCTGTTTCCTCTGTTCCAGTTTCAGTTATCGCTATTGGGCTGTTTTTATTGCTATTCCGTTTTGTCCAAGTTTTACTTCTTGTACCATCGTAGAAAACTGAATTATCAAATTTGGGATCTGGATAAGAGGTCATAAACATTCGATATGATATATGAGGGTCTGATAGTTTTTTAAATGCTTATATACTTTTGAAGTTGACATGCAGACAAACATATTTTTACAGCCCAATTCCCCCATAGAGTGTCCCCGATATATTGCGTGCACTGTATCAAAAGTGCTACAATAAAAAACGATACTTTCTATCGTCAAATGAAATGATTTTTTATGTGTTAAATTAAAATTTTGGTATGCCTAGATGGCCGAGGTTTGAGCTCACTGGTCGCACACTGCTAGGAGAGTGGGTTCCGCAGGTCTAGGCCCGGGCAGAGATGAAGCTCTATAATTAATATAATAGGGAATTTCTTTGTCTTTTATGTTGCATTAAAGAAAAGCAATAACGTACACTTGGCATCAGTAAATGTCGAATCTATAGAGTAGAAGCAAGCTCAGCTAAAGCACTAGAAATGGTTAACGACATGAACAATGATAAACTGAAATTAGTTTGAACATATTTTATTGCATAAACATATACAAATGGTTCGAACACAAGTTCTAGCAACTTACGAGGTTCTTACCAAGTATAAAAATTTACAACTGTGTAGTAGTTTAGAATGGAAAGTACATAAAAATGGATAATATTAAAATGATTTAATTATTGAACAAACGTACATGTATTTATAAACAGTTCTGTTTGAAATCGGTCTAGGCAGTGAGACTAAAATTACGAGAATCTACCACAATCTCTGATAAATTTTTGAACAGCTAAAAAAATACGTTGGTTTAAATTGAACTGAAATTAAACCGGAACATCCGTAGAGATATTTAATCACCAATTTCACATTTGACGAAATTTAAACTATTAAAGTATAAAATTTAGCTAATGTGTCGGCAAATGCAATTTTCTTGCATAATGTTTGAAAGCGTCACTTCGTTCAAAATAACTTTTTTAAACATTGTAATTTGCTCCATTTAACTTTGCTGATTGTGAGTTATAAAATTTGAAATCAAATGCGGAGTAATTGGTGCGAGTGGTACCAAAACACGAGCAGTTTCCTTCCAGTGACGTATAACGATCAAACAGCCAATTAATAAAAATATTTGGACTAAAATTTTATTCTAATTTTTATTTGACATAAATTTCATGCCATCCCTAAAGATAATTGCACTTGCAGTTATGAACATCATTATTTAATTCAAAGGACTTTCCTGATCATATTGATGCTTCCATAAAGTATATTTAAATGTGTTAATCAAAATTAATGTATGTTTATATGATTTTAATTCTATATAGAGTAAAAATTAATATCGTGAATTAGTGCATTAATGTACGTAAATTATTAATATTTCTTTACATATCATTATTCAGATATATGAACATGTCGACAGATTTAGCTACATACAAAAAAGGACAAAACCACTGGGAAAAAAAGAATAGTGCTACCGACAAGATTTAAAGCGAATCTAAGCAAAGAAAGGGGAGCATCAATCAAACTGCAGTCCAAAACGGAAACATATAAATCACGCAACAAAAGTCTTGCTAGAGATTGGCGTTATATTGCGATGTTGCATTTGGGCGTCAATTTGCTGATTTCTAACCATATCGTGTGTGAGGCGGTCGTTATTCTGCACAAGGGTCGTATTTGACCCCAACCATATCAAGCCCCGTGCACCTGATAACAAGAAAAAAATGAACGTTATGTTGGGTCGTTGTGAAAACAAAGCAATTATCTGTTAGAATTGCAGTCGATTTTTCATTTCAGGGGGGAACATAACGTGTTTTGAAGTGTTTACATTACGGAAGCTTGATTTTCTGAACGTCATGCCGGTCCAATATAGTAACTTTAATCGAAGATGGATTCTTTCTAAAGAAGAAAGAAGAGTGAAGATAATTTGCTGTCTATTATCAGCGGAAACTAAAAACGCTTGGTTAACAATCATTGAAAATGAAATTAACGCAGTTTGATCAATTTTCTTCAAAAAAGAAGATACAACACAAATAAGAAAAGAGAAATGCAATCAATGGAAAAGACGAAAATCTCTCTCTCTCTCTCTCTCTCTCTCTCTCTCTCTCTCTCTCTCTCTCTCTCTCTCTCTCTCATGTTATATACATGTATTAGTTTTATGTACATGTACATATAGCATTAGAGTGCAAAGAATACCATAATCAAACACTGATATCCATATTTACAATCATTTTTCAATTACCTGTCCAAGTTATTCAATCGGAAATGCCGATTCCTGCAAATAATTAAATTTTGATAAATTTACATTATACAAACAACAATTAACTCGGTTTCTTTGAGGCTGATATCCGGGTTCATTGTTAATTCAAAAGTAAATATGAAATGATGTTGACACAAAGTTTGATTTTTATTACGTGCTATCAATAGTTGTACTATTTCAGGTGTTTATTTCAGTATCGTTCGGGCTCCTTTATTTAACGTTATACAGATTAGAGAACTTTTCAGGAAATCTAATGTCTCTTATTGAGATCATGGTACCATTTTAAGTTAATTCCTTGTGGGATTTTTAATTAACGACGGACGGTATTTTTTTTTTATTTTAACCAATATTTATTATACAAATAAATACAGAAAAGTATTGGACATCAGGCAGTGTCAATATAAGTCCTCTCCATAAGGATCAAGGTTACAGATGATATTCAATTGTATTTTTAAGTTATATAACTGTACTACATGGTAGTGTAATAAGTACATATACAGGTGACATTCGATGGCTCTAACTTCGATTTCTCGAAGTTCTTGATCTCTCGGAGTGAAATCACGAAGATATATAAGAATGGTCTTAAAATGGAAAACCGACTCAATCGGGTGTTATATATTTGAAGAAAGGTGAATATTTCCGAAAAACAGAGATCCCTGGCAAATCCGCCGGAGTTTTGACATTTGTGGTCGTGGTCCAAGCATTCAAACATTACTTTATATAGTGAACATTGTAATGCAGAATCTAGAGATCGAACCGTTTTAACAAGAGCTTGGACTTTGGGTAGTACGTGACAAACTCCAATTTGATGAAGGCGGGGTCTACTCGTGGTTAACTGTCCAGTCATTGGCTAATAGATATGAATACATTGAACGCAATGACACTCGTCTGACTTCAGCCAGGGATGTATATTTCGTTGAAACAGCGTCAATTGCACACAGCAGGGCAGATCTTTGCAAACAACTTTCCGGTTTTGACAGTCTATGAATATTAATGAGCGTCTCTGAGCGAATTAGAAGAAAGGAGGTCAATATTTGAAAGCTTGTTTTGATAAGCAAACTAGATAGTAACATTCCACCGAAAGTCCAAGCTCTGGTTAAAACGGTTCTCCCTATCTACGCAAAAAAAGAACTATGATTTAATAGAATTGAAGAAAAATACTGTTCATACCTATATTTGTACAGATACATACATGTAGTTTTATATATCGTGCTGTCGTGTTTCCGATAGTCTATTTTGGTCGCGTGAGTTTACCCCAAAATGACGTAATTTTTAATTACTTATGTCACTGGACATACGGAATCTCCTTTCATCTTTATATATCTATATCACACAAGTTATATGCTGCTTTCAAAGGTTTAAATCACACAATTACTCAAAAGACTTTTTAATAAAAATCATGCGCGGATCCAGAAAATTTTTCCAGGTAGGGGTCCGAAGGATAATTGTGTTTGCCAGGGGGGTCCGAGGCATATTTGCGATAATTTTACTATGTAAATTTAATAAATTTTCATTTTCCAGGGGGGGGGGTCCCCCCCGACCCCCCTCTAGATCCGCGCATGAAAATACATATAGATGAAGAGCGCTATAGATTAAGCTTGTTCTAAAATAAAAACTAATAATTAATCATACATGCAGTGGTATTGTATTACGTTTAAGTCATGAAATGTAGTAAGGGTAAATTAAATAATTGAACTATTTAGGTTGAAATAGATGCTTTAAAAACAGTTGAAAATATTAAGAAATATATTAATAAGGTTATGTTTCTTTTATTTCAAATATTATTGAAGAATTTTTTTTAAGTTCATAAATATTTACAGCCAGGCCTAGAAACTGCATATGATGAGGTTTTTTCTTTGATTTAGTACCGGTGGTTTTTTATGCTATGTCTGAGATTAAAAATGATATAGTTTCAGAATTAAGTGTTGACTACAGAGACAAGCATTAGAGGCAACGTTTATAGTATTAGACTATCGGAAACCCATGAGGCCAGGATATAATACTATAGTATAGAATTTTTTTTTTATCATTGGCTAGGCTATAACGAAATAAACCAAAAATGGGTGATAAACATTGTAGTATTTTTGTTCTCATTGTGAAAATTTCTAATTCGCTATTAACATGACACGATTTTAAAACTTTTTTTTTGCAAATCGATACAGGCAGTCATTTTACTGATACCACGAATAGGTACTTGTACGAAATGATAATTGATCATACGCATGCGCATTGATTTTTATAGACGCCATATTTTTTGACGAAAAAGGTAAGGTACCGTTTCTTGAAACTTGTAAATTTGTCAAATAATGAAATATCATTGAATATTACAACTTGCATTATGAACATTGAGAATATGTTTATTGGTAAATATGGAATCACATTACAAAGCAATTGGTTGAATAGAAGTGAATAATTTTTTTCTGGATATCCAACTTTCGTTTCACATTTAGACTATCATTACAACATATTTTCTAAATAAATCCAGTTGTTTGCCTATATGTTGTGCAATTATCATTATTTTAAATTTTTTACGAGTCATGCTTTTAATCCATACACATGAGAAACCCCGAACAGTTCAAAACGGCAGAAGTAAAGTTTATTGATTATTTTGTTTGGACGCAGATGCCTGCAGCCGAGGCAGATCGACCTGGTAAAGTGTTTGTAGGAGGACTAGCAAGCGACATTGACGAAGCTGTACTAGAAAAGTATTTCAGTCATTATGGTAGACTCACAGAAGGTAAATACAATATTTCAATTCATTTTTTATAGAGACATAAACAGGTTGGGACCAATCGCCCAAACGGGATATAATAGCCCAAATGGGATATAATAGCCCAAATGGGATATAAATTTAAAGTGCAAAAAATATAAAAAATTGATTTTGAAATTTTTAATATAAATCCGCATTAGAATAGATAAAATGTAACAAGTTTTGGTAAACAACTTTTTCTGTAACAATACTATTATGGAGATTGATCCCTCAGTATATGCAAAACAGTTGTTGCATTTGATACACATTAATGCGGATTTATATAAAAAATTGCAAAATCAAAAATTTTTATTTTTTTCACTTTAAATTTATACCCCATTTGGGCTATTATATCCCGAACGGGCTATTAGAACCATTTTAACAAGACCTTGGACTTTCGGTAGGATGTAACTATCATTTTCCTGCGTCAAAACAAGTAAAAATGACGCTGGTTTGAAGTGAAATATACACAGATTGCGTAGTCTTAGCTCAAATACCAGACAAATCTTGTTGATTTCAAAGAGCAATGGCTGAGTGGCCAACAATGAAATAGACAGGCCTACGTCACAATGCTGTTTGACTCAACTACCCAAAGTCCAAGCTCTTGTTAAAATGGTTCTATATCCCATTTGGATGATTGGTCCCAACCTGATAAATAACAGAGATTGGCAACTCCACCATTAGCAAGTTTTGTAGCTGAAAAATGTTATGGGACCAACCTTACTTTGAGAACTACATATTCTACTCTGTCCCGAGTTTTTGCTTCCACCACTTTTCGCTTGATATTTCGATAATGATAAATACCTTTATGCAAAAACTACTGTCATCCACTACTAAGAAAAAATGTCCAAATTATCTGTTTTGAAACGCCCCCTCTACTGCTTCAGGTTTCAATACATATCCCAAATAGAAAGTCTACAGAGATTTGCATTGCATCAGCCATTAATAAGCGCGAATGATAACATTGAAAAATTGTGCGAGGTGTCCCGAGTACTTCCGGATAGAAAAAAGATGTAAACATTTCCAATTATAAATCTCCGCAAGAAATTTGTTTTTGTTCCTGTAAACTTTTATGAATGAAAAGGGATAATTTGTCAATGAAGATATCTTGGATATTTTCCATTTCATCGATTTCAACTGTACTTCTTCACAGGTATGTGTATTTTTATTAAAAATTATCAAAAAGTGATGGAAGCAATAACTTGGGACAGACTATAGTAAATTGATTTATTGATCTTAAACCAAAAGTATATTGTTTTTATGAAAAATGTTAATAGGATTTAGACGTTTTTGAACATGTTTAAAAAAAAATTGAAAAATAAGATTAATATACCCGGTATACAAAATATATAGGCCAGCTATAAAACATAGGCGAAATCTCAGACGACGGGTAACCAACTGCCACCTAACGCTCCTCTTTTAATATTGTTAATAAGACATAAACTCATGAAAATATAATATTTTGAATGTTTTGGTATTAGGATTTAGCTGTTTATATTTTGATATATTTGTTATTAGAAAGATACACTGATTTAAACTGGGAATACTTTACAATAGGGACCACAAGATTTCAATCAGTTGCCCATCTCTTCTCTTCTCAAGAGAATTTGAATTGATGATGTTTGCATATTAATCGGCTTGACTTAATATTTGAACTGACACATTCATTGAATCTTAAGAGAGTCCTTCGCAATTTATATTTTGAAATTCTGCCTCAACTTTGCTCAACACAGTTTAAATCATAATGTTCTCATGTCTCACATGCTGCAGCTCAGTCATTCTTCAAAAATAAAAAAAACTGACAAGTATAAGAGTTCAGGCAGAATTTCAAGGCAAGTCAAATCTCTAGCGAGATAAGTGTACTTAAATAAATCATAGGTTAAATCATGTTTCATATTTTTTACAGTAATAGTAAAGCGAGATAAAAATACACAACAAACCAGAGGATATGCATTTATAACATTTGAAAACCCATATGATGCTGAAGATGCCATTAAAGAAATGGATAAAAAGGTTAATATACAATACATAAGAACTAGACAGATTAATGTTTCCAACTGTCGGGAAGTTGATCTGCTTTGCCTCAATTTAAAATTAAAATTCCTGGGATGGGAAATACCAGTATTTACCACTGGTAAATCCCAGCACCAGTATTTCCAAGCCAACCCTGCTGAAAATAACCATATTTCTTCATTAGTGAGAAAAAATCTGCTAATTTTAATTTTATCTGCTGTTCTCGAATCATTTTCTTAAACATGAAGATGTGAAAAAATTATCCTTCCCTTTGATAATTTATCATTATAATTTTTGTTTACAATCTCTGCAGGAAATACATGGCAGACAGATTTATGTTGAACAAGCTGTTAAACCAAGACATGAAACACAGAACCTAAGGCCCCCACCAAGAGGAGGTGGATTCAGAGGGGCACCTCGTGGAAGTAGAGGGGGTGGGAGAGGAGCAGGGGGAAGTCGAGGAGGACCCAGAGGGAGAATGGGTGATGGACACATGGACAGAAGGTTGGTTTTTTAGTCCAAAGTAAGAAATATTCCACTTTAAGAATGACACTGTTGTTGTATGATACAAGAGAAAATAAATATTAAAAAAAAAAAATGATAACAATATTACAGTTTGCTGCTACTGCAGAAGCAGAAATATTAGTTCCGAATGAAGTTCTGTCACATATATCAATAAACACTGTAGATCTCCATCCAAATTTTATACAGTTGAATGTTCACAAAGTAAAATTTGTTTTAAACAATGAAATTCTTAAAACCATTTCTTAACTTTAAAAGAAAAAGAATTTTTATTCCCACAAAAAAATCCTGATTATATGATATTGACTATTTAAGAATCAGAACTTGATGAAAGAAGGCAAGGAAAGGTTTTGAATTTTATCGTGTTTTGCAGTAGATCACCAATACGACAGAGAACAGACCGAGGAAGACCAGACAGGGATTTTAGCAGATCAGACAGAGGAGGAAGAGATGGTTTTGATGGTCCACCAAGGCGCGGTATGTTATCTATTCTAAGTGTCGCTCACACTTGTTCCACTTTTTAGCTTACAGATGGTGACAAATGACAGACTGTTGACTTGTATTTAAACGAATACACTGTAGACTAAATTATTGATTTAAAGTTAGCACTTGTGTAAATACATGCTCTATAAGGTTACTCTTACTTAGATTGACTGGGTCATATAGTATACTTTGGAATCATTAAAATTTGTGGGGGCCAATTTTCGCGGATTGTCAGTTTTCAGTTTCAGTAAGAAAGATAACTCGTTCTTAACAAGGATGTAAATTCGTGGGAGAGGGCTACACACGAATACCACGAAAATTGAGCCACCATGAATTCTAATGATTACACAGTAACCCCTTGTTCATCAGCGTCAGACTGTCTTTGTCTCAGGTAGAAGTGGGGGTTGAATTGAATTTGTACCAATCAATTCTCTGTGGCTAAAATTAGAAGAAAAAATTGCTGGAGATATATATTGAATTCTAACCAGTGTGTAACTCTTTTAAGATGCCTATCTTCATACATCTACAACAATTAAAGTTGTGGGATGGTAGGGCATTCATGACTTTTTGATCATACAGTAAGTACAATATCATTGCATACTATATTGATTACATACCGTAATCATCTTCATGCATTTCTGCACATAAGGCCGCAGGAATGTGGTATATTAGGTCGTAAAAGTTAATGCCTACATGTTCTACTAACTACTTTTGGATAACAAGTTGTAAAACACAACTATTTTATATGGGTGAGGGGTGACACAAACTTTGGAAAGGATGGGGAAGGTTGAATAGATAACTTTTCAAGGGTTAGAAAATTAATTTCCAGTTTTCTGACTTACCAACGGACAATGTGTTAAGAATCCTGACTCCTGACTTTTGTAAGTCTTGATAGTGAATGAGTTTGTATTTACTTTTCAAGTGAGAGCTTTTAGGCTCATGTTAAAAGGATTTCTTTCCAGATTTGATCGATGAGTTTGAGCATAGGCAAATGTTAGATGAAGAAAAGCCTTGGATCACTCCTGAGTTATTAGTTCTTGTCAGGCAAAAAGATGAAATGCAAGAATGGGCAAATAAATGCCCATCTTTAGCAGCAGAATATAGAAAGTTTCGTAATCATGTTAGAATGAAAGTAAGAAAAGCAAAAGTTGAGTATGAGGATCCAACAGGTGAGAAAAGAGAAGCTGAATTTAGACAGAGAATGCTAAAGAAAGGATTGACACCTGAAGAAATAGAGAAGAAAAAAGTTGCACCGAGACCAGAAACACACCATGGTGGGAAAAAATATGCACCTCCGGTTATATATCCAGGGAATTTGTCAGGGGCAACATCGATGAAGTTAAATGATGCCTCAGAAACTGTCTCTGTAACTAGAGACCCTGAAGTATATCAGCAAAAGGCAAAGTTTGTTGATCTTTTATCAAAACAGAGCAAAACAGTCTATGAATCCTTTCAAAAGACACATGTTACAAAATCAAACTGGTCAGAAAATCCAGGAGATCAAGATGAAGGTTTTAGTCAGGGGTATGGTGGAGGAGATAAAGTCCCAAATCCTCAATTATTAAGTGCTTCATTTTCTAAGGTTCCAAGTAGCAACTTTGTGCAACCTGTAGGATATCCACAAATACAAGGCTATTCTCAAGGTAATGCTACATTTAACTTACAAACACCTCAACAGAGCTGGTCAGCCAATACTAGTAAGCAAAACCAGGTGGGAACCTCTGGAATTTATCAAGGTTATGCTACGGCTAGTTATGCCTCCACAACAACCAACACTGATAACTCTAAAGTGTGCGATCAAAGTTCCAGTGGAACAACTCCAAACCCATGGGCCCAAGCCATGTCAAATTATTGGAATCAAGCAGCACAGGCTTCAAGTTTTGGAAAATCTCAGGCGGCAAGTTTTGGTTCATCCAATGCAAGCCAAACTCGGCCTTCTGCGAGTTTTACTCAGTCTTCTGTAAACCAAATGCAACAATTTGCAAGCCAAACCATGTCATCTCCTTATCAGCACTATGAGAATCTACCTATGCAATCTTCAACTCAACAGGCTGTAGGTCAGGCAGATCAAAGTAACCTCCAAATTCAAAAAACTGAGAGCCAATCTAAAGCTAATGTACAGCCATCAGAACATCCAAAACAAATTCTGAATCGTCTCAGTCAAATGGCTTATGGAACTCAGTCTTTTGGACACCAAGAGACCATGGACGTCCCCATCAAAACAGCTATAAAACAGACCTCTTCACAAATATTGCATAAACCAAAGCAACAAGCATCTAGTGCAAAATTGAGCAAGCTTATCAAACCACCAGTACAGTATTTCAAAGGTGTGGCAAAGAATAAAAACAAAATTCAAATCAAAATAAATCAAAATACCTTAGGGATTGAAGCACAAGCAAAAAAAGATAGTGACACTGCGAGTGCCAAAGTTACAACAGAAGCTATGAGTACCCAAGTTACAATTGAAGCTAAAGAAAATCAAGAGGAATTAAATGAAAACCAAAAGGAAGAATTTGATGATGGCATATCTGGATCCAATGATAAGGAAAACCCATGGCAGCAGGCAATAGAGGATTTCTGGAAGAATCTATCTCAAGGGGCATCCTCAGTGGATCCAAAGCAAGGAGACATTGCCAAAAGTGACAAGGAAGATAAAACAAAATTAGAAGATAATTCCATGAGCATTCCTTTACCAAAAGAACCCAAAACAAGTCCAATTAACCAGAGTCTTATTGAATCACAGAAAAATGTTTTAGCAAAAGTTATAAGTAGTAAAACTTTAAAAGACAAAAATTGGTCTGAAAGTCAAGAAGCCTGTGATAAAGACATTGAGGAATTGGATTTAAATGTTAATAATCCACATTTTTATCCACATCCTGCTACTGTTTCCCCACCTAGAGGTTTAAATGTGGGTGACAATGATGGAATGTCATTAAATGCATCAAATCCTGGCCCATGTGACCAAGGTAAAGTGCAAATTGCTATTGAAATTAAAATTAAGAGGCAAAATGCCTATTTAATTTAAAAAGTTATAGAAAGAGAGGCAAATTGCCTAAAACAGAAAAAAGTTTATGAGCTTCTAATACTGAATTCTATCCATTATAAGTAAGAAAGAGAGGCAAATTGCCTACAACCAAGGAAAATTGTTTTTAGATTTGCTGAATTCTTTGTAAAAAGAGGCTCATAGCCTAAATGTTTACAATATTAGGCTGCTTACCTTCATTTGATATTTGGCAATTTGCCTTTGTGATGATCAATTTATCTTACCAAGTCTGATGAAAGAATCTCAAAAGATAAATGAAACTCACTTTTGTAATATTCAATTTTCAACAGATTTTGGAGGGGATCGTTACGGTGGAATGGATCGTGGAGCACCACCAAGATCTCGGGATCCACCCATGTCTCGTGGAAGAGACTACTCGCCCAGTAGTAGAGACTTCGGTAGAGGAACTGCTCCGGACAGGATGAGCAGGGGGTCAGCCAGGGACTTCCAATCCTCCCGCTATGACCCACCACCACGAGATTTCTCCCCTCCCCCCAGGGATTTTCATTCCTCCAGAGACATGGTCATTGAAAGAGGACCCACATCAAGAGATAGGGTGTCAACAAGGTAGATAAATCATTTACCATTAATTATTGAAAAATGTAATGGTTTTCTATGAATAGTGTTGATGCTTAAACTAACATATTCTGGCATATTTGGACTATAAGTATAATAACAAAATTGCCAGTTCAAACTTGAACTTTGTTTTGTATTAGAAATAAGTATTAATTTTTGAATGCTTTGCTACAGAGATTACGGGTCTCCACAAAACAATCGAGACTTTGGAGGGAGCATGTCTAGAGGTGGTTCCTCCATGTATGCGGGATCACGTGACCAGGGTATGGGCAGTAGAGAGGTCTATGTTGGAGGAAGAGACAGAGATCTTCCATCATCTAGAGATTACATGACATCAAGGTATTAAAAGAGATTTATTAAATGTAACGCTTATGAAACAATCCTTTCGATTCAAGCAGAAGAGTCTCACAGAGATTCTTTAAGCTATGGTCTTACTTAGATTAATTTCTTGGGTTATATTTGTACAGGTATTGGTCATTACACTTATGATTCAATATTGTCTGTATTCCATTATGTTCATGAACTTTTGTTTAACAGAGAATTCAGCAGTCGTGGAGGATCTTCAAGAGGAGGGCTGTCCAGAGGGGGCGGGGAATTTGACAGAGGTCAACCATTGGACGATTCATACAGAGGTAAGCAAGAGAGGGCCTCTACTGTCTAACAGGGTCAAACTGTAACATATGACAGTGTGTGTATCTCTTAATTGAGAAACAAGGGTTGAATAAGCTTCGCATCTTCATAAGAACCAAATGGATTGAACTGACCTCATAATTGTGTGTTTTCCATCTGTCACTTTTACATATAATAAGAAATTATTTATAATACACAAAAAAATCAGCAAATACATAAATTCCCTGAATATAAATGTTTGAAAGTAGATTGAAAAAAGGTTGACTCAATGGTCAATATACATGTATAAATTTTTTCATGATAAAGAATTGAAATGTTGTATGTTTATATTTGTATGTAATTCTTTTGCACTGTGGTACATGCCTTTGGAGCTGTTTGGTGTATTGTGAATTGTTTGTTGTTAGATTCTGGTAGAGGCGGACCCCTCAGCCGTGGTTCAACAAGCCGAGGTTTCAGCAGCATAGGTAAGTGCTTCACACCTTAATGTTCTCTTTAAATGTTGTGTATGGTATGTGGTTCTTGTATGTTTACAAAAAAGGAGGATAAGTGCCTGGAATAGGAGAGAAATAGAATGAAATCTGGGAGGTGCAGCTAGAAATTTGGATAAAAATGGAGAGCCGTCATCATTTAGAAATTGAAAATTTGTCACCAAAAACATGGATTTGTCGAATGCTTCCTCAGTTTAACTTTCCATCAGTTCTACAAACCTCTGCACATACAGGAATCCAATAATGTCTAACAACCATAGAAATACATGGAAACATGCACATCTAAATTCAGCATGTGAGAAAAATGTGGAAGTGGACACATCTTTTGTCAATAAATTCAACAGGAGATGACTGTATATTGGGAATAATATTATGACCTTTCAGCAGTGCTGTTATCTTAAACTTGTTAAGAAAAATATCAAAACAAAAAATATTTTTAAATCCATACGTTAATTAAATGTATATGTTTTGTTTAAATGCATATCAATTTGTTAAAACTTTATCAGTAAATATTTGGGAATATTTATTTATTTATTTGGACACCTATATATTCCATGTCATTTTGTGATTTTTTTTTTAATATGGGGGGGGGGGGGCTATTTCAACATTTTTATCAAATCTTAAATAAAATTCAGAGTAGTGTGTATATAAGTTAAGTGCACAAAATTAACCAACCAACTGGAATTGCCTCCTTGTCATTGAGAAATGGAAATAATTTGGGGAAACTGCTGGAAACTTTGCTGATAGGAATGCAATTTAAAAGGACTCTCTGAAAATCCTGGAAGAACGTGCAATTTCATCATATTCTTCATAAAACAATTGAAGTTACTTTTTGAAATCCAAGCTGTTCCAGTTATATCAAGAGATTGCATTAGTCCTCAAAATAAGTGATGTCACGACAGAAATGGGATTGTAGAATGACTTAAGACTTCACTGGAAGTAATGGAATTTCAAATAAAATGCAATAGTAAGCATTGGTTCAAAGCCAATATTATGAACATCCTAGCAATGTCAAGCATATATTTTCCAAGCCGATCAAATGGTTCTTGGACGCAATACTATTCAGAACAACTTAAGCTACAACCCTAATAAGAGTCTTCTGTACCAAATGCACGGAACTATACACTGAAGGTACCAAATACAAATGAATGGAATATTGGAAATCAGATCATCTCTGCTGAAGAACACAAATGATTCTAGAGTTGGAATATGTGAATCTGAAGTAATTTCAAGTACATACATACAAATTAAAGAACCAGATAATCAAAATCAGTTCAAATTATTTAGTTTCTGTTATCTAAAATCAATTTTAGATTTGATCATTTTGATAAATTATGATTTATACTTTTTGGGGAATGGGTGATATTGATACTCTAAGACTTTATCAATTTTTCCCCCTTGTAAATTACAATTGGGTTTACAGGAGATTATTGGCATTGGGTTGTGAAATTTTAGTGAAAAGAAAAAGATTAATTAAAATTATAATTTTTTATTACTTAGAAACATTTAGATAAAAACAGTGTTCTGTTTTGAACAATCTTTAGACAATACCTTGAAGCAAAATGATTAAAGAAAGATAAGTTCAGAGTCCAAATATTTGAAAGAAACCCGTAAGTTTTTAAGTGTAGAACATCTTGTGAAAGTGTGCCTTGAATCATACAGATGGATGTCCTGAGAGATTCAACTGTTTCCATCTTTGAAATATACATAGATTGCAACATCATGGAGATAAAAGGAAAAAAATGAAAAAGAATTGATTTTCTACAGAAATCCCATACAATTTTATCAAAACGCTAACTACCAATACCTACAGATCCTTTTAGATATTTTGGATACCAAGTTTTAGCCACTCGATCATACAAGTTAAAAACTTAAAACAAAATTTATTAATCATTTGTCATATGTTTACTACTTGAACAGCCATTTTCCAAAGAAACTAACAAGAAAGTACAGAATGCATTATTTGCTTTCAATATATTTGCATAAAACCCATGTGTGCAATATTTATGCTTCATGAAATATTTTCCTCAAATGAATTGTTTGGAATATAGGCTCTCAGAGAGACGGTGGACGTCCTTCACATGATATGTACGAATCGTCAAACCGAGGCCAGTCTCGTGGCGGTCCGCCCTCCAACCGAGGCCCGCCTTCCCGGGGACCACCCCCTAGAGGGGTACCCTCTCGCGGACCCCCTCCCAGGGATGATCGGGACAGAGGAGCTTATTCCACTGGGCAACGACGCCCTTCAAACATGGATTCCAGAGGAGGAGGACCACCCATGAAGCGAGCCAGACCTAGTAGCATGTCTTCCCGTGGATCTATGCGGCGATAGGCATTTTGTATTCAAATACATTTTCTTTGTAAGAAAATGTTTTTTTCTGGAGATAGAAAAAAATTTTAAGTATCATTTTTTGTTTTAAATGTTTTTGGAGAAAAAATTTTGTTCTCGAGAATATTCATGTTTTGTATAGTAAAATTTTTTTTAACATGTACATTAACCTACCATTACATAATTTGTATAAATGAAAGAAATCACAGTTATCGAGCTGGTCATGTTTATAGAGATATAATACAAGAAATAATAAACAAAATACCTAGAATTGTTTTCATTTGCAACAAGAAATTTGAAATAGGAAATCAGACCATACAGTTCAATTTTAAACATCCTTGGAAATAATTCTGAATTATTGCATCCTGATCTGCGATGGAAGCTCTTCGATGGATGAATCAAAGTTGGATCTCTCGATATGTTTATCTGACCTTGTATCTCCATTGATCACATTCAGAACTGACAAAAGCTTCTGTCTTGTCATGTTCAACTGGTCTCAAGATAATCTCGGAAACTTTGCAATTTGCAAGAAATCAAAAGATTTTTCCATAAGCAATTACTACAGTATACGAGGAAAATCAATGCAAAACATGGTCATGTAGATAAATTTTCCCATGGGTTCACAGAGCACCATGGGTTCACAGAGCACAATACTTCAATTGCTTTGTAAAGTGATTGCATGGACAGCTATCAAGGAAGATAAAGTATATTAAAAATTAATATTTTGTGAAAACTGTATTTTAAATTAAGAGATTGAAACAAATTTTAAACAAAATTTATTCATCTTTTTTCACCTTTATGAAAAATAAACGCATACACTGCAATTTCCAATTAATTTTTTTTAAATGAATCTACTTTTGGGTATCTGAAATCTCAAATTTTTAGGCAATGATGTTGAAAAAACAAATTTATGAATATCTCATGGATATGATTAAGCTTAACAGCATACAGCGACGCACAGGGAAAATAACCAAAACTCTCCTATGGATAATCAAAGAAACCGAGAAATGAATTATACTGAGTGAAACAACCAATTACCTCAAAAAGAGAACAAAAGATGAAAAAATCTGTCCAACAAAAATTGTAAGTAAAACCAATCATTTCAATATATGCGCAGAAATTTGTTTCTTAGAAACCATCAACAACTGAAACTCAACAGCTGCTGCGCCAACTAAATAATCCAAACCTCAGGAAGTTTTCTCAAAAGCGAGATGGATCTATAATAAACTGAAATAGTTCTTTGTAGCCCACCTTGGCAAGGAATTGGTGGAAACAAAACAAAACAGAAGGAGATGATTATTATTTAGTAACTCATCTATTGGATAATTTTTGATTTCTTAAAAAATAATTTTCTATGTAAAAGCTTTTTGTCTCAAACTACTCAAAATAATTTTCAAAATTAGATTTTGTCTTAACATATTAAAATTTTTGATAAATGGTTATGTCATTATTAGATGGGTACTCTATTTCACATATTTATTTACAGCTTGACCTGATGGTGAGATAACAACAATGATGTTCAATGCCAGTTCATCAATGGACAGACACAGTGAGTTTCCATTTTAGATTATTAGTACAAATACTTGTAATATACGGTCATCTTCATTATTACATCCAATATTTATAAATGTAATGTAAAGCACCAATGAATTGTTTAGCAATCTTTAAAAGTTATTTAAGGAAAAAGTAATCATACTTGAGTACATGTATTATGAGGTGATCATTATGGTCAGTGGTGATCATATCCAATAAAGCCAGAATGAATTTATGATAGTTTTGATCACGCCTGACCATATTTGATCACCTTATGATTTTCAAAGAATGATTCTTTATTACTTATATAATTTCAGCAATTGTGTGATTAAATATTAAGTTGGTCGTAAATGAAATGTATTGGACTGTGCGTTACACAATTGATTCTTAGTGTACATATAAATTAATGAAAGATACACAAATACCGTATATTAAAAGCATTTCAAAGTAAAGAATGTTTTTAGGTAAAAGTACCTGTCTACCTGACGTGAGCAGTGGCATTAAATACCTTGTACATGTACATGTATTACTTTACTTTTATTTCTGAATCGCAGATCATTTGTATCTTGTAGGTGCGGGATGTGTAGAACTTTAGAAAAAAGGCGAAGACACATTTGTGCATCAAGGTAATATAGTCGATTTATATATTAGACAAATTTGTTGTTTTATATTTTTTTCTTTCTTGCAGAAGTTTTGGTGTTGAATCTCTTTGGGTCAACAGTAGACAGAATTGGGAACTATGACAAAGATGTAGTTTTGCTGAATAAAACATGGAATGGTTATAGTTGTTTGATTTTTAAGGAAAAAAATTTGCCAACAAATGGTAATTCGGGAAATGTTTCTACATAAAAATATGAGGTGCCTTTTTAATATTTTTGAAGTATTTTTTGATATTGATAATTGGAATTATTGATATAAAAAAAAAAATTGATATAAAAAAAATAATCCTTTTGTTCAGCAATTTACTTTTCAGTCAAGGGAGTATTCATTAAATACATGTATGTGAAGTTTATTCGCCATTTGAATTTTTGATATAAAAAAATATAATTCTTAATTCAAGAAAATAATGTTTGAATTTCTGATATAAAAAAAAATCATTTTCCGATATAAGAAAATTCCTCAAAAATATTTAAACGGCGCCCCATAAAAAAAAGAAACATGTATGTACAGAATGTCAGATTTTTATAAATTACGATGTGAAAAGGCATGGAAACAATTGGAAAAAAATCTTTTTATTCCCATGAAAAAAGAAACTAATGATTTAAGAAAAAAATCAATGTAAGATTTGATCATTTTGATAAATTAAAGTTTTATCATTTTTGGGGAATACGTATAAATGGGTGATACCGTTACACCTTTTAAAACAAGCATTCAGTGCAGAATAGACATCGCGGGTTATGCATATTTTTTGCAATTTTTACGATTTTTATATCTTCATCGGTGTTCATACCTGAAACACTTGTATTCAGAAATCGATTAATAAAAAAGTTTTCTCTCCACTTTCTCACCCCTGCGAATGTGTTCGAAATGTTTTCTTTATCGTTGCTAATTAAGCATGTAATAAATCCGGGGCTGCGTTCAAGATCGTAGCTGGTACGTAGGGCTTCTTAGTTGAACGGTATTAAACTAGCCTAGCATTCGTAGCCTAAATATTTCATGCCAAGCATCAAATTCAAGATGGTCACCTTAGTAACCACTTTGTAACAAACATTAAACATTCAGTTAGTGGTATTTTATTCATCCTTTGAGTTATATTGAATTTTAACAATTATATTTCTGCTTGAAATTAACAAATTATGTCGATGTAATTAGTCTTTAGTTGAATATTTCCAACTTCAAATCTGAGACCTAGAGGCTAGCTTATACATAGCGGCTAGGCTAGCTGCTACGATCTTGAACGCAGCACAGAGGTGCTCAAATGAAAGTTCACGAGACTTCCCCGAGATTTGTTTAGTTCCTGTGAAATTTCGAGCGGAAGTATTTATAATTGTTCTGATAATATTCTCAAAAATACGTTAGTACTGGTAGTTTTTTTTTATATCACATCCTACTTTGATTTATGCTATAACATGAAAATCTACTAAGATAATATGCAATCTGATTAAAATCACATCCTCGATCCGCTCCTTGTTTTTCTATTGTCGCTTCACGAGGATCTGAAGAAACCCCGCTTGAGGTCACCTACTGGTGAACTTTGATTTAATAATTTGAGTTATTTTAGCCAATCAGAGCAAGTGTTAAATGTGCAGAGTTATCGTTCGTGTTCAACCACTCTACACGTGGTTGAAAGTATAAACGTATTGGGTTGCTTAATAAAATCATAGCCATGATATGCTTTTGGTGTGAAATACCATACTTTTTAAAAAGGGATGGGTGTCTGCCATGTATAAAAACTTTGTATATCGAGCATTCTGCATAAAATAGTATAGTCTGTTTCACTATTGATGCTATTACTATAGTCTGTCCCAAGTTATTGCTTCCATCACTTTTTGATGATTTTTAATAAAAAATACACATACCTGTGAAAGAAATGCTGTTGAAATCGATAAAAGGGAAAATATCCAAGATATCTTCATTGACAAATTATCATTTTTCACTCATAAAAGTTCACAGGAACGAAAGCAAATTTCTTACGGAGATTTATCATGGGAAATGTTTACATCTTTTCTCCATTCGGAATTACTCGGGACACCTCGCACAATTTTTCAACGTTATCATCCGGGCTTCATAATGGCTGATGCAATGCTAAATTCCCGTAGACTTTCTATTTTGGGATGTGTATTAAAACCTGAAGCGGTGGAGGGGGCGTTTCAAAACAGCTAATCTGGACATTTTTCATATTAATGGATGAACGAAGTTTGAGCACAAAGGTATTTATGATTATCGAAATATCAAGCAAAAAGTGGTGGAAGCAAAAACTCGGGACAGAGTATAGGTCAGGCGCGGATCGAAAATTAATCATTAGGGACGATCGCTATTGTTGCATCAGCAGAAAAAACCTATATTTTCTATTATTATACTTTCATGTTAAATACTGCAATCTGATTGGTTTAGACGCAGTTGACAATCCGTTCTCATACTATGAGGCGCCGTTTTAATATTTTTGAGGTATTTTCTGATATCAAAAAATAAATATTTGATATCAATAATTCGAATTATTGATATCAAAAAATAATTCTTGATATCAAAAAATAATTCTTGATATCAAAAAATCTATTTTGTGATATCAAAAAATCATTTTTTGATATCACAAATTCGAATTCTTGATATCAAAAAATGAATTTCTGATATCACAAAATAGATTTTTTGATATCAAGAATTAAAGTTGATTTTTTGATATCAAAAAATCGAATTCTTGATATCAGAAAACCATTTTTTGATATCATAAAATCGAATTCTTGATATCAGAAAATCATTTTTTGATATCAAAAAATCATTTGTATTTTCTGATATCAGAAAATCGATTTTTTGATATCAGAAAATAAGACCTACATAACATTACTATCAACTTAATGAATGCTCCCTGTGATGAAACTTTTGTAATTTGTAAGAAATTGTTTTTCAAACCTGTAGATGCATGTTAAGAATAATAATCTATGCCTAATTCTAAACCCGATTTCATTTTGGCAAGGGTATATACACATATACAATGATTAGCACTGCTTTCTTTGCGATTCGCTGTGAATATTGAATGGAATTCTTTAAAACATGATGGCGTCGCATAATATAAAGGAATTATACTGGCGTACAGTTAACGCTTTCCATACATAAGACCAAAATTATCAAAAACACTTAATAAATTTTTACATTAAATAAATATTCAAATAAAAAACAACAAATATTAAGATGCAAATCGGGCTCTGTAGTTCAGCAATTTAATTTTGGGTCAAGGGAGTATTCATTAAATACTTGAAATTTATTCGCCATTTTATTTGAATTTCTGATATCAGAAAATATAATTCTTGATATCAAAAAATCAGTTTGAATTTCTGATATCAAAAAATCATTTTCTGATATCAAGAATTCGAATTTCTGATATCAGAAAATGATTTTTTGATATCACAAAATCGATTTTTTGATATCAAAAAATGGATCGTATTTTCTGATATCAAGAATTCGAATTTTTGATATCAAAAAATCATTTTCTGATATCAGAAATTCGAATTCTTGATATCAAAAAATCATTTTCTGATATCAGAAAATACCTCAAAAATATTAAAACGGCGCCCCATAGTATGTATGTTCTCTCTCCCTCGCATGCTTAGCAACGGGCCGATAGAACGAATTGTTACATGCGCGTTAATTATGCGCGTACGGTTCGCCGTAGAATTCACGTCTTTTCTATATAAAAGCAGTAAAATTTGCTATAAAAATTATGACATTCAGTATAATAAAATAAATAGTGCCTGTTTGGGAGGGTACCAGTTGAAATTGACACCCCGAGAAAACCATTGTCAACCGACGCGAAGCGGAGGTTGACAATGGTTTTCTCGGGGTGTCAATTTCAACTGGTACCCTCCCAAACAGGCACTATTTATATATTGTCACATTTATTTCTAGAACTCATTCTATCCACCAATTTAATGAAGATTAAGTTTAAAATTAATATTTGATTACAAGTACAGTGTACCTACATTCACAGTAAATGTTTATTGTATGAGAAGAGAGAAATATATATACCCTATCTATATATAGGGCCTAAATGATCTATAGATATGGCATATATTTCTCTCTTCCTATACATTAACGGCTTATTGAAAGAAATTCAGAGGCCTGTGCTACATTCTATAAAAAGGGAAATATATTTTTACTGCGACACTGAAAGGGTCAAATAAAACCACGTCGTCTAAATTTAAATGACAATAACATTCGCAGGGGTGTCCTGGCTTGCTAGCTGTTGCAAGGTGTCTCGGTCTTATTTTTCATTAACTTTTGAATTTATCAGTTTGATTTTTTAATTCCCAAGTGCATGCCTTTGAACCGTCACCCCCCTCCCAATAAGATCCGCGCATTGCGCCTGTAATTTTTCAGTCGTTATCTTATTATATATTTTTTAAATAAATGATATAATGATGAAGAAAACAATTAAATTATTATTGTGATTTTTTTTTTATATATTATTGAATATAATATAGATCAATGTCGTAATCAGAGTATGTCGAATAACGTTTGTACACGCTAACAAACATTTTACTTTCGATTTGCCATTGTGTACATGCGGTGAGTTGAAATGATGGTGATCTGCTGATCTTTTGCTAAAAACAAGTTAATTTTTTGTCAAGAACAGTAACTTGCCATTTCATGTCTTTATGTTGCTACTGTGACTGAGTGCTTTGTCCTCAGTCACGAAACATCTGTGGGGGGGGGGGGGGTGTGCATTCCCCCATGTTTTCTTGCAGCAGAAAATTTTCTCATATTTTCATTAAAAAGTGAATCAAAATGAGCCCCCCCCCTTCTTTTTTTTTGAAGCATGTAAAAAATTCGAAGTCGGCGCATCCCTTTTGCAGTTGAGGCAAAACTTTATATTTTGCAGTATAAGAACAAGAAATAGGGAGAATTCTAGAGAAAAGCAATAAAATAACCTTGAGGACAAACGTAAAGTTAAAATTGTAACGGGATGGGAGAAATAATGACGGACCAGACCGGGATTCGAACCTGGGCCCCCTGCATGAATCTCTAGTCAGGTGCTCTACCAACTGAGCTATCTGGAGCCGGTATTCGAACCCGTCTGACCATCACATTCCTTCCCCCTTAAATGATCTTCGCCCTCGAAGATCACCCCAGGCTCTTCCCCTGGCAGGAGTTAACCTGTCGGTTCCAGGGGTTGGTCATGGCACCAATTGTAACGGGATGGGAGAAATAATGACGGACCAGACCGGGATTTGAACCCGGGCCCCCTGAATCTCTAGTCAGGTGCTCTACCAACTGAGCTATTTGGCGCCGGTATTCGAACCGGTCTGACCGTCACAAAATTAATAAAAATAAAATTTTAAAGCATAATCTTCCTATTTGTGACCACTGGCTGTGACTGAGGTTGAAAAGTTCAAACTCGTAATACATGCATCTACCCTCTGATTTAAAAATTATTTTTTTTGGTCTTTGTGGTGAAAAGGTGGTTGCTTTTGTGGAGGTCACTTGTTTCTCCAATGTATTGTTTTCAGCAGGTTTCAGCTGATGAGATAAATGCATTGAATTTATTGTTTGTGCAACAAGACATGTTACTTAATATTTTGTAGGTGCGACCCATAATGGAACTTGTAAATCTGTCCCTGTAAGACTGTCAATGCTGTACTTGCACAAAATTTTGTTAGTAAAAAGAATGGAAATATTCTTTCTTATTTCTTGGACTGGGTACTATTGGAATTTTTCTCTGTATTGCAAAAGGGTTAATTCTCTGAATTCGTGGTTATGAAGTGCCAATGAAGAAATCTTGAATTGTCCCCCTTGTATTGATTTCAGTTGTACTTCTTTGACAGTACATTTATTCTCATTTAAATTCAGAAACAGTAACCTGGGACAGTCTATAGTATCTTTTCTATGTTGAGCATTGTACATGTTTAATCAAAGAAGTTATAAATATAGAAATTAACACCCTTCAACATGTTCAATGTATTGAAAACACCTGGACTTTAAATTATGAAAAATGACTACATACGGTACTCATTTTAATAAGATATTATAGGGTTCATCCATCTTCCCAAGTCAAGAGTTTCTGATCCGCTCCACTATACATAAACGAAGAGCGGAGCGGATCAGAAACTCTGACTTGGGAAGATGGATTTCATCATCTTTAGATAAATAAAAGTTGATCATTGTATCAATACATATGTAATGTACTGTTGTCTACATGTGTTTTACATTTGTAATATTAATCAAAATATTATTTTCAGAGGTCTAAAAGAAATGTCTTCATCGGTGAAATCAGAGAATCTTTTCCAAAAGAAATCATGTGTTGTTGTGTGTGGAGCCAGCAGAGGTCTTGGTGAATGTATTTCCATAACATTTGCTAAGAAATTTCCAACAGGCTCTGTCTTCATCCTTTTCTCTCGTAATGGAAAAGCTCTTGAAAATGTGAAGACCAGCCTCCAATCTGAATGTCCAAGTCAACTGTGCATAACAAAGGTATTCGATCAAGGCATTATGCAGCAGGAAAACTTTGAGTGTTTATTTGATGGAATTTTACAAAGCAACAATATTTCTCTAGCTGATTTGGAACAAGTTGTAATGGTTCATTCTGCTGGTACACTGGGAGACATCACAAAATACTGCAAGGAAATGGCTGATCCCAAGAAAGTTAGAGAAAACTTTGACATCAATGTTGTTGGCACTATACTGCTAAATTCTGCATTCCTGAAAGCTTTCAAAGATGTTGGAAGTAAAGTCATCATCAACATTTCATCTCTAGCAGGAATACAGCCTTTTAAATCATGGAGTCTCTACTGTTCAGGTTTTTCTATTGATAGTTCATATACATGTAGTTTGAAATAACTCTTTCTCTCTCTCTCTCTCTCTCTCTCTCTCTCTCTCTCCGTGAGATTCAACTTTTTGATTGTATAATTGTTAGAATTTCACATTAAACAGGCAAAGCTGCTAGAGACATGTTTTTCCGGACTTTGGCTCTGGAAGAACCAGATATACTGGTCCTGAATTATGCCCCTGGTCCTTGTGCAACAGACATGCAGAAGGATTGTCGAGAACAGTCAGCAGATCCTGAAACTAAACAAATGTTTATTGGTATATTTTTATAGATATTGTAGTACACATCCTTTTGTACTATACGCACTTAGAATACATGTATGCTGCTGAACAAAATGTTTATCAAACTAAATGTTCTTATCAATGTAATGGTGTAATGTGGTACATGAATATGTTATACAAGTATACTAAAGTCAATTGTCTTCATTATAAAAAAAAATTTCAAAAATTAGATCATAATTGTTACCATTGATGTACATGCAGTTCATTTTGCTGCTGATTTTACCTAGTATATTTATTTTTTCTTTCAGATGCATTAAATTCAGGAGGGCTACTCTCTCCGCAGACTTCCATTGACAAACTATGTGAAGTTTTGACATCAAAATTTGAGTCAGGAGCACACATTGACTTTTATGATGAAATCAAGCAATAAGTTGTGAACCCCACTAACTGGAAGGCTGAACTTTATTTATAAACTATGAAATATCAACTATGCATGTTGTGTATCATGACCACTGAAATAGAAAATTTATAATTTGTTTCTCTGTTACAGTAATTTAATGACAGGTCAAAAGTGCATGTGAAAATGGAATTTGCAATGATAAATATGCTTGGCACTCTTGTATGCTAGTGTGGTGAATTTTAACATAACCTCACCTATGACATATATTAAGTTCAAAGTTCACTTGGTCACATTATTGTAGAAGCATTCTGATGTACTGAAGTCTTAAATTTGGGGGTCAAAGGGATCCACAATGAGGAGGGGAGAATAATGGTTCCAAACATTAGGTCCTTTGTATTATGGAGGCTCATCTTTGCTATAAACCAAGGACTCAGTTGGCCATTGTTGATTATCTCAACATTGTGGGTATCTTGTACCTTTCAAGACTAAGAGTATTAATTGTAAAATTGTGTTTTGCATTTTTTTTAAATAGGTACAGTAATGGCTTTTTTAGATGTATACATTTTTTTCTCTGTCATTTTCCAAGTACCGTGTATGTGTCTTGTATTGATGAACATACATCACTCATGTACTGTAACAGTATTTTGTGTCTATAATATACATTCCATTAGGATGCTTTTGTTCATTTTTGTATACTTTACTTGTTTATTGCTATTGTTGTTGATATTTGTATAAAACTATAAAATGTACAACTGTTTTATTATCAATCTTTAACTCATTTGATGTTTTATCATCATTACTTGTTTTACTCTCATGGAGTTCATGATTCGTAATTCAACCGTATTAAATCCAAGTGTTGGCCTCTGAAGTTTCAACAATGAAGCTCTCTCTTAATGTTTGGTAGATTTTTTAACAGGAATTGTAAGCGTTTATTTTAATTGAAGATCTAAATTTCTCTGCATTTTACCTAATTAACACATAGGCATCAGAATTTGGGGGGGGGGGGGTGTTCTTGTGGAACGTATGATTTCTTGGCTCACAAGTGAGCTTTTCTGATCACCCGTTGTCCGTCCATTTGTCTGTCTGTAAACTTTTCACATTTTTTAATTATTCTCTTAATCCACTGGGCCTAATTTAACCAAACTTGGTACAAAGCATCCTTATGGGAAGGGGATTATAAATTGTTTAAATAAAGGACTAAACCCTCAAAACAGTGAGTATAGGGTGTGTGTCTTTAAAAATCTTCTTCTCAAGTACCACTGCACTAGAAATGCCAATATTTACACAAACGCTTGTATATATGGTGAGAATTCTTAATTGTAAAATCGTGACCCCTGGACCAAAACTTGGGGCCCAAGGCAGGGTTCAAAGTTTGACATAGAAATAAAAAGGAAAAATGTTTTAAAATCTTCTTCTCAAGAACCTCTGCACCAGAAATGCCAATATTTACAAAAAAGCTTGTATATATAGTGAAAACTCTAAATTGCAAAAATCGTGACCCCCGGACCAAAACTGGGGCCCCAGGCGGGGTTCAAAGTTTAACAAATATTTACGAAAAAAATTTTTAAAATCTTCTTCTCAAGAACCACTGCAATAGAAATGCCAAAATTTGCACAAAACCTTATATATAGTGAAAATTCTAAATTGTAAAAATCGTGACCCCTGGACCAAAACTGGGGCCCAGGGCGGGGTTCAAAGTTTGACATAGAAATAAATAGGAAAGTGTTTTAAAATCTTCTTCTCAAGAACCACTTCACCAGAAATGCCAATATTTACATAATAGCTTGTATATATAGTGAACATTTTTAATTGTAAAAATCGTGACCCCCGGACCAAAACTGGGGCCCCAGACGGGATTCAGAGTTCAACATATATAGGAAAATGTTTAAAAACTTCTTCTCAAGTTACAATGCAACAGTTTGGGATATTACTAAGCGTAAATACTTGGCTATTGTAGATCCTAAATTGTTAAAATCGTAACCACTGGACTAATACAGGGGCACTAATAGGGGTTCAAAGTTTAACATAGAATATATAGGAAACATATTTAAAATCGTCTTCTCAAGAACTACAATGTTAAAGTTTGTGAGATTACTATGCAAGGATCCTAAAATAGTGAAGATTCTAAATTGTATAAGCCGTGACCACCAGACTAATCCTGGGGCCCCAGAAGGGGTTCAAAGTAAACATAGAAATTTAGAGGGAACATTTTTGAAAATCTTCTTCTGAAGAAGTACAGTGCAACAGTTTGTGGGATAACTACGCAAGCATCCATGGCTATTGTAGATTCTAAATTGGTAAAATTGTGACCCCAGGATTAATACTGGGGAAAATAGTTTAAAATTTCTTCATTGAGAACTACATTGCTACAAATTGTGAGATTACTATGCGTGCAACCTTGGATAAAGTAGATTCAATATTTTTACAATAGTGCCCTCCGTGACTAATATGGGTTCAAGGTTCAACGTAGAAGTACATGTATATATGGAAAATGTTTTAAAATCTTCTTCTCGAGAACTACAATGCTTCAATTTGTCAGATTACTATGTATAAGCATCGTTATATAGTGTATAGATTCTAAATTATAAAAGCTGTGACCCTCGATCTAATACTGGGGCCCCAGAAGGGGTTCAAAGTTTATCATAGAAACCTGGGAGCTACAGTGCCTCTCATAGTAAAAATCTGAAATTTACGGCGCACAAAAAATTGCGCTAGTTTTTGACTGACTAACCTTATTTTCACAAAATTTCTTTGAAAAAAATTAGTATCATTATATTCTTCAAGCAATTTACTACTGAAATCCGTACTTTACTTGCCTCAAACTTTCTCTCAAACACGCTAACCGACCTCAGAAATTGAAGAATGTTAAATTCACGTCGAGATCGAGAGTCGCCATTTTTACATGTAAACAAACTGCACCACTTCACATATTATGGGGCTGGTGATGGTGTTTAAAAGAATATCAGAGGCAAGTAAAGTGATGATATTTGTAGTACAATGTCCGAGGAATTTTTTGGAATAAAATATTCGTATAGAATATGTTCCAAAATAAGGCTAATCAGTTCAAAACTAGCGCAATTTTTGTGCGCCGTAAATTGCAGATTTTTACTATGGGAGGCACTGTAGCTCCCAGGTCGTCCATCCGAATTTTTTCAGACCGGGAGCTACAGACCTGCAGCTACAAATAGTGTAGATTCTAAATTGTTAAAGCCAACCACTAATCCCAGACCAATACTGGGGCCCAAGAAAGGGGTTCAAAGTTGAAAAAAAAATAGCATATGATACGAAATAGAATGCTACAAGGAACTGTTGTTCAGGTGAGCAATGTGGCCCATGGGCCTCTTGTTCTTCATTTGTAAGAAATATTTAAATGCTAGATATATTATGAATATTCAAAAATATTCAAAAAAGTATTCAAAAACTTGTACGTGAAAAAAATTAATCACTTGCTGTGGCCTTCAACTCAACATTCAGGTATATCGACGACGTATTATCAATTAACAATTGTTATTTCCATACTTACGTCAAAACTTTATGATAAACGCGATGACTTCAATTTTTCTATAGTCAACTTCCCTTACTTATGTAGCAATATACCTTCATCACCTGCATATGGTGTTTTTGTCTCTCAGTTAATTCGATATATAAAGGCGTGCTCTTCGTATGAACAGTTTCTAAGGCGAGGCAAGCTACTTACAAACAAGTTGATAAAACAGGACTATCAACAGTCTCGTTTGAAGTCATCTTTTCGTAAGTTCTATGGTCGATACAACGACCTTGTCAGCAAATACAATCTTCCGCTAGGTCGCATGCTGACTGACGTTTTTCATACTAATTGTTAGACCATAATTTATCACGTAATTGTCTACGAACTTTTCCGTTTTTTCCCGATTACGACAAAGAGCTCACGGCAGGTGTGACCGGTAGGCAGAGGATGCTCACTCCTCCATGGCACCTGATCCTACCTCTATCTTTTTGGAGGTCCGTGTTGCTCTGCTTTGAATTTGTATTTCGTTTTCTGAATTTTTGAGATGGTTTACGGTTTGTTATTGTCATTTTTTCCTAATTAAGATAGCGTAAATGCCCACTGGTTAAATTGTAAAATACAATTTCAAATTTTTCTTTTTCCCCCATTTAAATATATTTGATTATTTTTTAGGTCACCTGAGTTACTCAGGTGACCTATTGCTCTCTGCTTTTGTCTGTCGTCCTTCGTTGTTCGTTGGTCGTAAACTTTTGAACATTTTTTGCTTCTTCTCTGGAACTACTGAATCAATTTCAACCAAATTTGGCATATAGCATCTCAGGTGAAGGGGAGTTTAAATTGCGAAATTCATGACCCCTGCCACTCTGAGGCCTGAGGGTCGGGGCTAAAACCATCAAAATTAATGCAATCTTTGAAAAATCTTCTTCTTTACTCCTGGACATCAAGCAGTCAAACTGCTGGCATGATTGTAATAAGCATTGAGCTCTCTAGCAAAATTGTGAAATTCATTGCCCCCGGGTCAGGGGTTCTGGTGCTAGGGTGGGGCTCTAATGATTATATAGTGAAATGCATTTATTCTTTGAAAATCTTCTCCTCCGCTCCCGAGTACTCAGTATTAAGCCCATGAACTAAGTACATAGTTATGATGAGGAAGAATGCCTCTTCCAAAAGTTCATGGCCCCTGGATCAGGGGTTCTGGTGTTAGGGTGTGGCTCTAATGATTATATAGAGGAAATGCATTAAATCTTCAAAAATCTTCTCCTTTGCCCCTGGATATTAAACAGATGAACTAAGTACATAGTTATGATCAGGAAGAATGCCTCTTCCAAAATTGTGAATTTCATGACCCCTGGCTCAGGGGTTCTTGTGTTAGGGTGGGGTTCTAATGATTATGTATATAGTGAAAATGCATTATTTCTTTGAAAGTCTTCTCCTTTGCTCCTAAATATTAAGCAGATGAACTATAAGTACATAGTTATGATGAGGAAGAACCCACGCCTCTTCCAAAATTGTGAAGTCCTTGGCCCCTGGGTCAGGGGTTCTGGTGTTAGGGCTGGGCTTTAATTATTATATAGGGTAGGGTGGTTTTTAATTTTAATTTTAATTTAATTTTTTTTTTTTGTACTTAATATTTGTTCAATTATGTCACTGTATATTATGCTACAATTTTTAAATTATTTTTAGAATTTAGAAAGTTTATTGGATTCAACATGTACAATCTCTGAATAATAAAAATGATTTCATTTAAATAGCCCTGTAATTATAATGCACATGAATATACATTGCAAAAGCCGCAAATACTCAGGTGACCGATAAAGCTCATGGTCCTCTTGTTTTTATACAAGTTTGAAAAAAAACCACAATTTCCATCTTCACTAGCCAAGGGTTTCTCACGAGGAGCGATGCGGATCAGAACCCTTGGTCAGAGAAGATGCACAATTTCTAACTATATTCGGTTTGAGCCATTTTTCATGCAGTCACAACAAAGTGCGTTATTTAAATGCTATATGCAACTTTGGCCACGAAACGGGCTTGTATTATATATTTCTAAAACATTCAATTGTTGGGATACACAGTTATATTTTAAATGCATGTATATTGGGTCATCACTACACGTTTCTGTAAATTTTGAATTTTGATCTAAAATCGTGTCTAAGTCCCTTTAAAAGAAAGGGCATTGAAGTTCTGAAAATGAATGTATTTGAAGGTTTTGGTACGCATTCACCAGTTTAAATCAGCATATTCCAAGTACTGAACAAATTTAAGGGTTACAAATCGATGTTATATGTTAAATGTATGTACTGTTTTGGACGATTTTTAAAAAGAAAAGATATGTTGATATTCTTATTCTTCAATATCTTATCCTTCCTCGCAATTTATAAAAAATATTATCGAGTAGAAAGAATGCCAGAAAAAGTGAGAAACGCATAAATTGTTGAACTTATAACATATTAAATTCATTTATATTTTAAATTCATTTTTCAATTAAACAGATGGAGTTACATATATATGTATTTGTAAAGTTTAAAAAAGAAGGGGAAAAAAAAAAAAAAAAAAGAATTAACCGTTTGCGTTATATAATGTATTTTTGTTTGTTCTATCTGCTTATCATATACGACAAAACCCTGTCAGTGTAGCTATACACAAACTGTTTAATATGGACGTTAAAAGAAGAGATTTACATGTGAAGAAAGCTCTTTAAAAACCTACATGTACTCGTTATCAAAAAGTTATAATAATTCTGCATAAAAAGGAGTGTTGTATAAAAGACTCTAAAAAAAAATAGAAATTAGCTTTTTTTTTTTTTTTTAAAAAGCTTTTATAACAAGATAAGAAGCCTTTTCCGTCCGGCATAGATTATTTTTGCAAACGAAATAAATACTTTTAACGAACTAAAAATATTACATGATTAAAATTCAAATGAGGAAATTAATTTAGGTTGCTCACTACACCTGAAAATTGTTTCTGAAATTATTTGATTATGATAGATAACATGATGCTCAAGAAGTATATAATTAAGTCAGATAGGCGAAAATATGTGCATGCAATTTTGAATAAAAATTTTAATTTAAAATAATTTAATTCAGTAAATATGAACAAAAGCCCCAGGCGGTTTCGATTCAAACTCATGATTTGCGGTTCACAAGGTGGAATAATACATCACAAAATGGCTGACCTCTGATCAAAACGACATCTCGTTTTATTGACGGTAATATGTAACTTACTCCATAGCCGAGTGGATAATGTGTCGGACTCACATGTGATCCGTACATTCCCAATTCGAATCACGCATAATGTATGAAATCAGTGGAGTTTTGAAAACGCGAATAAGTTTAAGTGCAACTTATTCCGAGACAAATTGTGTACGCATGCGCAGGTAGGGAAAAAATAAAAGATGGCGACGGAAGTAACACCCAAGAAACCCCCCGATTGGAAAAATTTGACAGACACTGTCCAAGACGCAGAATCTTTGCGACAGGAATCAATCAATGCCCACCATGATCATCTGATCACGGAAATTGAAACTTCTGATGGTCCACTTGGCACGTCACTCAGGTGAGAAGCGTTCGAATGCAAAAACACCAGAAACCAAATAGGCCTACCCGAGGCACCTGTCTTAATATTTCCTTAAAGGTCATTGGAAGTGTCTATGTCTCCTGTGTATTGTATAGTTTTATCCATGTATGGAATGTTATTTGTACGGTGCACGGGATGGGACGACCAGGTTAATAAAGAAAAATTAGCGTAGAAGTACATCATGTATATGTCCATACACCCCTTATGAATATTTAACAGCAGGTTTGTTGCATATAATATGCAACAAACCTGCAACAAATATGACATTTGAATGTTTGACCTGTGAGCTGCAGTTCCTTACATGTTATAAAGTTGCAATTTATGGCCCTTAAAGGGACTTGGACACAACTTTGGATAAAAATTTTCTTTTTAATTTTTTATGTATAAAATGGTTTACTAGCATAGTTTGAATGATTGGCCAAAATTTGAATGTTACAATTCAAGTTATAAGAGAGATACAGAGGTAAGAATTTATTGTTATGTAAACAAAGCTCGAGTCTTATATTTGTTTACAAATAATGTAAAGTGTGGAATTACCATTTCTTTGACAAAATGACTCGTGGAAAACAAGGTAAACTTATTTAATGTGTTTTTAAATAATATTATCAACAGAAGAAAGCAACATTAGATTGAAACTTTTACCAATAAAACACATATGTAAAAAATTACGTGGCTCGAGCTTTGTTTACAAAACAAAGAATTTCAAACTCTGTATCTTGTTAATAACTCAATATTTGACTTTCAAATTTTGACAATTAAAGCATTACAAATACCGATATTAATCATTCTAAACATTAAAAATGAAAAAATAAAATTCAAAATTTTAAGCATAAATCGTGTCTAAGTCCCTTTAAAACTTTGGCTAGTTTTGGATTGATTAATCTTAATCCCGAACACATGCAGATCAGGTCCAGTACAATTACTAGATTCTGTTATGTAGCTTGTTTTACCTTCATAGCTTTATTTGCCTACCTGAAGAAGGCTTGTTTAGCTATTTTTAAACAATTTTGCTTTATTATGTAAAATGGATAAAAAGTTGCAAGGAGCTGACAGCCTATATTTGTACTGTGTACTTTTACAAAAGCAACCTAGAGCAAATATAGTTAAAACTATGCTGCTTTTGAGCACTTTTTAAGCAAAACATGCATTTCTATTGTTTGAGCAACTGAAGACCACCTTGTATGTGATGTGACATGGCTATGTAGCAAATCTAGTGATTGTACTGGACCTGACATTCTGTAGAAAAAAATCCTCAGACATAACATTTAATTATGTATACATCACATTTCTTGCCTCTGAGTTCTATAAAACACCATTACAAGCTCTGGAATGTGAAGTTGTGTAGTTTGTCTACATGTATAACTGGTGAATTGGATCTGCATGTGAATTTAACATACTTTATTTTCCAAGGTCGGTTAGTGTGTTTAATAGAAAATCTGAGGTAGGTAAAGCAACGGATTCAGTAGTAAATTGACTGAAGAATTTAATGGTACTAATAATTTCCATGTCATTTGTGTGGAAATAAGGTTAAACAGTCTAAAACTAGTGCATTTTTTGTGTGTCATAAATTGCAATTTTTTAATGCATAAGGGACTGTAGCTCCCAGGTCATCCATCCGAATATTTTTCAGACCCTGAGCTACAGATCTGCAGCTAATGAATATTGTGATAAACCAGAAAACATGTATGGAAGGTCTAGCAAATGGTCTACTGGCAGAAGATAAAACCTTGTATATATCAAAGAAAAAAAATAAGTGTTAATTCCCATTGTATAATATTGATTAAAAAAACATCAAATTAAATGGCCAGGTGATTGATCCCTGCAACAGTTGTCAGTTTTACATCATATTTTGCTTCCAGTAAATAGAAAAGGGTAAGCAACTTGTTATTGTTCAATTATGTGATAACTTAGTATCTACAAATTTTTTTGGTGACAATTGCCTTAATACCTTCCATTTATGTAAACCAGTATCTAAGTTTAGTTCACAAACTTGAAAAATTTCACATCAGTAAGTGATACATGTATATGTACTATAATTGGGTAGAACAAGAGGTCAGAGAGCCGCAAGCAATGCATGTTTCCCACACTGGATCAGTCATTTTAATCAGCAGTTTATCAACTGTGTCACACAGCGAGGATGCAAATTGGGGAGCACTATGCAGTTTACGTAATTGTAGTCTAATATTTGGTGATGTGCAAAAATTAAGTGGCATCTCTGTAACTGCATTATCATTTTAAATGAATAGATTAATCATTATAGTGCATTTGCATTCATTAAAATGAGCTTGTTGTCATTTTAAACTAACACTGACCAATGCCCTATTCTAAAATGCATAAAGTAATGGCGTCTTATTTATTATGACCTATTCATGACAATGGAGACATTTTACCTTGACCCCCTTCTTGCATAAAGAAAAGCAGGTTTATCACAGCAATCACTTTATCTCATATAATTATGTAAATCTCATGAGTACAATTAAGGATATTCATGTAAGTCATTAAATGGAGGATAATGTAAGATACAATATCTGACTAAGAAAATTAAGATGCTGATTCTACAGATTCATTGGAAAAGGAACTGAGATACACATATCATTTTAAAATCTGCAATAAATTATAAATTCTAGTTTCTTGAGTTATTTTACACAATAACTACCACAAAGCAATTTGTGGTAGATCAGTATTTAATTAATAAATATTGGGAAATAACTCTTGTTAAGTACATGTATTTTACACTGATGCGTTAATACATGTATCATTAATTTTTTATTTAAAAAATTTGAGGACACTTTTAAAAAGTACAAACACTTTATATCTTGCATTTTTGCTCACTTTAATCAGAGATTCAAGTGAACTTTTCTGATCTGTCATTTTTAACTGATTCAGTTTAAATTTTACATTGACCCTTTCAGAGCTGTCTATGAGGGGGATGAGCTGGAGAAATTCAAGGAAAGTTTATCTGATCATATCAAGAACCATGACAAGGAGATTGAGCGGATGTGTAACTACCACTACCAGGGCTTCATCGACTCAATCCGCGAACTTCTCAAAGTCAGCTGTGATGCTGCCCAGCTTAAGGTATGGCATTTCATGAACTTTTCTTGAAGTTCTGTTTACCAAATTATTCCCTTGCAGCCTCTTCCCTTAATTTGATAAGTATTTTATTCAAGTATATTATAATAAGAATACATGAATCAGATTAAACAGCAGGCATAATGCCTATATATGTTCTCTCCTAGAACTCTAGCCTCTTCTCTTGACTATGAAAGGGAGGGGCTTGATATGTCATTAGTTGTCTTAAAAGTACAGTATCACAAAAATACAAAGCAAAAAAATTATGAAATATTAGATGTAATAAACATGAAATTGTATGCTCTTAAAACATTTATTGTCCCCCGCCGCAACGTGGAGCGGGGACATAGAAATGCCGGGCGTCCGTCCGTGGGTCTGTGTGTCCGTGGGTCCGTGTGTCTGTGTGTCCGTGCGTCCGTCCGTCACACTTTTTTGTAAGCGCTCTCATGCCTACAAATTTTGACAGATTTTCATTACATTTATACCAAATGTTTATACACCTATTACCTTGGTCAAGTTCGAAAATCAGCATTGGTCGATACTTTTTGTTGGAGTTATGGGACTCTGACCACAATAATGACTCCGTTTTATCCAAAAATTGACCTTGTAAGCGCTCTCATGCCTACAAATTTTGACGGATTTTTATTAAATTTATACCAAATGTTTATACACCTATTACTTGGTCAAGTTCGAAAATCAGCATTGGTCGATACTTTTTGCTGGAGTTATGGGACTCTGACCACAATAATGACTCCGTTTTATCCAAAAATTGACCTTGTAAGCGCTCTCATGCCTACAAATTTTGGAAAAAATGGGTGGTCGGGGTAAAAATATGTTCCTCCCAACCTCCCCACACATTTAATTCTGGAACAGCCCTGAATGTTTGAAAATATTGCAATTTCATATACTGTGAAATCATTAGATTTCGTGGTGGTTCAATTTTCATGGAATTCGTGGGTACCTCTCATCCACGATTTAACATCCTACACGAATTAATAAATAAGGGTAATAAAATCATATTTCCTTTGTAGGTTTTAGAGAATACACGAAATTACGTCCCCACGAACCTGTAAAATTTAAGCAATCCACGAAAATTGGCCCCCACGAAATATAATGATTCCACAGTACAGTATACTAGTATACTGCTTGAACGGCGGGGGACCCAGGAATTCTATTCTTGTACTAATATAGAAGTCCCCAACTATCATAAGTTACACATTGCCAGTAGTTAGTGAAGGCACTGATTATAAGGTTAATTTAACTATTGAAAATAGTTAATAGAAATAGAAAATAGACCCAGTTGCACGTTAAAGCATAGGGGCTCTAACTAGGGATGTACCAAGTGAACCAAGAAAATAATTCTGATTCATCATTTTGCACTGAACCATCTGGCCCAATGATCACACTGTTTACATACATGTACATGCATAGTGAGTGTATTGGTATTGTTCAATATTTACACTTTGCAGGATGAAATTTCTGATGTCAATAGCCATCTTCAAGATTCCTGTGAGCCATTATTAACTAAGGGGGAAGAACTTGTCAAATGCAGGCGAGTTCAAAGAAACATAGCATCAGCTGTAGAGAATCTAACGCTGTGTTTACCAGGTTGGTCTCTGCTTTGATTCACATTGTATTACTGAACTCCTCTATATGGTTAAAAGCATAAAGCATACCTTTGAAAAGGATTAAAAAAACTAGTTAAACTTAACTATAGAGAACACATTTATAGGAGACAAATTAACAAACTTCTTCTTTGTTTTGCAGTATTAGAAATGTATGGAAAACTCCAAGAGCAGATGTCATCAAAAAGGTAAGTGTGTCTAGTGTCTTAATTTTAACTGAAAAATCCCCCAAAACAACAAATCTTCTAATTCTTACAATTGCTATGAAAATAGATAAACCTTACTATTTATAAATTGTCCACTTAGTACATACTTTAATATTTTGTGAATCATTTCAGATACTATCCAGCACTGAAAACGCTAGAACAGTTAGAGCACACATATCTCCCCCGAGTGGAGACTCACTGGTTCTCTCAAACCATGAAGGAAGCCATTCCAAAACTACGAGAACAAATAAAAGACGCCAGCATGTCCGACCTGAAAGACTTCTTGGAAAGCATTCGCAATTACTCTGCAAGAATTGGAGAAATTGCCATGAAACATGTAGGTTTTGAATAAACTAAGGTCTTCAGGTTCTTGCTGTTTAATGGGCAATATACATGTACATGATTGTGTGATAAATTTCCATTGATTAGTGTACTTATTAGAATAAAGTGAAAAAGTACTTGTAGATTAAAATATCTCAGTGCTTGAAAAACTCAGATCAACACTAAGTGCAGGCCAAGTTGGCAGCATTCAACATGCTTTCTATTTCTTTCATACATGTAATAACATTTTTCATCAATTTTTAGGCAGCAGAACAAAACAATATGGACCCAGCTGTAGCCCAGTCAAATAAAAAGATGAAAACCAAGAGGGCCCCAAAACCCCCCAATCCTTTCACAGGGGAAATTGAAGAGAAAGGAAAGGAAAAGACAGTTATTGCAGACAGTGCTGCAGATGATATGGGGGTACGTTAAAATGATGAAAACAAGGTTAATTTTAGCTTGTTGTTTGATTGTGAAAAGGAGTTCTTATAAAAATGGAAAACCAACTTTGTCTTGTTTTAAAATTTTAAAATTTTGATTGGAAAATGAACTTTATTTAAAGGAACTGAGTGCACAAGATCTGATAGACTTTTCTCCTGTCTATAGATGTCTTCATATCTACACTGTACTGGTAAGTACATGTACACAAATTGTAAAAATATGCTTAACTGAGATTTAAGTGTGTCTATATTAAAAGTGGTGTCAAAGAGGTTTTTGTTACAATATAGATTTTTATTCTTCATTTTCATTTGGTTGTCAGGGAGATAGAGAGAAGTTTGAAACATACTACAGAAAACAAAGACGGAAACAAGCCCGTCTTTCCCTTCAACCCCCATCCAATATGGTATGTACAGGAATACAGTGAAGCAAACCTTTGTTTTGTTAAAGAGCTTAAAGTGTAATCTATCATATTGCATCTTGTTTTAAGATATTGTGTCCCTTTATTTGAAAATTGAAATTTTCTATTCTCTTTCTCAGCATGAATCCATTGAGAACTTCAAAAGATATTTCCATGATATTGTTGGGTAAGTATTTTCAGTGAAACCTGACGTGTTCAAGTAGTCACTTTATATTCTCAATATGGGAATGTACATCCAATTGATTTAATTTAACTCTGTATTTGCTGATTACAATAGACCTTCATTGTGTCTGTAGATTTTTTGTGGTGGAGGATCACATACTGAGTACTACTCAGGGACTAGTCAATCGAGCCTACATGGATGAACTGTGGGAAATGTCCGTTTCCAAACTGGCAGCCTCTCTCAGAACAAGTGCTGTAAGGATTTGTTGATTTTTAGCTGTCTTTCTTAAGACAAACTTTTAATTCTTTCAAGTTTGATGATAAGATTAATTATTCTTCATCTTAACAAATGGTTCTTTGAAGTCAATAATATAGACATGTCTGAAGTGTTCTTTGTATTTACTAATACATGTAGAAGTACATATATGAGATTAATAATAAACTGTTTATTTCAAATTGGAAGGCCCTGTGTAAGGAGTCAGAGATGATGCTGGATATTAAGAAGCTGATAGTGCTGTTCTGTCACACACTGAGGGTAAGTGGAACTCTCTGTGTTGGGAGGGGTGTATTTTATCTTCTCAGATTCAGTCTTTTTTAAAAATAGTTTTGCTTTTATCATGTACTGCTTTTCTTGACAGGGTTATGGATTCAGTGTGGGACATCTGCTTGAGTTGTTGTTAGAAATGAGGTAAGTAGTATTCAAATTCACACATGTACATGTAGTTCAGTCAACTTAAATGTTGAACCATTATATGTGCTAGTGCTTTTAATTGTTAAAAAGAGGAAAGAGTTTTTATTTTTCATTTTGAATACATGTTTTTATCATGAAACCTATATCGTTTCCTTGTCCTAAATTCAAAAACTTTTGAAAAAAAGAAATTTGACTCAATCATACAGATTTATTTTCAAATATAGAAAAAAAAAGTTGGAATACCGTAATAGATTTTAGTTAAACGTTTATTCAAATGTAGTAAAAAAAATAAGAGTTGGAATAATAGTTATTAGTTAAATGTTTATTTGAATATAGTAAAAAAAAAAAATATATAAGTTGAAATAATACATTTTAGCCAAACATTTATTCTATATAATATAGGAAGAACTCAGACAATTGCAGTGAGCATGATATATCTAGTACATGTAGATAAGAAATGTATTGATTTTGGTGACTGGATGATTTTAGGGACCAGTACAGCGACATACTGACTAGACAGTGGGTGGACATCTTCAATGAGATCTTTAATGAGGATAACTACACCCCCATTTATGTTGAGTCCCTGGATGAGTACACAGCCATTGTGACCCAGTTTCCATTCCAAGATGAGGAGCTTGAACAGGCAAGTTATCATTTTTAACCAGGTTTTCCAATGGAAAAATATAGCTATTGAAATGGTGAAAATGGCGGGAGGGTGGGCGGCTGTCAAAAGGGTACCCCTATTGTACGGATAACTCCTCCTACAGTTTTTAAGATAGGAAGTTGCAGTTCAGTTTTACATATATAAGAGATGTGCATATTACTTGGATTTTGATTTTGGTTAATTTATGAAAACAATGCAAGCTGTTGAACTTAGTGATTTTTTGGCAAAATACAGTGGAGCCTCAGTTATCCGGACGCTTTCGTTCCTAAGTCCAATCGTCCGGATAGGTGAAGCGTCCGGATATCTGAAATGTGTCTATTGTTGTCATGAATGATAATGTATGTATACAATGGTCCCCAGTGTTGATACTGGGTTGGGTTTTTTTGGCCATTCATACTAAATAGAAACACATAATAGAGTTGTCCGTTGATATGAACACTTTTAAATATAAAGAACCCCGCTTTATATTATTATTTTGTCATGAAATATTAACCAGACTATAATGATAACCAAATCAAGCTAAATTATTTTTGTCAAAATGTGATATGTGCCCAGGCATTTACATGTACGTAATGTTTCCAAGTATCTATTTTTAGAAATGCCAATTTCCTCAATAATTGATTTATTTTTTAAATTATTTCTATTCTTAAAATAAAGTCAATTTCATTGATAAAATTAACGTTTACTAATTGGAAAATTGCAAGATCCACCAATGCACTTCCGATGAGTTGACATGCTTTCACTTTGTTTTCTTCCTGTACTTCCGGTTTTGACTTAATCTAACAAGGCATTCATGAGACAATTCGTTTTAAAATACGAATTTAATAGGTAGATAAAATACAACGCTTTGTAAAACTTTCCAGTTTTCTTGATTAATAAGCATATTTTTTATTCGAAATACAGGGATGTTTAAAAAAAACGATGGCACTTGACAGGTGCACAGGTTAAGATATCAAAGCCACGTGCTGTGAGGCGTGACTAATCCTGTCTGGCCAGCACTGTCGGTAAATTTGAAAGTGATTTAGGAAGGCAGTGTTTATACAAGCTACTCATGGGGGTCCAGAACGTAAAAAAGGTGTGAAACTCAATTGACAGGTGGAACCTTTTGTATTGAACGGGGTATAATCAAATTTTACCGTCCGGTTAAATGAAGCAAGATTAGTAGTAAATCAGTGTTTTGTGGTAAAAACAGACCGTCCGGATCCGGAACGCGGAATTCCGGATAAATGAAACAAAATAACGTATAAAAAATCTGTTCCCAAATAAAATCGTCCGTAAACTGAAGCGTCCGGTTATCTGGCGTCCGGATATCTGAAGCCCCACTGTATTGCAAAATAGAGTACCCCATTTCCTGGATAGGTAGTGTTTACCAATTCAGGGTTGACAAAGGGATTATGGAACCTGTTCACACAAAAGAAAACCCGGTTTGCTGTCCCATTGACAGCTTTTCTCTTGTTGGTTTTAAAATAATATGGTGGTAACAAATCAAAATCTTGAGATTTGGGCTCTCAAAGTGAAAATCAAATATTAAAATGCCAGGAAATTAAAGGAACCATGTGTCGATGTTTGTTAATAATAAATTTCTTGTAGGAACAGGATTACTATCGGTCAAAGGTGTGAGAACATTAAGCACAATGCAAAAGCATGATCTTTGAATCCCATCAAAGTCATCAATATATCCCATTAAAGTCAATGTCGAATCCCATGCAAATTCTGTCAAATTCCTAGTTATTTAATTCCAAAGAAGGAATTGTTACCAGTATTAAATCTACCAGCAAATCTGAATTGAATAAAAATCCAAAGTACTATCTTTAATTTCCATTCCATGAATTTTCTCTTAATCATGAACAATCTAGTTCCATTCCATGAATTATTTCTTGGTCATAGACAGTCTGGTAGGACTTCCAAAACAAACAGAAGTTATATATTTTTTAAATTCAAAAACAGACTTCACATGTGCAGTAACTGTTGTTTACCATTCTTCTGGAAAACAAGTCTTGTAGGAAAATTAAGAATTCTTTCTTAGTGGATTATTATTCTGCAGGTCTGGAAATATTAACTAAAGTGTTTTAAGCATGATTTCACAGAATGTATTTGGAAATAATACAGATTTATAGGGTAATTTGAATATTATTTGCTCTCAAAGTTAGTCTGTTCTAAGTTGACGACAACATCTAAAATAGCTAATGATATATGTTTTACTTAGAAGTGTAATAAATTGTGTTTTTTCATTTGTATTCATTGTTTTACTTTTTTGTACTTCAGAGTATTAAATTTACATATACATGTAGGTTTTTTTGTTGTTTGTTTGTTTGTGTTCCTTTTTTATATGAATTTTTTTTTTCTTTTTTCCTAGATTTTTTCATTTCTATCCACCAGGTTTTTTTTAAAATTAATTATTGTCTGCCAAAAAATTTTTAGACAAAGAAGACAACTCTCAATTGTTTTAGAGCATGATACACCATTTTTAAAGCATTATACCGTATGTTTTGGAAGTTCCAACTAGACTGCTTAATGCTGATGTGCAAGTCATTTTTTTTAAATCATTTAAATACTTTTCCACTCCTGGAAACCAAGCATGTTGTGCTTCACAGTTTGTTCACTGTATACCATGCATGATAATGTACAGTATAGCATTTCATTTATGACCATACAAAAGTGGATCCCATCCTCAAAAGATATATATGTTGTACAAAAATACCTTGAAAATTAATTTTAAGTAATTTTCTTAATTCTATTAGTATTTACATGTATATGTAGCAGTAATTATGTTTTTCTTTTTTAAGCCCTCTTAATGTAATGATGATATCTCTTTATAATTTACAGGAAACATTCCCTAAGAGATTTCCATTTTCCCTTTTTGTGCCAAATATCTACACACAGGTCAAAGCCTATATCAATGCTTGCCTCAAATTTTCTGCTGATCTACACCTAAGGTATGCCAAGGCCTACTTTTATATTTTGTAAAAATTAATTGGTACCAGCTCACAAAATACTAAAATTTCTGTCAACAAGACTTAGTACATGTATATGTGTTATTATTGTTTCAGCCATACAGAGATAGATGATATGATCCGTAAATCAACAAATCTGTTACTGACCAGGACGCTGGGTAGTTGTTTGTCTTCACTAATCAAGAGAAGAGATTTGACTTTGTTACAGGTACATGTAATAATTTCTATACCTGTATATGAACAATAAGTAAAATTTTATATGTTTGAATAGCCATGTACATGGTAGTGTTACGTATCATACCATACAATATATATTAGTATCATATACATGTATGTATTATTATGCAATACAAAAAAGATTTTTTTAAATGAATTAAGAATTGATAAGTGATTTAGTGTAAACTGAATGAATAATGAAGTGGAATTGATGAATTGATTGGCATATTCTTGTTGTGTTTTTAGTTGATACAGATAGCTATAAATATGAATTACCTGGAGAAGTCCTGTAGTTACCTAGAAGAATATATATCTAGCATCACCGGGTAAGTAGTCTTACCTATATAGCCACAGTTTATTGCTTATCCCCAACTTAAGTTTGGACTTAAACTATTGGTAACAAATACAACTTCAAGGTTTTATAAATATTGTTTTTATTTGTTTTGTTTTTCTACAGAGCTCAGAGTGATAGCGTACATATGGCCAGACTTCATGGGACGTCCATGTTCAAGGTAGGACCTGCAGTATTGAGCTCTTTTTAAACTGTTATTATGAAATTAAATCCATTTACCTGTAGTCCCTGTATCATTAAAGCTGACATGAATTCATAAATATGCATTATTTCCCTTTTATCTCCAACTACCGCCCTATTAGTTGTCGATTTCTATTGTTCTGCTCATCGCTACACACCCCCTATATAAGGCCGATAGCACTATTCATGCTTCACCACATTCAGGTATTTCATTCTCCCAAACACATTACATTGTTGAAAAGACTTGTAGAAACGCGTTTTGAACAAAAATAATATGACAACCACTGCACTGGTAAGGAATATCCAATGAACGACGAAACAAGGCAGACTGAAATCCAGGCACACATTAATCCTTGATAATTGTAGAACATTTTCCTGTGTAAATTATAACATCGCACATGCGCAAACTACACACTGTGGCCGATCGAGCAATGTCAATGATTGCATGGATTTAAGAAACTGAGTGTTTTTGTAGAAACCAATGGAAAAGATGTTATGTTGTTACTTTCTTGGATCTACTATCATTTTTCTACTGTGTTGGATGTAGTGCTGCCGAGGTCTTCTAAAAGAAGCAGACATTATGCATTCTGTATGAAATGACACACATGTTCGATGTGCATGCGAAGTAAGGCAGCACTATCTGTGCAAAATAATATGTACACCTTGGATATTTTTTCATAGAATAAATATATTTTGTGTTTTATTGATTGTAGTTTCCTTTACTCTTTTTTACAAACATTTTACTACAATGTGTAGTTCATACATACATTTAGAAGTTAGTGCAACCTAAATGCCTCTTGATCGGAAAGCAACCGATCGTAACTTTCTCGATCGGTATATATACCCCAGTGGCAGTAGAGGAGCAATCAAAACTAATATGGCGACTAAATGCTTTTATGAATTCATGTCAGCCTAAATGTGATGCAATCAACATGTATTTCTATGAGTTTGGATATGATATAAAAGGTGGTGGTTTTATATGATATTTTTGTGCAGGATTCCAGAAGTGATGCAGAGGAACATATATACAGCAAGCTTAATACGAAGATTAGTGAGTTTATAGAGCTAGGTAAGACTTTTTTCCTTCTAATATCATGCATTTTAAATTAATTGTTTGTGAACAGAATGGGAGAAGAAAATGGAAATTATTTAACACCCCTGAAAAAAACCTTTTTTTTCTCACACATACTGTAGTCATAACTCAGAATTGAGAACTTCCACATTAATGATTTTCATGTAATTTTTGTAAATTTTAGGAGTGAAAGTCTTCTCATTGTGAAATTCTGGTTGTTGGTTTTTTTTATGGGAACATGATTTCTGCATTATTTTATTTATTGATTTTTTTTATTGCAATATAAAAATGATATCAAAATTGTAGAAATAAACACAGTAGCATGAGATATTTATCACAATAAACGGATAATACAATATTAATATACTTTTATGAATGTATACAATATACATAGATTGCATTTGAGTTATAAATAATATAGCTTTTTGTTGTCAGTATGGTTACAATGTTAGAACTTTTCTGTTGTAGCTAACTATGACTGGTGTCTGCCGGAGTCGAAGGGACACGCTAGCGGATACATCACAGATCTTGTGGCATTTCTCCAGAGTACCTTCATGTCTTTCACTAATCTCCCTGTAAGTGATATATCCTTGTTTAGCTTAAATTACAATTTTTAGCGAATCACAATCAAGATTCTTACTTTTAATGGTCTTCATGAACGAAACAATGGTCTCTGAACATTTATTTCCTCTGGCCACTTTTTTTATTAGTTGTTTTTTTAAGACAGAATGACCTAAATTTGTCTGAAAATATTTCTATATTTATTTATTTTTTTACTTGACCAAAATTTTAGACATTTGAAAAATTCTTGGAAAAACAACTTACCAAAAAAGTTATGCCTCTTGTACAAAAAAAAAAAAAAAAATCCATGCTTATGTGAGGTTGGGATTTTCCCTTTTTCATTCCATTGAAACCTTTGGTATTATATTTCAGGATATAAGTTTTAACCCTTCGGTAAATGTTTATTTGTGTTCCTAGTTTATTAGAGCATTTTGATTAAAGCTAGAAGATTTTGGGTGTAAAGAATTACGTTATTGTTTCATAAGGACAGCAGTTGTTGTTTTGGTTATGACTATTGCAGTCCATGTTTAATTGAGCAACCACAAATTCTAATGATTCCACTATCCCGAGTGAATTAAAATATCGTTGTGGTTTAATAATGTTAACGAGTGTACTTGTATCACCTTATAATAAGTCATGATGCTTTCTGCAATGTAAATGTTTAAGAAGAGCAAGAGTTAAAAATAATTTTAAAGATGAAATTCACCGAATAATTTATAAAAGATGACACAAAAATTTTTGAGTAAGAGAAAATTGCTCTTCATAGACATTTTGAACTTGTTTTCCTAATACTTTTGTTAGAAGCATATTTATGGCCTCTGGCTTTTAAATTTTCATTTTCATGTGTCATATTGGCCAAGAATCTAAAATCTATACATACAGTTCTTCTTTAAATAGAGTTTGACAGCATTTTGTGAAACTTACCAGTACTTGTATATTAAGTTCAAAAGTAAATCTGATTGTATTACAGGAGAAGGTTGCTAAAACTTCCTGCATGTCTGCATGTAAACATGTGGCTACTTCCCTGTTGAACTTCCTGATGGATAATAATGTCAGGCAGGTCTCCATGGGGGCGCTGCAACAGTTCAACCTTGACCTGATTCAGTGTGAACGTAAGTCAGCTATGTTTCGGGTAAACATGAATGCTTGTATAAAATAGATCTGACAGAATTTTAAAGGATGGTCACTTTTAAGAAAAATGTGTGTTTGAATCCTCCTATTATCTTGTCCTAGATGGCGTAAACCTGATATAAAAATATTTAATCAACACATTGATTTCTTTCCATATTGGTTAGGAAGCTTATAGAACAAAACACAATGTTTATTAGGAAGAGAAAAAAAACCAATATCAATGTCCAAATTCATTTGTACATAAACTAGAATGTGTAGAAATCCAGGAAAATCACAAAAGATATCACTTGGATATTTCTGGATGTCACTCAGCATAGGACCCTTTGTTTATGAAAAGATATTTTAAGAAAGAAAGAGAATCCTTTTAAGAAGTGGAATGTTTTTCTTTCAGAATTTGCAGCCACAGCTCCTGTCCCTGGAACAAGGGACGGAACTCTTCTGATGGCTTTTGCTGATATTAGACAGGTACAAATTTTGTATGAAACTGAATCATTTTATGGTGTCTTTTTTAAACTACAGTTTGCTAATCTTTTTTTAAAGGTGTCAAATGATGTTTATTATATTTTGGAGAAATTGAAAAAGAATTCCTAGATTATAACCTTATGTACTGAGTATACCAAACAGACTTGTGAAAAGTGCATCAAATAAAACCTGCATTGAATTTGTTGGGGGATTAGATGAAAAGAAGAAACATTAGGCTTATATGTTCTCCATAGGAATGAACAGTAGCAAATACATGTAACTTGTTTTAATTTTGTATACGGTAATTTTTTGTGGCCATAAATTTTGATACAATGTATGCATGTAATTGCTTGTGATATTATATAAATAGTGCCTGTTTGGGAGGGTACCAGTTGAAATTGACACCCTGAGAAAACCATTGTCAACCGACGCGAAGCGGAGGTTGACAATGGTTTTCGAGGGGTGTCAGTTTCAACTGGTACCCTCCCAAACAGGCACTATTTATTTTATTATTCTTTATAGCAAATTTTACTGCTTTTATATAGAAAAGACGCGAGTTCTACGGCGAACCGTACGCGCATAATTTACGCGCATGTAACAATTCATTCTATCGGCCCGTTGCCAAGTGTGTTGCTAACGCTGAGGGTATGGGAACGGATTGTCAACTGCGTCTAAACCTATCAGATTTCAGTATTTAACATGAAAGTATAATAATACAGTATATCACTTGTGCCTTTCAGCTTTTGGACCTTTTCCTCAACTGGGATTGGTCAATATATTTAGCAGACTATGGTCAGCCAACATCCAAGTATATCAGAGTCAAACCTAGTGATGCCATAAGCCTGTTAGAAAAGTAGGTACATTTTCCTTTGATATTATCTTAGTGACTTCAGCAAAGAAAAACATTAAGATATCGCTTATGCTCCATTTCAATTGACTGTGAATGTGTGCATTGACAAAAGATATATGATTAGCTCAGTATCTATGAATTATTTTGATAAACATCATCTGAAGAACAATACTTCACTCATGTTTTGAATTTATAGTCCATGAAAATGGAAGACTTTTAGCCAAAACTTTTATTTTAGATTTGGTTATGCATGTTTGTACATGGTTGAAATGTGTCATTTGTATTCCAGGTTAAACAATACCGACAATAAAAAGAAGAACCTGTTTGCTGCTTTGAAAAAAGGTGAAAGAGACAAGAAAAAACTCATTGACACTGTATTGAAACAGCTCCGGGGATTAGTAAACGGAACAGCCTCAATCTGATGGTCTAGATAGATACACAGCGACACCTCAGAGTTAGAATAATACTCTACACCACCATCAGAGTTCTACAATCCTAGAACATCACACATCTCAATCAGTGTCACACATGGAAACAATTTATCTGTGATCCCAATCAATTTTATAGACCATTAATGCAATTGTTTATGTTTGCTTGCTGTTACTTTCTTCCTTTTTCTAAATATCACACATTAGAAAACAAAATATTTCATGGATGCAAGTACAGTACATGTAACATTAGAGAATTTTAGATGTCTATGCCATGTTGTTTGGCATTTCAAAGAGCTATTTTTTGTTTGCGTGTATAAACCATAAGACTATTTCTCTTTTTAATGAGATGCAAAGTAGACACAGGCGATAAGAAGTAAAGAACATGAAATGGCTTTTATGTAAATTATTAAAGATCCTTGTGCTAGAGTGGATGTGTAGGGCATATAGATATTTGTTAACTAAGTTCTAAGAGTTTGTTCTAGCTGTAACATTTAATTTTTGTGAATTACCAGTAAGTTGATATGAGGTAAAAAAAATATTATGACTGGGAAAATCAATGTCATTAAAGAGATTATATTATTTGAATTGAAGGTGTATTTGGTTGGGGGGGGGGTATGAAATTGACATATTCTATAACAGGTCTATGTATTGTATCAACGAGATAATATGACAGCATTTATGTACAGTTAAAGATCAACACACAAAATCTAGATGATATTCTTTACTGAATCTGCTTGTTGCATTATTATTTTTGCTTAGAATCCATGTACACATACCACAGAATAAGTTGGTTGTAAATTGCATCTCTACTCACACATTCATAGAATAAGGGATCTGATTTTCATATTAGTAGATAAACATCATTTTGTCGATCATTTTGCTGTTAAATGACAACCATTTGAGTTTTAGAGACACAAAAGCTATGAGTGTCTTTGATATTGCATATGATTGTCCTACCTAATGTTGACATGATGCAATATACAGAATTATCTCCCATTTTCAACATGAAGAACACAATTCCACATTGGTGCTTTTCTGTTTAGATTTTATTTTAAATTTTTGATTCTTATTAAGTTTGTTGGATGTCACAAGTGTGTGCAAGACTATTTTGCCTCAACAACTAAATATATTCCTTGGTTTTCAGTACATACATGTACCGGTATATTGACTTCAACACACAAGTTTCATTGTTAAAATCTTTTGCATGTATACTGTTATTGCGTGTTTTGTTTGAGTGCTAGGGGTGGGACGGGTTTCTGTATTTATTGTATTGACTACAATGTGCAATATTATGAGTGAACATAATACTAATCTTAGTTATGGATCCCTCTGTTGATTTATTTCCAATGCTTGAATATGAGGAAATAAAAACTTTTAAGAGTTTATAAGTTATTTCTTGACTTAGTTTATGTATGAAATATCCAGTATTTTATTAGTCTGTTCAAGTTTTTTTCATGTACATGTATGTTAACATTCTTGTTATTATCATTAGATTACAGTGTATTTGAAAACCACTTAACATGTAAACAAAACCACTCTACTTCCACTTTCTATGGTTGATTATAGGCGAGTAAAGTAGTAAGCTTTCTGGACTGTGCTATACAGAAAAATCAAAACTAGTCCTTGTTTTGCACAATAAATTGGGAGGTTTTTATAACATGTCTACTAGCTGGTCAAATCTGTTTGGCTGATGAATGTTTTGGCCCTATGTTCAGATAAGAAAGATATTTCTTACTGGAAAAAAAGCACACTTAAAGTTGTTACTGCAGAGTGATTTCAGTTAAATCTGCCCAACAATGATTTATACAATAATTTTTTTTCGAAAAGGGGTGGGGGTGTTAAAAAAAAGACAAATTTCTTAAGGATTGGTTGGTGTTGATGTTGTCCGCTTCTCTGCAATGTTTGATAACTCTTAAAACCAGGAGAAATTTTTGAAGTGGCTGGAAATGCATTTTGTGGTGTATGTACCGGTAATGTTTTGTAGTCTTATTTACTTCCTCGTTTCTATGACCTCATAGTAATCAAAATCATTACGTTGGCTATGTCATCAAAACGTTTGCTCAATTTTATATTCATTTTGACCAGACCGATACATACTTAATCGGCTAATGATAAGAAACTTTGCCTTTTATCTATTTTGGCATTATATTCCATTGATGAATGTGAGTGACGTATAGAAATGAGCCACGGTCTAAGTAATGTATCATAAAGCTCTTGTTACATGTATTTGTACAATTGGTATCTAAAGTAGGAAAAGTACCAAACCCAAAATATTCTCAACAGTTCTAGAAACGACACGAAATCACGTACTTTGCTGTCACCATTAAAAGGATATAAATTCACAATGTTGTGGGTTTGGGGTAAGCCTGTGTAGAAGTAAAAATGAATTATTTTTTTCTCAAGGGAAACTGATGCGGCCTGGCTGAGCAAACATAATACTAAAACCTTGAGGTGTTTTAAATGGTTGTAATCTCCTGTGTAGAGTACTCTTAATTAAATCATTTTGTATGCATGTCAAATTTCTCACTGCTCACCATGACTCAAAAGAACTCGTATCAGGTTGACCTCCGACCCCTATTATTCATACGCCATTCAGTCCTATCGACACTGATGTAATTTACACCGATACACATTTCCTTGTAAATACTCGGTCTAAACAAACAGCGGCCTGTAGAGACGATTTGTGTGCAAAGATATGTCGTGCTCCAGCCAGGAAACAATAGACCGATTCGGGGTCCAGATTTTGGGGGACATCGAAGGTTCATCTTTGAGGTCTTCAAAAAAGGCAACTTTTGTGTTGAGTTTAAAAGACGCTATCAAAGGGTCGCTTCAAGTTATATCGCAGCTGTCATCTTTGTGAATTCTAATTTTGAATTCCTCGAGAAAAATAAATATCCAGTACGTTATACTGTGTTTGATTTGTGAGAATAGTTTTCGGAACCAAACATATTATTTAACTTTATTCCATATTAATTTGATAACGGGGTTTTAAACGGGGAGGTGATTCTAAAAAATATGAAATTATTTATTATTGATTTTTCACATCCTAACAAAGGCCTTCAGCGCTGTCGAAAACGTGAGGGTATACATTCGAGACATTATCTTGGTTTTAGTATTCACAATTGGATCAAAATAATGAAGGGGGAAAAATCAAAGATGATTGCCGTATAGTTACCGTATGCATCAAGTATGGGGAAGGGAGGGATGAATTGAAGACAATATAATCTCAACTTATTTTGCGTTGAATTGATTAATTTCAACTGACGAAAAAAGTTCGTAAAATAATGATAATTTATAGATCTAATTATTCGTGTGGATATCATTTATTGAAATATCATATATTATAGTTTTGATACATAATACATGTTTTGATTTTCACAACCACGAATGAACATTTTGGCACAATATGAGAAAATGTTGGACTAGACATTCTTAATGTACAAAAAATGGCGCAATCGGACAAACTCAGTATGCTTGGATACACGTGGATGTTAAGGGAGGAATAAGGGGATGGCTACACGATATCTGATACCTGCGTCTGATATATACGAATAATAGATGCCCTCTAACATGACACATCAATAAAAACCGGTATATCATATCGTAACACACATATACAGTATATCTCTGAAAACTTTTCCCCATTTTCTTTCATTCAAGGTTATAAGCCACTCCCAAAGGTCTACACAACACTTATTATCCACAGACCGATAGGAAGAATTCGAACTCGGTCATTTCCTCCCCGTGATGGAGCCAGTCCCATATGCTCTGGTTCTTCTCGGTACTGAGGTAGCGCGACTTAAGAATGTCCGGAATCAAGGGTTTTGGCGGTTTCGTCTTTTGGAGCTGTTCGTAACTACTGAACTTGTCTGCCGTCAGCTTGAGACGAGGCCTCCCGAACGTGCTGTCACTGCTCACCACGCTGTCCCGCGTCATGTGGGGGGCCAGGGACGGACGCGCGTGCGTCACCTTTGTCGTACTCGCATCCTCACCAGACTGTTTGAATCTATCATCGTCATAATCCTCGCCGTCCTCTTGTACACTTTGTATGATCTTCTCCACTTCTTTTCGAAGTTTCATGGCTTCGGGATGTGCCCGCGTTTTCATCGGAAGAAAGAGATTTGACCGTGTTTTCATCTGATCCAGATCGAAATCCGACCGTCTGGATCCTCCAGCTGGAGCGGATCTGGCGTACAACCTCCGGATCTTCTCCGACTCGGAGTTAATTTCCAGTGGCACAGATTTCAACAACGTCTTTGTCCATTTTGTGTCACCCGTATTGGTATCAAAGTGGATTTTCGCACTTAACTTCAACTTGTTCTCGTCGAACTTTAATTTATCGCTTGCGTACGGTTCCTGGAACATTGCCCTCAAGTCCGTGCGATAGTGGTTATTAATGGATATTTTTGACTTGTCGATTGGTAGAATGTAACTAATGCCTTTGCTGACTCGTTCCCGCGTGATGGCATCTTTCATTTGTGGGATGGGCGGAAGGTCCGGCCATTCATACTCCAGGAGCTCCACGTGGTAATCCTCACTCGCACCTGTTCCGGGCCTGGCCCCATTTTTCTGGGGCTGGACGCTGGGGCTCGTCTTGGGGCGAGCGAACCGTAGATCAGGCGATGCGATGTCCCCCGGCATGATTACTGCCCTCAACTCATTCTAAGACATCCCTGCAATTCAATTTAAAGCAATGGTTCATAAAGCACATAATATAACGGAAGTAAAGGAAGAGGGAGTGTTGTTGATGTTCAATGTAAAGCAGTGGTTCATAAAGCACATTGTCTCTATGATGTTTAAAAAAATACTTAACAAAAAGAATGGTGTTATAGAGCTATAACGTACATGTATTTTTAAATTCTTTCGAGTTGATTATTTTTCAAACAATGGAATTAAGTTCATTCATTCATTTAACAACATATCACTGCTGTACACTTACTAAATATTTTTGTAGATATTCTGAATATTTTTATAATTGTTCATAGTTTTTTTTTTTTGGAAAGAGCATATATAGTTTTAATATTTTATCTAGTTATGGCCCGTTATCAATATAAGTAGCACAAAAAAAATGTTGGAATATGTAATGAATGCTTCGTTATACCGAATTTTCCATTACAACACAGAAATGGCAACAATCGTGTCTAGAATATAGGTTTACAATTGAAATAAAAATATTGGTGTCTTCTATCAAAACATGAGCCAACTTACTAAAATTAAACTCTTGATCTCAATCTAATAAAATGTAATCTTTTTTCTTTGAAGTTAGAAACGTTGGTTTAATAGATCAATTACTGTTAGCATAACGGTCCATTTTATACAATTTTCGGAAGACAGCTTCCGTTAAACAGACAAATGCAGCATACATGATTATTTTCCATAACGTTTGAAAATTGATTAACGTTTGAGAATAAATAATAATAAAACATTCTATTTTCATAAATCGTAATTACAAGAATTTTTACTTGAAGTTTTTGTCCAAAACCGACTACCTGTTGTTTTAAAGGCTATGTCCATTCGATTGGTACACGGCACTCATATCACAGTGGGCTATTTTTGTTGCTAAGTACATTAAGATTGACTACAGACAAACTTTCTCGGATTAACGGCTAATCTCACGATTTCCATAAATCTTTTAACAGCCCCCTTCTATGTGGTAAACACAATTGGAGTCGCCCTATCAAATAGCCCGCACGAACCTTTTTACTTACCTATACCCCCAGGTACAGATAAACTGGCAGCACTTTAAACCTTGTATAAACGTTTACAATATACGCTGCAATATCCCTCGTATAATTGAAATTAAATAAGATATATGTGTCGAACTCTTAAATCATGTTTCACGCATCCATTTTGCAAACAATTGACTTTGACATAAGTGAAGCTGTCTTCATTTGAATATTTACGCTACATAAACAAACGGTCAATTAAGTACTTACATTTCTTTGCTTCTGGACAGTCAAATTTACAGTTGTACTTAAAATACCGGATCGAAAAGTCTTACCTTGCTTCGTTGTCAGGGAATTTCCCTTGTCTTGGAGAACATTCACTGAAAATCAGTGTTGTTAATCTCAGCCAGACAAACTAGAAAGGACTTGAACTAATTAGGTGCCAAATGAAGTTTGATTGAAATCCCGTCTCTGTTTTTAAAGGTCTGCTCACTCATTTACATACAACACCAATTGTTTTCTCGCCTTTAAATTGACACTAGGACAGTATTGATAACGACTTTGCCTATTTCCACCATACCGTTACGCCAAAAACTTAATATTGCTTTACGCTCTAGGGGATTACTACCTGATCAACAATTCATAATGAGCTTTTTTTAAATTCAAAGTTTTAATTTTAAAAGAACTGATGGAATTTTAACGATTTATGATACGTGCGTCGAAGTTCTGCAAACAACAAATTAAAAAATATTCATAGGATCCGCTTTACAACAGAGGTACCCGTAAATTGCGAACTTTACACGCCTTGGTTGGACTGATAATAAAACATATTACACCTCCGTTTGTGTATTAGAAGCAGACATATGTTCCTTCTCTGAGTAGTCAATGCCGATTCATATTAAAGAAAATGCACGCAATGTCAACATTGTCTTGCCCAGAATAAACATTTGAAAAACAATTTTCTCTAAAACCTCGTACCTTTGATTCAAGCAGTGTTACGTGAGAGAGATTTCAGGCTTACTGACACTTTATATTTGATTCCAAAAAAGAATTTGTACATATATTGAAGGTTTCACGACCCCCGACTTACAGGCAATCGGTTAAAAAAGAGAGGTTATTTTCTTAAGATATCGTGCAATTATTATTTAAAATAAAATCTGCTTCTGTAATTTTGAAAAAAAAAATCTATAATCGCTGCATGTACCTCTTTATTCACCGGTATGAAGGATCCTGCTACATTGAAACCGTTTTCCCCATGCAAACACAACAATAAAAATTGGCTTTTAAAAGCACAACAATGATAATCAAATGACGCTGAGTATTCAAAACGAAATACTTCGAATATTTTAAAAGTGCAAGAACTTGACATTTAAATCTTTTCGTCAGAAAATAAGTTTCCTATTAACTATGTATTAATTTGAGTGCAACACTAACATATGAAGAAAAATGTTTACGTGCTGGACCATCGAACATATATATTATAAATCTTTAACAATTTCCTTACTTGTCATTACGTTTATACATGTTATATGGCAGTAAATATTTCAGAAATATCAGTTTCTGTAAACTCTGATTGCACTGTAATTTCAAAGTATAATTTATACGCAGGAAAAAATATTAGCACTTTCCCCTCCACCTCTAATAAAGGTGAAAATAGAAAAACAGAGGAAAAAGCACAAGCTATGAGAGGTGGTTTAGTAGATCTAATTGGGTTTTGCCACTGTAGATTTTTCAAAGTTAAACTTTCAAGTTTTTGGGATATAATTACATGTACTTGTATTTGATGCAATGAGATTATTTTCAAGATCATCAACCCGTTTTATTATTAGTTTTAAACTGGGATAAATATGAATACCAAAAGAGTAGAAATGACATGGTAATTACAAACGGAATACAAGAAAAAATCTGCAAAACCCTATAAAAATTGTCAGATAAATGTTTTTGAATTTACAATAGAATAAAAATGATAGCTATTTTAAAATCATGTTTCATTTTTATTCTGCAAGTCATTTGGTCCTATTTATACTAGTTGTTACTAGGCACAATTTACACCTCAATATTCTTCGTGTGTGAATAGCGTACACAATTAAAAGCTCAATCTTCACCAGTGATTAGCATACTCAATACTAAGTGAAACCTTCACAGTGGATGTAGAACAATGGAAGATATATAAAGATATGACATCAGAAAATAAATCATGAAATCAATATTTCTAACTTTATATCCAGCCAAGAATATAATAAAAACCAACAGCATCATTAATGCTTTAAACATGTTTAATGGAGTCCTACAATAATCTCATTGTATAAATCACAAGTACTGCTTCTGCAATCAGAGTGCAGTAGACTAAACAATCAATACTGTATATAACAAACAACTTACTAGGCTTAACATTTAATAGAATTTTCTTTAAAAAAAAAAAATAGATGGTAAGAGATATCTTGATACACAATGAACAGATTATAAACGATGCCCCCTGAACATCACCAAGCTTTGTAGTCATGATTTTATAATATATCAAAAGTACATCCAAAAGAAATCTTGATTTTTCACCTCTAACCTTAAATCAAATGCTGTAATACAACTTTTCTTATGGTGTGAGAAAGCTTTGCTAGTTTCCCATGAACCAGAGTAAAAAAAATATTTCTAGCCACAAGCATGAGTCTAAATTGTTTCTTAACTTTGTACTTGAGCAAGATTTTACATATAGCCCGATTTCAAAAGTTAAGTAACAGCAACAAATCATAACATTTTTATCATTTGAGAATCTCTTCATAAAGTCATCATAAATAAAAGTTGGTTTACAGTTTTCTTACCAAGGTCAGCATTCAAAAAATGACACAGACCCAAAAATAGACATTGTATTTACAAAGTTATCCCCTTCAAATCAAATATTTCTCAGGCATATAAAAATCTCCACTTGATCTGTCAATGTTGTACAATTGAAACCATCAGAGTATGATTTTAGATTTGGTGAAACTTCCCTTTGCCTATACATGTAATTTCACTTGTAAGAATAATACACTCCAGATCTAACATAGTTTATAAGGCACTGAGATTCAGTTGCATAGCTGATATGATTAATTAAAAAATCATCATGTAAAATAAAAACAACCTTAATAAAGGAAAAAAAAAATATCTGTAAATGTCAAAATGCAAAAATGGGATGCCATTTAACTACAAATAATAGACTAAGTGCATGTTTTAAAGATCACTTGATTGAGGTAAACTAAAGCACTAAATAAAAGTAGCACGTGCTCAGAATATGCAGATTTTTTTTTTACAATGAATTCATTGAAAAAAAAAAATGCCATTTAAAAAAAAAGTAAAATATGGCAGAGTATGCTTTATATCTAAAAGCTCACATTTCTGCACATACCACTGCCTGACAATGTTACACATAATGAATATGTTTTTATTACAACAAATCAAATAATAAAATACAACAAATAATTAAAACAAAGGAGCATAACCTCCAGAAAAGAAGAATATGAATTTCCTTCAAATATACCGATCTAATGGAGTACACACATGTCCTTATCTAAGGTTTCTAGAAGAGAACAAGACTGACAAAGGACAGACAACTAAGTTCTAAAGGGGCATAACTACCATGATAAAAAAAATTAAACCAGAATTTTCTACAAAAGTGCTCATTTCCTATGCTCTTTTAATTTAAAATAACTTGAAATTGTAATATAACATACAGGAACTCATAAATAAAAGTTTAATAATAAATTTTTTTTTCACAGAATTCCCACTGTTGTCACACTATTCAGTTCTACATGAATGCAACATGTACCGGGTAGGTAAAAAGGGGGCATAACTACGAGTAACCATAATAGAATCAAATGAAATCAAATTTCCTGTGAATATGCATGTCCACCTGTTAAGCCTTAGTAACTACAGTATTAAGTTTTATTAAATTATGTTGATCAAAGAAGTTTAAGAAGAGCTTTTATGACCCCCCCCAAAAAAAATCAGAACTGAGTTCAACTGACATAATGTCTGACTGAAGAATGCATGTGTAGTTTTATAAGGAGCATAAATCCAAGAAAGATGGTCGAATTAGAATTTTCTATCTATATGCAAAACTAAACAATATGTCTTTAATAAAATTCTGTGCAGCTGAGTTTGAGAAGAGTTGCTATGACCAAAACCTGATTGACCGACTGATAGATGGACAGGTCTAAAAAGTTACACCCTACATAACTCTTGCTCTTTGGTATAATTAACTGATAATAAAATTCAAATCACAAAGAATGAGTATTTATCATCTACAGTGAAAATCTAAACTGCTATAACCAACTACAACATGGGTACTATATAAAATGTAGAAAAATATAGTACATTTAAAAAATCATGCATGTTAAAGTACCAATTAAGATACTGGTGATATGCATAGTTTTAATTATTTATATCAAGTTTTTACAAATGCTGTTTATGATCAGGCAAAATCAGATCATATCTTAGAGTTGAACTAAGAATCTTCTACAAGTCATTCGATAATAATTCCCAATTTCAGTTCCATAATGTAACTAAATCAATCAAATGAGAGATTGGCATGTATTTAACATTTGTCTAGCCCTACATTTAACTTAAAAAAAAAACTAATGTACAAAGCAACAAGAGGCCCATGGGCCACATCGCTCACCTGAGCAACAACAGACATAATAAAATCAGCTTTATGGAGTCATATACAAAATATCTGAAGAATGTTGTATAATAGATCCTGTATATAAAAAAAATTCCCCTGCATATTCTTATGTTTATCATTGAGCCCCTTTGTAACAGGGTGATTTTACAGTCACATCACATATTGAGCATTGCAGTTCTCGAGAAGATGATCAGACTTAAACAACTGTTTATATATGGATTATAAACCTACATCAAACTTTGAACTCCTTGTGAGGTCTAAGAATTGTCTACGGGCCAGAGTCTAAACAATTTTAAAGAATCAACAATATGTCAAAATGCTTGCATATAAGTAAAACAATATATAAAAACATTTGAGTTTTTGTGAACAATTTAAATGTTTTCCTTTGTAAAATTGGACCCCCCCCCCCCCCCCCCCGCCATGTGGCTCAACCCTACTCCTGAAAAATCATTATCCCTGGGGGTAGGGTGGGGCCACAATTGGAAGGGTGGATGCCAAATTTTTACATAGGAATATATAGGGAAAAATCTTCTAAAACACAAATTGTCTAGAAGAGCTCTAACTTTAGTCAGTTCAGTCTTCAAATAGTCTAGATTAAAATTTGTCAAAATCATATTCGAACAATTTGAATCTTCCCTACCTGAGGATGCTTCCACACAAGTTGCAGCTTTTCTGCCCAATCGGTTTCTGAGAAGAAGATTTTTTAAAGATTTTTCTCTATATATTCAAATGAGAAAATTCGAACCCCCTCCCCCACTGTGGCCCCACCCTACCCCTCGGGATCATGATTTGAACAAACTTGAATCTACACTACCTGAGGATGCTTCCACACAAGTTACAGCTTTTCTGGCTGATTAGTTTCAGAGAAGAAGATTTTTAAAGATTTACTCTATATATTCCTATGTAAAAATTCGACCCCCAATTGTGGCCTCACCCTACCCCTGGGGATCATGATTTGAACAAACTTGAATCTACACTACCTGAGGATGCTTCCACACAAGTTACAGCTTTTCTGGCTGATTAGTTTTAGAGAAGAAGATTTTTAAAGATATACTCTATATATTCCTAGTATGTAAAAATTCGACCCCCCATTGTGGCCCCACCCTACCCCTGGGGATCATGATTTGAACAAACTTGAATCTACACTATCTGAGGATGCTTCCACACAAGTTACAGCTTTTCCGGCTAATCAGTTTCAGAGAAGAACATTTTTGAAGATTTACTCTATATATTCCTATGTAAAAATTCGACCCCCCATTGTGGCCCCACCCTACCCCCGGGGGTCATGATTTGAACAAACTTGAATCTACACTACCTGAGGATGCTTCCACACAAGTTTCAGCTTTTCTGGCTGAATGGTTTTTGAGAAGAAGATTTTTTAAAAATACCAAAAAATTTTCAATGATTTTTAATTATCTCCCCTTAAAAGATGGTGTGGCCCTTCATTTTAACAAACTTGAATTCCCTTAACCTAAGGATGCTTTGTGCCAAGTTTGGTTCAAATCGGCCCAGTGGTTCTGGAGAAGAAGTCGAAAATGTAAAAAGTTTACGGACAGACAGACGGACGGACAGACGGACGGACGGACAGACAGACAGACAGACGGACGCCGGACAAAAAGTGATTAGAAAAGCTCACTTGAGCTTTCAGCTCAGGTGAGCTAAAAAATGGATGATATCTATAACTAAATATAAAAGGTGTACATTAAGTTAATGTAAAACTGATGAAGAAATGGGTAAGTATAAGCCTGGCAATGCGAGTCTTTGCCTATTGCAAGAGACCACCATAGTCTGGCTATCTTATCCTGGAGCTTATTAAACATTTTCAATGGGTAGAAATAACAGAGGTACATGTATGCCTTTATAATTTCTCCTAATTAAGGCAGAGTACATGTATGTGCATAGGATTTTCACTAAAATTTTGAGAATATTCCAGAAATACAAAATAAGTACCGGGTATTCAATAAAATATAGTTAATATTTTCCCTTTCACAAAGATCTTTAGGATCTTTGCTTAAGAAAAGTCTATAGAAACAAAAAAAAGATAATCTGACAAAAAATTTAGAAATTCTTCTCATAAAATTGCAGCAAATGTAAAACTTGTACATATACTAACCTCCAAAAGAACAAAAATCAAATATGTCAAAATCAGATACTGTGACACATATCTCCAATGTGCAAGAGAAGATAACTCCTGCCTAGCTGACTCCTCTTCTGTGTAACTCATCTTTCACTCTTCTGAGATATGAGGAGTCTGGGTAACCACTAGAATCAAATGCAAAATTAGATTTACCAGTACATACAAATGTTTTTACATAGATCTTAATGTATCATAAAAGAGTCAATTCAAATCCAAATTCAGGAAATGCATAAACAAAGTGAAATTGGGCCAAAAAACGTGATGGGTCCCGAGACGAATTGAATCATAGCCACAAGTAAACTCAGTACCCCCTAATGTTGTCAGGACGTCAGAGCCTTAGCTTACTACCATAAAGCACAAGCTGATTCTTGAAAATCTCTATTGGGCTCATCTCAAATGATGTCACACATTTTAAAGTAGCTCACTACATCAATGATTATACTGTTTATGACACTACATCACAAGAAGGCGATTTAAATGTTTTATGAAATTGTTTGTATTGATCAATTTTATTCATTTAACAAACTAAATGTATTTCAAGGTATAGTGAGCCACCTTAAGCTTAAAATATAGCAAAACACAGTTACAGCAAACATGCTTTTAATGAATACAGCAAGGTCATTTAATTCCCTTAACATCATTCAAAAAAATTATTGGATACAACAAATTAAATTTACAAGGATTGCTCATCTCTGGTACTCGCTATAACCATGTTTTATTGTAATTTTCCCCCCAAGTTTACCACTGGTTTCTTTTTCCTTTTGATAGAGTGCTAGAATCCAACTAGCAAACCAGCACAAACCATTTTGATTTCATGGGAAAAGATAAAGAAATATCATTTATACCTGGAGCCTTGCAGTGTTGTTTTATGGGATATCCACCATTCTACAGTTCCTCGACTGCTGACCCTAAACACAAGGTTCTCTTCAAATGCCCGCTTCAGGAGATGCAGCACTTCTCGACCCTCTGCAGAATTTGGTAGATAGGCCTTGCATTGTACACCACTGTATGCACTACGACTACTTCCTCGGTCTTTACTTCTCTGTAGAAAAAAAGAGGTATAACGGTAATCTAATACTGGGGAAATAAAGGAAAAACTGAGATGGAAAGTTTCTATCAAATCTACCTTTTTTAGTATTTTTTAAACCATAAATTATTACATTGTATTAAATAAAGAAAAATTCCTAATATTCTGAATATTTCCCTACATGTACCGGTATATCACAAAGCCCTACTTCTAAAGTAGAATAACACAGTCTAAAAATTGCTTTGTGCCATCCAGTTTTCATAATTCCAGTATTTTACTTGTAATAAAATGTAAAAACTCTCTTTTTCTTACCAATATCTTCCCACTAGGAATATCATATTGAATTTCAATGGCCCCCTCACAGTACTCGTATCCAGGTACAGTCATATTTCTTCGTGTCATGTGCGACATAGTTCCCCGGGGTTCTGAGGAGTGCACTACCGTGCTTGTTAGTAGACTACCAGGAGAGAACTCAGCTTCTTCTGTGGTCATCTTACTCAAAACAGAGCTGGAGTACATGGTCCCACACTGAGGACATTTGGGACCAAATTTCCTGAATTGTTTCTCAATGCACTCTGTACAGAAGGTATGGTTACATTTGTTCAAAGTTTTTGCCTTTTTCATTTTACCATGACAAATCTTACAGAAGGTGGACTTTTCCTCTCTCTGACTGTCCAGATTGACGGGCAGGCTGTGGAAATCTTCTTCATAATGTTCCCTGCTGTAATGTTTAAACGCCCCATTGGTTGTCTGGTTCATTCGCATCTGAGAGAACTCTCTCTCCATGGTGAAAGCATCCATGGTAGCTGCACCAGAGCCAGCTTTCATGGGAGTATTTTTACTGGTGACACTATGAACTGTCTTGGTTTTAGGTTTTGTCCCAGCACTCGGCGGAGAGGTGGTTACCAAGGCAGGTTTTAGGGCGGGAGGTTGCCTTGGTGATTTTGGTTCGTCTGATTGTTTGGTATAAGTAGCTTGACTTGAAGGTCTGCTGGAGCTATGAGGACGAGGAGATTTCTTCTCCAAAGTGGAGCTAGTTCCATTAACCTTTATACTGGATGACCTACCTCTACTAGAGTTATTTTCCTTGACTCTTTTATCACTGCCATTGGGTTCTGCTTTAGGCTTCAACCTTGACATGGAACTCGATCTCCGACGAGCTCGAGATGATTCGTTATGTACAAGATCAGTTTTACGTCCAGTATCCATTGAGATATCATCTCTTATCAATGATCTCCCAGCAATCAGTTTAATCTTGTTAGTAGTTGCTCTTCTTTTTTCTTGAAGTCGAGAAAATCTGTCAATGGCTTCAGCAGTAGCTAAATCCTGTCCGCCATCCAGGAGAGAATGAAGAATAGCAATGGATGTAGCAACTCCATCCTCATCCATGTTCACAAGGATGATCTCCTTCAGATGAGAGAGATGGTCTCCAAGTTCACTGTGGAAAATGAGAACACCATCCAGGAAACACTTGATGGAGACATCCAATGGGGAACCAAACACCCCTATGAACCAAAAAAATATCTTACAGTCTCATAACTGCAGCAGTGTGTGCATACAAATTGAGTAAAGCGTGTTATGAAAATTTGTATGCACACATATCGAGTAAAGCGTGTTAGCGTGTTATGAAAATTTGTATGCACACACCGCTGCAGTTAAGAGACTACATGTATATCTTTCAAAAAATAATGATTTAATGCTTATAATTACATTTTTAGGCCGGCTCTGCTGAAAGCAGAGTCCTGGCTGTAGGCAGGCAAATCGCCAAAGTTACTATAAATAGCACAGCTTCAAAAGTAAACAATAAATCGAACAGCGTCAAAGTAAAAGCTTCCGCTATACCAACTAGTTACACAGAGAGCAATGTTTTGTGAAATGTATTGTGGTTTTTATTGAGGGGGGGGTTGGGGTTGGGGTTGCGAATAAATTTAGCGAAGAGTGGTTGTTTTCTTATTAATTACGTGTTTTAAAAACAAGACTTATAGTATGCATTTTTGACACATACAATGCACATGAATTTCCATGAACTACTTTACAAAGCATTGGTATTCGGCTGCACATCGAAGAAATAGGGAATTGAGTTTATAATGCTTGTTTCAAAGTGCAATGCACCGTTTATTTTTTTCTACTAGACAGACATATTTTTGTTAAAGGGACCTGGACACGATTTCAGATGAACATTTAATTTTTGATTTTTATGTATTGAATAGTTTACTTGTGTATTTTGAATGATTTACCAAAATTTGAATGTTAGAAGTCGTGTTACAAGCGAGATACAGAGGAAAGAAGTCGTTGTTATGTAAACAAAGCTTGAGTCTTATATTTGTTTACAAATAATGTAAAGTAAAGAAATTACCATTTCTTTGACAAAATAACTTGTGGAAACAAGATAAACTTATTAAATGTGTTCATAAATAAGTTTATCAACAACAAAATGCAACATTAGATTGAAACTTTTACCAATTTAAGACAGATGTAAACAATAACAGGACTCGAGCTTTGTTTACAAAACAAAGAATTTTAACCTCGGTAACTCGCTTGTAACTCAATATTTCACTTTCAAATTTTGACAAAGCATTAAAAACATCTATATTGACCATTCTAGACATCAAAATTGAAAAAATAAATTTTGAAAAAATTGAGCTCAAATCGTGTCCAAGTCCCTTTAATAGCCGCTTTTAAAATTTAGTCACTATCTGACACTTTGCCGACATTAAAAGCATATGTGAGAGAGAGAGAGAGCGCAGTACAGTTAAGGCAGCCAATAAAAATATCGGCGAATTTTTGTGATGAAAACATGTATACTTTAGTTCAACGGGCATGTCCTTTTTAAAATCAATAACAGTCGCTCAAATGCAATATATTTCTGAAATATATAAATAATAGTACAATATTTTATGTTCATAGTGGTCACGTGATATGGCAGTCGCATGGTACAAGCAGATGTATTTGTGGTTTTGAGGTCATTTAAAAATGTGAATATTGCAAGGGCATAATCATGTCAAAATTCACAACTGAGTTATAAAATAACTTGATGTTATATAGTAGATTTTGAAAAATGCTGTGAACTTTGTAAGATAATATTATTTGTTAGAAAAAACCATAATTTATAATGCATATTTTAAATAATTTTGAAGGTCACAGTGTTAATTTCATTAAAAAATAATTAATTTGTGAGATTTCACAAGGATCTTAGAAGTTTTTAAATTACATAGCATATTTCAAATTTACATGTAAAAGTTTGTCATGATCAGATAAGTGTATGCCCTTGCAATAAAGTGATTTATTTAGGCACCCAGCTTTAAAATATACGATATTTTATACAAAACCGAGGTTGCCTCTTAATACGATGCATAATTATAACAAATTGAAAATAAGACTATATAGGTAGCATTCTACTAATAATAATGTTAAACAAAATATTCATTTATAGTTTTCCGTTAATCTATGGAATTTATTTTTCATCGCTAAAAAACCGCATGATAGCCTTCAATGACTTAACTTAATGCGTCATTTTGAAGCATATGACGTCATATTTTGTAGTACAGCGAGAACGACCTCTCGCTTATTTTTCAGTGTGTACGATATAACAGACATCGAAATTGTAAGTAATAGCATTCGTTGTTCTTAATTAAAAGAATAGTATAAATTAATTTTGCTAATAAATGAATTAATTAGTACTTTCGAGGTTTGTAATATTCTGTGATGTCATAATGCACATTTCCCGTACTTTTTGTCTGAACGGAATTTATTGACAGCCTTAACTGTGCTGCGAGATTGAGAGAGGGATTTTGTCAGTCTTTACTGCACAATGTGCATTTAACACATCAAAAGAGCCTGGCTTTAAGTACTTCAGTACTTTGATTTTAACTTCTTGCCTTGTTTGCAAATGTGATTTATATGTCAAAATTTCTGTTTTATCCTAAGGGTAAGTTCAAATTAATGGAAGAGCCACTGTAACAGCCACAAGTGTGAACTTTGATTCTCGCTTGTGACCTTGCATTTTACAGCGTTCAATGTTTGTGACGTCATAATAAAACTCGCCATTTTAACCTTTGAGTACCCTGTGTGTGTTACGGTGTTATAACTGCAGTATCTTTCCACACACTTTACATGAAAATAATATTTGGAATGTAAATATATATATATAAAACACAATGAAAACACAATCCAGTGGATTTTTAATTTTATCAGCTTACTTTTTACTAAACTTTTTATGTAAGCAATTTTAGAAATTGCGGAATCATCAAAACTTGTAATGGCTGATGTGATTCTGTGAAAACAGGATGTCACTGAACAGTGGGTAAATTTAATAAAGAGTGAGATTTGAAGGAGTGTGCACAAAATTAAACAAATCATGATCCTCCAATTCCCTGTTAGTCTGATGATTTCATTATGTTGGATTGATATAAGCTTTCCCCTCCTTCCCTTTACAAAAAGAGAAAAATTACATGTACCGGTATTATAGATCTCAAGCTAAATACCTGAGCTGATACATGGCAGAGCAATGGATGGTATCCAGAGTTTGTTGGCATACTTGAAGAGGTTGACATACGTAAGGATCAGCTCATACATACATCTGTCGGGCAGGTTGTCTAACCAGATGGGACCAACAGCATGCAAGATGTGGGTCACTTTACTGGACAACTGGCCTCCTGCACGTGTGTGCATAATTTCTCCAGTGGACATCAAGCCATGCTTTTTAATGTATGCATCACACTCCTTTTCCATTGAAGGACTGGCTGCCCTTGCAATGGCTCCTGCCACTCCCGCACCATGGGCCAGACTGCCATTGGCTGCATTCACTATCGCCACGGTTTCCATCTCGGTGATGTTTCCTCGGCGGACAGTGACCTTTAGAGAACCAGCATAGAATGTGAAGCTGTTTGTTTGGGAATGATCAGACTGTAGGGCAGCCCTTTGACTTTGTCTCAGAGCATCAAGTTGAGGCTCCAGGGAGCTATACTGGGTAGATAACAGCTTCTCTACAATAGAGGTAGAATCATCCCTCTTCACTGAGGCACTGCTTGTGCTTGGTTTAGCACTGTCAATTTCTCTCTGCTTTGAAGAGTTGCCAGGTCCAATACTTGATTTTGATGATTTTGATGTTCCTCCTTTTGATGTGCTTGCATGACGAAGACTGGAGAAATCTTCAAATGTATTATTGGCATCATCAAATCTGCAGATTACAAGAAATTTGTCAGAGTAGCATGATTTAATTTTTTGTCAATCTTTCTTTACTAGTATACTGGTAATCAATTTAAAGTAGAAATAAATACTGTTGTTTCTTAACAAATTCAAATCAATCGTTAATACAGAATCAGAGTAATTCTTCATGGAAATTTATACCTTCTGGTACCCCTTCCAAATGAATCTTCATCTGAGCTGCCCTCTATATGGGGGGAAAATGCATGAATTGATTCCCGACCATTCATACTGTGCAGACTTAGAAAGTCAGAGGGGCGATCTTGACCTAATAGGTGTCTTGTCTCGTCAATTCTATTGGGGTCTTCAAAATGGGAAGTTGATGGCTTCGCTGTCATAGCCGAGTACTCTGTTTCATAATGAGATTTAGCAGCTTTGGGACTTTTTCCTGATTCTGTAAAAATTCTGTCAATTTGCTTTTGACTGAGACTATCTAATTTATCAGTTTCTGAGAACAGCCTATCAACCTGATCCTCTGGATATGAGCTTAATTCCTTTGTCCACTCGGCACCAGGACTTGTAATGGGACGGGCATTACTGGTTGATTTCACACAAGTATCCTGATTTATTTCCATTGGGAGATTTCTCCTGTCTCTATCATCCCTATCAGTAATTCTAACACTGGCCTTTTTGTGCTTGTTCCTTTCCTTTTCTCGCAAAAATGCAGGACTATCTTCATCTTCATTGTCAGATAAGTGTCCAGTCTTACTCCAATAAGGAACATCAATCTCCTGTATTCCACTAGCTACGGGTAAACATTTTGATGACCCTGATTTTTCAGTATGACTTCTTTGTTTGGTCTGGGTAAGACTTGTCAGTGAGTTATTAGATGCGCGTGAATGAATTCTTTCTTGTTGTTGTAGGAAACGACCTATGACCTCCCATGCCATCTCAATCTGAAACATGTTTCCTTCCAGGACACAGCATCCCGAGGAATCAAAGGTTACATTCAGCCCAATCAGGTACTGCAGCTTGTCCTTGCAAGAAGTGACAGACTCAATCAGCAGTGATACAGCGGGGTCTACTCTAGCCTGGACAGTGGAGAAAACCTGAAGAGACGCAACACATTAGGAGTCAAAGTTGAGAATTTCCAACAAAGCTTTAAAAGTTGTGAATGTCTAAATAATGAAATAAGAAAGAAACAGTAACTGACTGTTGGAGGAAGAATGTACACATCCACATCTCTACCTCCTACTTTATGCTCCTCAAGGGACATAACCTGTGCTGCAACTGAAATAATAAAATAATGAGAATTTTGAAATCTCAAATACAATCATGTTTCTTTAAAAAAAAACCCCAACACTCATAAAAAAAAGGTTTAAGTCCTATTAAATTACCTTGCTATGCTTTCAGGTTCACAAGTAATATGTTACAATTCTTTGGTTGTTTATAATACATCTAATTTTTATTCATAAGTATATATACATGTACTGCATTTAATACATATTGCCCTTAAAAATCACATCATTGCCATCGAAGAATGCCAAATAAAATGTTTAAGAAATTATTTTGTATAAAGGAGTCTGGCTGGGATGAAAATGGAATGAAGCATTGTAAATCAGGACATCCTTTTATGCATCATAGGATAAAAAAAAGAATAAACAGTGTTCAAATAATTACATTTACTAATAAGGCAATGGACTAAATATTCATGTTTTAAGTCACCGTAATATTCAACCTATACTCAGTTTAAATTTAAGATACCAGTAGCTTATTTTGATCTTCAATTGTACAAGAACTCCTTAACTGAATGCATTGTAACTACATGTGAATCAACAATGACAAAACATGTTACCATGGCTTTCCTGGAAGACAATAACTGCATCGTTGTTCATCAGTGGGAGGTAGATTTTGTTGATGGGACCCCCGCCATGTTCTGGTTTACTGAAGTACACCTTCAGATCATCTTCCAGAGTAGTTGTCCCAAGTCCTGTTACACGAATACTTGACATCTTTCACAAATCTTCTGAAAGTAGTATACTTGTGTGCTGGTAGGCCAATACAGGTCAATACTAAACCTACAAATATAAACAAAGATGAAAAAATTGAACAGTTAAATTACATCTAAGAACTGCTCTTTGGAAGGGCAAATTGATATAGTTCATTAAAGGTAAATAAACTGGTAGAAAATTGAATGACATAATTGAAATATTTGCTTTTCTGTCGTATTTCTTCAAAATATTTCAATTCTCCCCATAAAAGAGCAGTATTACAGGTTATTGTGAAGGGGTTTAAATATATTGCACCTATAACATGTATAACATAATTTAATGAATTATTCCATGGCTAATAATAACACACCAACAAAATTAACATATATAATGAGAATGAAAGAAAATTAAATGTACTTTGTAATTCTTTTCCACCTAATTTTATAAATACACAAATCTGTACATCACTACATGTGTCAGCACCATGAATTCTTTCATACATATGCGAATTTTAAGAAGGTTGATATCCTTGTATTCATCTAAACAATGAATCGAGCTTGTGGAATGACTTACCATTACTTTACTTTGATTAGAATTTTTTGGAAAATATTCCATAGTGATTACTGTTGTTTGTGTCTTGAAAATGAAAGTTGTTCACAAAGGTCAAGGGAGATATAATGTTCAATTCAATTTTCTGCATTCCGATCCCGATCTTTAACACTCTGGTCGCGTTGTTGATGCCAGATTTAATTAAATTAAATCACCTGCCATACCAACGATAAAATGAAACATATATGTACCTAGTTTATGTGATATATCATCACTACGTCGAAAATTGTTTATTTATATTTTACATCGGGCTCGCTATTCAAATTACACATGTGAACCACATGTTGATTAAAAACATCATGATTTAAAAATATTTGCTGAGACATTTACCAGTAAGTATATTTAGTTGTGTAGTTATCGACACTATGTAAAGCTTGATTAACTAGTACTCCAAAAATTTGATGCTGTTGTTTCACTAATTAAGTACGATTAACCATTAACACTTGGCTTCAAGATGAGATTTTGAGTGAGATTTTGAGAGAAACAATCTGGTTTGGACATTAATTGATGGTATTTTATAAAACATCATAATAGGTCAATAGTTTCAAACCAGGAACACAGCCTTCGATTTTTTGCAGGTTCAGCAGGCATTATAAATTTGTGTTTAACAGGTCCAGTACAATCTCCAGATTTAGCTATATAGCTTGAATAAGCTAAATAGCTTTATAAAGCTATGCAGAGTAGCTTTATTTAGCTATTTTGTCATACATTTTTCTTCAATGTGTAATTTTTTCAGTATGTATAAAAAATCGCACTTTAGTGCAGTGATAGTTTTCAACTTTGAACTGTTCTGTAAACAATGCATCTAAAGATTACTCATGACTTTGTGTCTCCTTAAGAGACTTTGCACTTAAAGTTCTAAAAGTTTTGGGGCAATTGATTCATGACCACACAGTTACTTCTTAAATGAAATATAAAGGAGGTCAGTTATGGTAAACAAGATAATTGATTGGTAATAATTCAGCACAATGAGAAGAAATCATACTTATCCACGCCTCATTGCACACAAAGTAGTGGACAGTTACCCAAACAATGGAAATATATTGTTTGCTTAAAAGTGTTCAAAAGCTGCAATGTTAAAACTATCTTTAATTAGGGTTAAGTTTTTAATGGTCAATGTTGCAAATATGATAAGCAAGTTAATTGCGATTTTTTGTCTATTTCTTATGATAATTATTTTCTTCAAAAACTGAATATAAATAGCTTTATCAAGCTATTTTGAATAGCTTAATAAAGCTATATAGCTTTTTCAAGCTATATAGCTAAATCAAGAGATTGTACTGGACCTGTTTAATAATGTCAGATTTGAGTCGGTCACAAGTAATGCCATTGATGCATTTTAACTCAAATTTAATGAAGTTTTTTTTTTTTACCAAGGTGATGGTTGTAGTGTTTAGAGATAAAACATCTGTTAGACCTTGTCACTACAACAAATGAGGGAAGATTTAAGTCTGTGGTTACTTACAACAGGTTGGGACCAATCGCCCAAATGGGATATAATAGCCTGTTCGGGATATAATAGCCCAAATGGGATATAAATTTAAAGTGCAAAAAATAAAAAATTTTGATTTTGAAATTTTTGATATAAATCCGCATTAGAATAGATGAAATGTAACAACTTTTGGTAAACAACTTTTTCTGTAACCGCAGTATTACGGAGATTGATCCCTCAGTATATCCAAAACTTTATGGGGATCAATCTTACAAACTATAGACATATAGAAAAACTTCTTAACCAAAAGTTGTCGCATTTGATACACATTAATGCGGATTTATATCAAAAATTTCAAAATCAAAATTTTTTATTCTTTGCACTTTAAATTTATATCCCATTTGGGCTATTATATCCCAAACGGGCTATTATATCCCATTTGGGCGATTGGTCCCAACCTGTACAAATTACTTAAACTGGTCAACTGCTGCAATGTTTGAGAGATTAATAATTATGCCCCAATCAATAGTAATTTTGATTTGATGTACAGGAAACTAAGGGAATAGATTATTTATTTAAGAAATGCCACAGAAAATGAAAAATACCTCTGTCAAAAGAGGTCAGCCAAAATCCTTGGGCAGTGTCCCCACAGATCAGCCTGTTGTGAAGAAGAAAAAAGTTTTCAAAGATGAGAGTTTTCCCAGAGGTGGGAGTGTCAAAACACAGGAAATCAAGGACCAATCGTCTTTGCAGGAAGTGGCAAATCCAAATGCTCAACTTTTTAAGGTAAAATATTCCCAAATATATGAGGCATATACATATATTATGAAGCTTTTAAAACCATTCACATTTAACACGATTATCCATTTTTGATGTCCATAATTTTGAACGCTGGTTTTAATTTATAAGTAGTGTTTAAGTTTGTTTTCTTGTAGGAAGTGGAGGAGGAACATAAGTCCTTACAGTCAAAGAAAAAGAAGAAGGAGGAGGCCAAGAAAGCTAAATTTCTACAGAAACCTAAAATGCCCAGTTTGGTTGACAGCTTACCTGAGGCTCACCTGCTCACTAGACAGGTATGCCTCTTTGATAATTGTTCTCACTGTTGTTTACAGACTGATTAAATTATAATTATCACCATCATCCAGCCAGCATCATTGATTATACATATTCTCTTGCTATTAATCCCATCTCAGGTGTTTCGTTCATACCCTGAATTTGTGATTCAACATTTTTTACCAGATTTGCATAGTAATGATTATGAATGCACCAGACGAGTCATAATTCTTCACATAATTGTTTTCAAATAAGATATGATGATGAATGATGATGATGATATTTATCATGTTATGTAAATTTGTACAGATCCTTGCCCCAGGAATGCTCATTTTGGGATGTGTAAAAGAGGTTCATGAATACAGCCTGAGCATTAGTTTACCTAACAATCTGACAGGCACTGTGGCCTTGACCCAGATCAGCCCCGCCTACACAGAACAGCTACAGCGTCTGAGTCAGATGTCCGAGGAGGACCTCCTGTCTGAAGACACGGTCAGTCAAACTTGTTCTAAGCTTCACACAACTTGAAAGAAGATGGCGAAACAAGCAACAATGATTTCACTCTTTTTCTAGGTGCTTAGAAACTTCAATACCATGATAAGTATTGGAGTAACTAGTAAAGTATTTAGACCACCAAGTCAATATGATAAACAATTATACACTGTGTTACTTGTGTAGAGACTGTCAGTAATTTAAGTAGCTAGTAAAGTATTAAGGCCACCAGTTCAATAGCATTAACTATAACACATTGTGTTGGATTGCAGGAGGTAGCAGACTTGCCCACCTTGTTTAAGATTGGCATGATTGTTACGTGTAAAATCCTCTCAGTTCAAAACTCCAAGCAGTCAGGGGTGAAGGTCAAACTGAGCCTGAGCCCTCAGGACATTAACAAAGATCTGACCCCAGAAGGCCTGCACAACGGAATGGTATGTATTCTACTCAACTTGCACCTTGTGATGGTCGTATTCATTTTGGAGTACAAATACTGATTATTTGCATGCTTCAGTTTCTTTGAAATATTGATTTTCATTAATGCAACCAATGCCGTAGTAAATGCATGCAATAATTTTGATGTTTTATCTAAAATTTGTAGGCAGTATTTGGAAGTATTTCCAGTGTGGAGGATAGGGGTTATGTGGTAGATCTAGGAATCAAGGGAGTTAAAGCCTTCATGAAGAGTTTGGATGCCGAGAAATATGTACAGCTTCACAATGAAGGTATAATACATGTACATGTAAGACATGTTAATATGTACATGTACATTAAGAGCTAATGTGCTAATCCACAGTATGTGTCTTATTGATAGAGGCCGCAGAGCTTGTTCCTCCACTCTTGTTGTATACATTGAATGCTTAAATTTCAATTTGGTTTTTGAATTCATTGTTTAAATTATGCAATAATACCGGTATTTTGTGTGGTCATATTATGTAACTGACATTACATGTCTATCAGAGATTGACAATAATTGGATTATTCACATCGGTGAACTATAGATTCTTTTTTTTTTTTTTGCCAAACTACTGACATGTAGTTCCAATGAACCAATTTCCAAATTTGCAGCTCACAAAGATTTGGCAGAGCAAATACTTTTGCATGTTATTCATTTGATATACAAATAATGTAAAATTTTGTATGTAAATTATTGTATACGGAGAGGGCTACATAAGTTTTAGGACTTGTGCCCAATCCCACTGTAATCATCTTACAATAAAATAAGATCAAACCAAACCACAAATAATGTATACAAGTAAATTAGAGAATGAACACCAAAACTTCTTATTATGAAAAAGTTGTTGTGGTAAATAAACAATTATCTCCCTTAAAAGAATGATCTGATATTGAAAAAACAATGTGCCATATTTTTGCCCAGGTTTTCCACTGAGAGTAGGACAACCTGTGACATGTGCCCTAAAGGTTGGGGAGGATCGAATGGAGCGGGCGGTGGGGGAGACTCGGACCATTAATGTGACCATTGATCCATCAGAGGTCGCCACCGCTCAGGTATCTGTACTATATGGTCATCAAAATGGATGAATTAGAAAATTGGAAAGAGAAGAGAAATTTCGGAAAGTCAATTTGCTGTACTGAATAAAAGAATTTAACCTGAATGTATGATGTTTTTCAATTTATATGTGTACTTGAAGTTGTGCAGATGTGATCATCTACATACATGTTTATTCAATACTTTTTAAAAATTCTTTTAAGATTAAAGATGCAATGGAAGTAAAGTTCAACTGTTTGGCTCCTGGTATGAAAGTGGCTACAAGAGTTATGAAGGTAAAATTGTTTTCTGCTTAGATGCTATTAAATTTGGGCTTTAATTGAATAAAATACTTGAAGGGAATTTAGACTTTAACAGCATAATCTATATTTGCTTCAATTTTGGAATTGATCTTTAAAGTACATTGCAAATAAAATTGAGGCCTTGTTTCATAGAAAAAATAAAGTGATTGTACCCATATTTGTACATCTGAAATCAAGGTTCATTGCTGTAAACCTCTAATTGAATTTGTTGTAGGTTTGTGAGAATGGGGGAGTTGTTGTGAAGTTCCTCTCCTTCAAAGGAAGCGTTCCTGTCACCCATCTTAGTATAAAGACTCCACATAAAGGAAACCAGGTACATGTACTACCACACTGCTGTATAAAAATATAAAGTCAGTGATACTACCACACTGCTGTATATAAAGTCTGTGATTCTCCTTGTCTTCACAAAGTCTGTGTCTTCTGCATTGTTTGCCTAATGAGATGTGTGTTCTCTTAAAATTCTCGAGTACACTAATGACAGTTATTTAAATAATTTGAATGAATCATAATACAATGAAAATAAATAAGCAGTGATATATCATAGTCATGTTGCAATATTTCTTCTTCTGATGGTGAAGGAATGTTAGTCCTATTACATACATTTAATTACATGAATCACTGTGAATCAGGTCAAGGTTGTTCAATAACAAGCCTCTTTGTGTAGATGATGGCCCGAATCCTGTATATCCAGCCCACAACAAAGTCAGTGGTTCTGACGACGTTACCCCACATTGTGGATTACAGTGGGGCCCTGGTGAAGACGTCCCTGACACAGTATGATAAAGGGGACATAATTGAGGAGGCCCGGGTCCTGTACACCGACCACAAAAGAGGAGCTTACCTCAAAATACAGGACGGAATTACTGCCCTTGCCAGTGTACGAATAACATGTCTTAATTTGAGCAATGTTGGAACATATATGAAATATAAGGGCTGAAATTTTATGTGTAAATTTGATTAAACCAAACCAAATCAATTACATGACTGATGAACATTTACATATATACACAGTCTTTATACCCCTGCAAACGAAGTTTAGGGGGGTATATTGGTTTCACCCTGTTCGTCTGTCTGTCCGTCTGTCTGTAGACGCAACTTTGTCCCCCCTATAGAATTTTTTACTACTGCATGGAACAGTCTGAAAATTTGTACATATGTTGAACACCATCTGAAGATGTGCACCTGCAATTTTTTTTAAGATCAGACAAGATTTAATGATTTTATGACAGTTTTCATTTTCCTTATTCTATATATTAACCACTGATGTTGAAAAGTAAGGGAGGTAATCCTTACAGACTTTATTAATTAATTAATAGTAAACACTCTAAAATATATTTATATTAATACATTCAGATGGAGGTTTTTTGTCTTTATTTCTTAACTTAATTTATTTTTTATAAGTATTCCATCAACTGACAATGCAAAATTTTTGTTTGTCATTGATAAATTCTTAGGAGCTAATAAGAACATCAAAGACAAGTGTGGCTGAATTCAGTTGTCCCAAGGGGGCCATTATCTGAGCCATGGTTTAGATGGAGCATGGGTTTAGGGAAAATTGATAATCTGTAAAATGGGCGGTGGTTTTGGGGTTATTTTAATACTGCTTCATGTAAACCAAAAGTTTCTATCATTATAATGAAATAAATAATATCATTATTAATAAAGAAGTTAGCTATTTTTAGAAGCTGTTTAAATTTATTAGTCAAGTAAATTGATGAAGTGACCCTATAGGGCATTAATTTAAATGAAATTCAAAATTACTGATATGATTGTAGTGTTTTGGCAATTTTAAAATTGTTTGTAATATTAAATTTTCTTTTTTTCATATTTTTACATAGTATGCTAATTATGATAATGTTTTGGGATTTTATCCAATTTAACAAGCTCATCAAAGAAAATCATAGTCCTATGGGATCAATTTTCTGATAGTGAGTTGCATTGTACCATAGGAGAAAGTGAGGAAAATTTGAAACAACTAATTGCATCTGTCAAGACTCTGATTAGAAAGATATTCAAAGTGTTATCAACAGAAGAGCATTGCTTGGCTATTTTCATTTACTGCAAAGGGAGGGGTTATTGTCACTTTGTTGGTTTTTCTTTAAAACAATGAAATAAAAATATATCACCAGATACATAAATTTGTAAATGTATTACAGTTATACATATGTATTTACAGTGAAGTTTTGAAAATTTTGATTTTAAATTTTTCTTTGTTAACTACATGTGTAATTGAGTTTTTTTAAAATTCAAGAATTTATTTTTATTTATGTGTCGCAAACCTTTATTATACAATTCAATTATTTGTCCCATTTGAAATTAGCCTTGCGGGGGTATTAGTCCCAATAGGACAGTTCTAGTTTAGATTTGCACATAATACAACAGTTCAATTCAATAAGGGGCCCTCAAGGGGCAACAAGATATAAATAGTAAATTCTTAATATTCATCTAAAGTTTTATTCACATACATGTTAAATACAAGAGAGAGAGAGAGAGAGAGAGAGAGAGAGAGAGAGAGAGAGAGAGAGAGAGAGAGAGAGAGTTGCATAATTGAAAGAAAACAAGACATGTACATGTAAATGTCATTTTAAAAAACATTTCTTGTTCCTTTTAGCTCAAGAACTTGTCAGATGAAAAAGTAACAGATTTGAAAGCTCAATTTAAACGAGACTCCGTTCACAGGTAGCATTGTTTCAAAATTTCAAGGCAAATAATTGATAATCACTTAAATGTGTTAAAGGTTCAACACAACTGTAATATTGATTAAAATATTTTTTTATTTGATAGGTGCCGTATTTTGGGAGTAGATTTAATGGACAATGTGGTTCATGTTGGAATGAAAAAGTGAGATATTCTGAAATATTAACTCTTATTTGTGTGTATCATTCATCATAGGGATTGGTGAAGTGCCTATAAATCATTTTTGTCTTTCCTTGACCTGAAAAATCAAGTTACATGAATTTTGCATATTAATGTGTCTTTTGGGTTAACACCTATACATGTATATGTAGTTCTTTTTCTAAAGGTAGGAAAGAACAACTTAACATTTTTTCTCAAACTTGAAAAAAGGAACCTTTTAGTTTAAATTTAATTTGATTGTGTATTGTTTGAATTTTTTGTAAGTACATTGTACTGTAGAAACACATATATTCATTGGGTTAAAATTTCGTTGTTTTTACACCAAATAAAATTTTATTGGAATTTAATTTCGTCATATCGTAATCTCTAAAATGTATCACGTATCAGCTTTGTATTTATGAATACTGAGGTTAAAAATTCGTCTTGGATTTAATTCCATTGATTAATACTGCGAAGGAAAATAACGAAATTAAATCCTCAACGAACATTTCTGTTTCTTCAGAAATTGAAATCTACTTTCCTTTTTTCTTATAATTTCAGGAGTTTGTTTTCCAAGTCTTTTGTCAGTTTAAAAAGTCTTCACCCAGGAGATTTATTTGAGGTATTGATTAGTTGTGTTCAGTAAGCTTTCCACTACATATATATATATATATATAATGATACAAGGGTACAAAATGATTGATGTACATTAATATTCATTCACTATAATTTAGGACAAAAATTTGCAAATTAATTATTGCAGTGTGAAGTTTTGGAATTGAAAGATAAAGGAGTCATTGTGAAATCTGGTCATATATCGGGAATTATTCCCAAAATGCATCTGGCAGACATACCATTGAAGATGCCAGAAAAACGGTTCATACCTGGTAAAAAGGTCAAATGTAGGGTGAGTATAATTATATGTCTTTAGAAGATTTCGCTCAGAATCAATAAAGTTAGTAAAAAAAAAGTAGAAAAAAAGTATAAATTGTAACCATGGATACCACATTAAATCAATGATATTTTTCATTAGCTATTACAACAGACACATGCAAATATACAATTCAAATAAAACATGTCTTTGACTTTCTATTGAAAGGTACTGAAGAATGATTTGAGCAAGAAAAGTCTAGTTCTGACAGCCAAGCGGTCCCTGGTCAACACCCAGCTCCCCCTACTGACCGACCTTTCACAGCTGGAGGCGGGTCTACAGACCGAGGGCTACGTCATCAAGACCTACAGTAAAGGAGTCCTAGTCGGCTTCTACGCCAATGTCAAGGTCAGATTCAATTTTTAGGTACATGTACGGTGTAGATTCCGAGTATTATTTATGATTATAATATGCAATGTTATTGGCTAGACATACCGGTAAATAGTTTTAAATGTTGTTGAAATAGATTGATTTTGTGAGTCATTGAAACTCAATAATTCAAAACAATGAAAGAAAGAACCAAATGATATAAAAGTACCCTTGTATGAAGATACTAATTTATTAGAGAAAATGTCATATTTTTTTGTAGGGATTTGTACCAAAGAAAGAGCTGAGCACGGAGGAGATAGCTCACCCAGAGAAGGTGTTTTACACCGGTCAGGTGGTCAAGTGTAGAGTGCTGACCTGGAACCTGGATAAAGGAACCGTAACTCTGTCCTTCAAGGTATCCTATGTCATCTACTAAAAAAAACCCCCACTCTTGTTTAATCATACTTTGTTTACTAGTACGTATGAAATTATTCTAAATTTTTCACAGTCAGATGATTGGAAGCAGCATGGATCAAAATTAGCAAATGTGCCAGAGGACTTTCAGATTGGAAAGGTCAGTTTATATAAATATTAAATTTTTACTGTTATTTTCTTTTAGCATCTATTTACATTTCATATTGTTGAATAAACAAACATTTATTTGATATACAGTGGATTTTTGCAGTGATCTATGTCTTTACATACATGTATTCCCAATATTTCATTTAGAGTGTAGATTGTAAAGTGACAGAGAAAAGGAAGACAGGATTGGATGTAGTCTTAAAACCATCAGGAGTGTCCGCCTTTTTACCCAGGATTCACTTGTCTGATTCCCTAGCAACCTGTGACCTCATGATGGAAGTTACAGATGTTGGCAGTGTTCTAAAAAACTGTGTTTATTTTAGTAGATCCAATGTCTTGGTATCCTTAAAATTGTGTGAAATATGAAAGTGAATTTTGGTTCAATTACAAATATACATGTATGGAATCATTTTAACAGTACATGTATTCATTTTTCAGCAATGTATTTTGTACTGAAAGAATGTACTTTTTTGAAGGTATTTTTGTGACATTTTAGTATTGTTGTACTGGTGTATGAAGATAAATTCTTTAACTAAAATTAAAGATATTAAGTAAACGAAAGACCATCATGGATTACTGCAGAGAGAATGCTGTTGTTACAAATGTCACAGATTTGAAGGTACAGTTATTTATATATCTGGAACAGTTACGGTTTAATTCTAGGTACTTGTGGATTTACATCACTTATCATTGATATTTGTATCCAAAAATAATGTCCTTTTTGAAGACAGACTCTAAACGAAATGGAAATTGGACAAAATCAGTCAAAATTAGTTTTTCAGTATCAATTTGCTAAAAACTAAAAAAAGTTGCCTTTTATACATTATCAAATTGTATACACGTTAATGTAGTTGTATGTGAATGTTGTTACTGTTTGATGCCAGTTTTGCTTAATGGTTTTATTTGTTTGTGTTTTTGTCTATAGGATGGCATGTTGATTCCTGGTACTGTAAAATCCATCCATTCCCGGTTTGGCATCTTTGTAGAACTTCCATCAGGACTGGTCGGACTGGCCCCAAACAGGGTGAGTTTTAGCGAACATTAGTATGTAGTCCTAGGGACTCGAGAATTTAATTTGCTTTATCTGTGATATCACTATATCCATGTTTGTACTAAAAAAGTTTTACTGTACAAAGAAACTACAGAAACAAACATTTTGTACTTCTGCTTCTATGTACCACACACATTGAATTTCCCATTTTTAAGTTTCTTAATGAAAATTATAAATTTAAATACATTGTATAATGCTGAATTTCTGTTACAGTTTGTGTCAGATAGACAGTGGCAGAAAGCCAAGGAGCAATACCACATAGGTCAGGCGGTGATTGCCAGAATCCTCCAGTCTAACCGCGACGACAACAAATGTCTGGTGTCACTCAGAATGCAGGAGTGTTACCAAGGCAACACGGAGGTTGACCTGGTGGAAGACTATTTGATGGCTCTAGACAAGATAGGTATGCACAATGTTGGGCGGTGTTTTTTATTAAGTGAATAGATGTTCACTTGACATCTTTGGACTTGCTTCTAAATGACAGACAATTCTTGCACTCAGATAATTATGATTCTTTTAAAAGTGCATGACTTTTATTTTAGAAAATATGCTTAGAATAGCGTGCAAATACTGAAGATGTCATCATCTTTAGAACATGAAACATTTACTGAAAAGCTTTTTTCCATTACACTTTGTTCTTCTTGTAGAAGGCCAGAAATCCAGGTTTCCATCAGGCGTCAAAATTGGCGGAGTGTACAAAGCAAGCCTTGTGGGTAGAAGTGATGACAAAATGATTTACAAAATGGCTGACTCTGGAATCTCAGTTTCTTGTCCACTGGATCTCATGGATGGTAAGAAAAGTAATATGTCTGATAGTAAAAGCTGTTAAGTTAGCTAATAGTGTACTTTTAATAATCCCCCATTTGTGACTCCTACAATTTGTTGTGGAAGAGGTATAGAATTGCTAACTGTTTAATATCATATCTTGAGAAACATTATCTGATATTGACTCACATTTTATATGGAAGTTAAAAATACATGTATACCACAAATAATGAGTTAATTTTACTTGATGTATTGACAAGTTCAAGAAAAGACCTTTCTCAATATATTTTGATGAGGTGTATGCATTTAAATTTCAACACATTTGAAAAACATTTCCTGTATCCCAAGAATACTCCCCTTAGCAGTGCTCTGGTTTTGTTAATGGTAATTTTCATTCAAGTTTATAGTGTTGGGATATTTATTCAACCCTCTGACAGACGTTGTATACACAAAGACTTCTAGAAATTGAACTAAGATAACACATTACAGCTCTTAAAATACTGAAGGAGGAATGTACTGTTCACAATTTATAAATATAAATGTACATGTATGTCCTGTACGTCAATTTTAAATGGAGTTATCTTGTAGAGGAGGATGAAACAGATAATAACAACTCGTTGGAGGTCGCAGTTCTGAATTTCAATGTCAAGGACAACAGTATCAGTGTTGTGGCCAAGCAAGATATAGTGAACGCCATCAAAGGGAAATCTAAAGCCAAGGTCAATATCTTTGAATTGCATGTACCTTTTTATTACAGTAAAACACGGTTATAGCGAATACGCTTAAAATGAATTGACGCTTTCAGCAAAGTGATTTCATTCCCCGTGACTTTATTACATGATGTAAAATTGACGGATATAATGAACTACGCTTATAATGAAGCAAAATCGCCCTTCCCTGGCACTTCGTTATAAGCATGTTTTACTGTAAATATTTACATGTTTACATACGACGGTTCATGTATAATGTTAACAAGAAATGATGTCTGTATGGAGAAAAAAAGATGACTGTTTCATTTATTTGTCTGTTTCTAGGGTAAAGTGAACCAGAAAGTTGAAGGAAAAGCTTTAATGGTGTGTGATGAAGTTACCGTGGTGATTCTACAGGGGCCACTTGAGGGGCAGCTAGCCCATGTCCCTACAAGAAAGGTAAAGGATAAATGAGATCTTGAAGTGTAAACTGCATGTAAATCAGTCACCAAAGTGTACTAAAAATGTTAATTTGCTTCAGAATTAGTTAAACTTGCTAGTAAAGAAACATTTGATAGAAAGTTAATGTTACATGTATAAGAAATGAATCATTATGCTCCTGACCAGGATTCCTTCAAAGAAAATTAATCTTAGAAATTGTTTATAACAAAATTTATATTTAACACGATCACATGACAACAATCAGCATATTATATGCTTTAATAGGAAAAATACAATATTATAATAAATTGTTTCATTTATATCTTAATAACTTTTTCTTCTTAGCATTTGAATGATGTCCTCAGCCATACATTTTCAACAGGACAAGATGTCATGATCTTTGTTAAAAAGTGGGTAAATTTTACAAGATATCTATTCACTGATGATTTTAATTTATCAATGATTCATTTATTTAAAATTTCAAAATCTCAGTTTCTTTCAAGTAGAGGTTTATTACATTTTTTTTGATTTTTCAGATTTTTAAAATATAATGTTGACAGTATTAATATAACATAGAAAGGTTAATTGAGTTTTAATTATTTTTTTATCAGAGTTGTAAATGGTCACATTGTTGGCGTACCAAACTACCCAACAAGTCGGACAAATCATCAGACAGTAGAGGGATTAGACATAGAAGATGGCAAGTTCTTATCATTTCAAAATTTTTTGTACTTATTGGTGTGGTCTCAAGAAAACAAAAAGTTTAGTTGCATCATACATGTATTTTAAAGCTGTAGTGAGATTGTTTGCAATGTTTTATTTTTATGTTTCAATTTCAAATCAACATCATATAGGAAACTGTATTGTAAGAATTAATTGGCTTTTCATTGCTACTAGGACCTGTGCTTGAGTGACCAAACTTTTCCTTCATATGCATGCATGTACATGCATTTTATAATAAAGTTTCCTGCAATTCATGCCTCTCATGGTCATAGATCCCCATTGACCAAAAAGGCCAGAGTAATAGAATGCATTATTTTGAATATAGAATAAAAATCAGATACATTGTATGTCACATAAAAAAAAAATTGATTTCACAGTGTTCAGTTGTACATTTTCAACAGTTTTGAGAAGTTAATATAATTATACATTGTAACTACTTTTTTATTCAGGAAAATTTAACCTTGATCCAGGCAACGTGGTTGAAGGTCGTCTACAGAAATTGAAAAAGCGGTCTGGGATTTTGGTTAATTTAGTGGGCGGGGCCAAGGGTGTGGTGTGTTTGACGGATCTCTATGATGATTACCAGAATGATCCGCTATCTAACTATCATCAGGGCCAGCATCTGAAATGTTACGTGATCGATCTAGGGCCCAAACAAACCTATCAGTTGTCACTCAGAAGATCAAGGTTAGAATGGTCCTATTATCTAATACTCTGTTATTTGACAAAGTTTTACACGTAGGTGAAATCTGTCACATATTTTCTTTAATGTAATGAGTCAATACCTTTTTCTGTGATAAAAGAACCCTTAATCCAAGAAAATTTTACCTTCATTCTTGTAGTACCGGTAAATGAACTAGTACATTTGTATTAACACATTCATATGATTATTACTACATGTATTATGAATTGTTGTTCTAAAAATACATGTACATTTTTATACTTTTTATATATACATATTTATATTCTGAAAGAAAATGGTAACCTGTGAGACATCATCACTCATGGTTTACATTTTATATGTGTAAAAATGATTTCAGGGTGTTTAATGACAAATCAGATGTAAAGGACCCAGAAGTCCTTGGGATGAAGTCACTGAAAATCGGACAGGAGCTCAGGGGCTACATCGTCAAGAAGACAAGCTCCGACCTCTTGGTCAGGTAAGTGGTACAGGTAGACATATAGCTGTAGCTGTCTTTTAGTATCTTCTCTTCTTTTGTTGAATGGTTATATACACTTCCATTTTACATCAAGCACTGAAAGCTCTCTTGTATGATTTTTGTAGAACTGTATACAGGGTTATTTTCGCCCCGTGTAATTTTCGCCCCTCTACACTTGCAAACAGTTTTGCTTTGTCTTTAATTTGCCCAGACACGGTATGTTTAAAGAGAAATAATTTGAAACACCAAAATTCGCCCAGTCGTAAATTCGCCTGCTGACAACAAGGGTGAAGGGGCGAAAATAAAACGGGAGTGAATATTTCCCTGTACACAGTATTTCTCATACCTATATTGGATTAAACATATAAATAAAATTGACTTTAAACAAAGTTCTGTCAACTTTATACTTGGTTCTCATCAGCATAATTGTATTACATGTATACAGGTGTTTTTTGTTGTTTTAGGATAGGCAGAGACCTGTTTGGGACAATAGATGGGGCTGACTTCTCTCATATTGATAGAAGAACAAAAAGGCTATTATTCAATGCTAAAATTGTGATATCCGCTAAGGTCATTGGGTAGGGACTTTATTGTTGATTGAAAATATTTTTGCATTATTATCACACATATATCTCCATTTTTGAATGCGAACATGAACAAAATTAGCTTTTGATATACACAGATTTTTTTTACACCTTTTAATCAATTTCTATAAATTTATGGAATGCATTTTGTAGCTTGGATGAAGATAAGGTTCATCTGAAATTTCTTTCATACAAAGAGGAGGAATCAGGAAGAAAAGCTATCAAAAGGCAGCACAGTGTGGAATCTGTTAACAGCGAGGAAGAGTCAAAGTCAAAACCTGATGTAAAATCTAAAGACAAACAGAAAGCTGAGGAAACTCAGGAGACAACTAAGAAAAAGAGGAAGAAGATTGTTGATAAAAAAAATAGTGATAAGGAACAGTCAAAAGAGTTGTCTAATGAACCAACAACTGGCAGTCATAACAGCACAGACGAGGTGTGTAAAAAAAAACCCTCAATTAAATGCTATCAAGATGTGTTAATATTCACAAGTTGATACTTGAAGAACCATGAGTTGTACCTAATTTTATGCTCAGTTCTAAAAAAACCTGTATTTTATATACCACATTTCTTGCTCATTTTAAGTGAACACAAACCAAAATAAGAGTATTGTTTACATTTTTGATGATCTCTTTAGTTGCCCCGTCTGAAGATTGACCACGCCTTCTCCTGGGATGCAGACCTGACCCTACCTCCAAAAGAAAATATAGAAAACAGTTCAGATGAATCAGACTTGGAGGAAACTCAGGTTAGAGGGCTGATGGAGATACCATGAAGCCAATGAAAATTCTACAAATTATATCATACACTTGCATTTTTTTCCTATTTGACATTGAAGGGCAGATCTTGTTTTACAAAATTACTAAGGAATTAAAACTCTTCAGTTTGCAGAGCATAAAATATGTTTTTTCTTTCAGAAGAAAACGAAGAAAAGCAAGAAAGATATGACAAAAGAAGAAATCATGCTATTTGAGGTAAGTGAATACAGACTTGTTTGAAATTTAAAAAAGGAATAATGAAATTAGATTGAGACCAGGATAATGCATATTTGGTCTACTAGCTCATACATTTTAGAAAAATAACTTTTAAGAATATATTAACATTACTTAAGTTAAAGGTGCATTGAAATTTACAAATGTTTCCTGAACCATGTTTATAGCTACCTACCGGTAATTGATATGATCGATCCTTTACAAATTTTTGACACCATTTTATTTTCCAATCGTTGCAGTTTGAGAAGAGACAGTTAGAGGGGTCGGTGCGTCCTGAGAAGACGGAGGACTTTGACCGAATGGTGCTCCAGTCTCCGGACAGCTCCCTGGTCTGGATCAGGTACATGGCTCACCATCTGGAGTCCTCTGAGATCGAGAAAGCTCAGGCCGTGGCAGAGAGGGCCCTCAAGACCATTTCGTTCAGGTAACGCCAAAACTGTTTGATGATGAGAATGTCATGAGATTTACATACACATATTTTTTTGTTTACATATAATTTTGTTCATGTATACTGTAGAAGCAGAGATTTTGAAGGGATAATATATTTTTGATATATAAAAAGGTATGTTGGTGTTATTAAAAACAAGTAGCTGTATTGCATATTTTTTTAGGGGGGGGGGTGATTTTATTGATAAATGTTAACAAACAATTTTTTTCTAACAAATATTTCTTCATGTATGGAACTTTTGAAGGTCACTAGGTAGAGGATATTTGTGATGGAATCTGTATAAGTTATTATTTATAATTAAGAAAAATGGCCAATATGTATGTGTACACGTTCATTTACATATTGTATATACAGCTGAAGTCACAGCATATATTTATTCATTATAAAATGTTTATAATATTATACAATTTATACAATTATACAATTTGTTTTAAAGTGATGGATTGAATGAATGAAAATGTAGTGCTTTTTGAGATTAGATTATATTTCTACAGTATGGTTAAATTCTCATTTTTCAACTTCAGAGAAGAACAGGAGAGGTTGAACGTATGGGTGGCCTACCTGAATCTGGAGAATATGTATGGGACGCCCGCTCAGCTTCAGAAAGTCTTAGAAAGAGCCATCCAACAGAATGAACCACTCAATGTCTACCAGCAACTCGTCAACATCTACGTCAAGTCAGGAAAACTGGAGGTTAGTTGTCTGCCATTGTTAGATTTACATGCATGTAATTGTAAATAGTAATAGCCTACCTACAAATTGACATTTCTTCCTGAACCTGCTTTAAAACAAACACTTATATTTAAATAATTTACGAAATGCATGAATATCTTTGCAGGAGGCAGAGCAACTGTACAACAAAATGGTGAAGAAACACAGTTCTAATAAATCTGTGTGGCTTGGATTTGGGGATTTCTTCTTCAGGAATGGAAGAGTTGATTCAGCAAGGAAACTGCTACAGAGGAGCCTGAACTCGCTGGAAAAAAGGGACCGTGAGTAGAATTATTGACAGGGAATTTTGCTGAAGCGTCATCAAATTATTTACTAAAACTCTTACTTAAGTATTTAAGTACACTAACTCTTAAAGAATCAAATGTACTTTCGAGTAAAATAATTAAAATTGATTGAACAATTACAGAAACATCTTCTATTGAAAATTAGGAGATGCAAAAATAATACAGTGCAATTTATATGGAAATTGTGATGGCTTGTTTATGAGGGCACCTCATTTTTGAAAAACAGACATATTTTAATGGACTTGTTTGAATTTATTACAATCACATCTTTAATGATTAGATGTGGACACAATATCCAAGTTTGCTCAGATGGAATTTAAGTATGGTGAAGCAGAGAGAGGGAAGACCATGTTTGAGAACATCCTGGTGAACTACCCCCGGAGGACAGACCTGTGGTCAGTGTACATTGACATGGTGGTCAAGTCCGGCGACCTAGAGGGGGCAAGGTAAATAAAAACCTGCACCCCTAGTGTGTACATAAAAGCTCATGTACTTAAATGATGGTACTGTAGACTTAGAGGGGGTGAGGTAAATCAAAACGTGCAGCCCCAGTGTGAATATAATATCTCATGTACATGTACTTAAATGGTAATACAGTACTGTATAAAGGGTCATATTTTGTGTTGGAAAATAAAATAAGAACGCTAAGTTCCTCAAACATGTTTTACAAAATAGGGGTTCACGTAAAACATAGCATGACAAATGTGACGTAACAGGGGTAATCTCAAAATACATGATCAATATTATTACAATCCAGTTTTAAATCCAACCTGAAAAAAGTTTGAACTTAAAGGTACCTCACTACACCCAGAATTATACTTTTTAAGACACTACGTCACAAGATGGCGATTTGAATGTTTTGTTAAACTGTTTATATCGTTCGATTCGGTTGTATATTGTCGTAGCTCAGTGGTTAAAGTATTGGGCTTCTGAACCGCAGATCATGCGTTTGAATCTGCCTGAAGCTTTTGTTCATGTTTACTGAATTAAATTTCATCCAAAATTGCACATTTTTTTGCCTATTTGACTTAAATACTTCTTATCCATTATGATATCTATCATAATCAAGTAATTTTCTGCTGATTTGAGAAAATATTTCAAGGTGTAGTGAGCCACCTTAAGGAGAAATTCTGTGAAGGTATTAACCATAGCGTGAATTTTGTCTAGCAGAAATTGATTTTCAACAAGTTAAAATAAGTTTGCTTTTACTTAATATGTATCGAATAATGTATTATTTGTTCATATCAATCCCTCATAGGTTGCTCTTTGAACGAGTCATCAACCTTCAGATGGCCATGAAGAAAATGAAGTTCTTTTTCAAGAAGTTTTTAGACTTTGAGGAGAAACATGGAGATGAGTCGAGTGTGGCAGCTGTGAAACAAAAGGCTCAGGAATATGTGGACTCGCACTGACATAGACTCCAGGGCTGGTCATATGAACTAAAGGGATATGGTAGTAATGGAGAGAAGGCTTTTTAATGATCGGAAAAGTGCATGTACATTCAGACAGCTAGAATATCATATTTTGTTTGTCAACTGAATTACCATACATTCATGTATGTATATGTTTGATGATGTTTTAAAACTCTGACTCTCTTCATTTATTATGAAGTACACATTTATAAGGAGTATCTTCATAAGGAAGGGATTGTAATAAATAACTTAAATATCATATTTTGATATTTATTTCTAATTTTGTTTAGATGATGTTGTTATAGAATGTTAATGAAAATAAATGTATGGTAAATGAAGATTAGATAGTATTCCATATTTTTTTGTTGTCAGCTTTGTCATACTAAATGAGACCCTGTCCAAAATCGACCATTGACAATTTTAGCTCATCGAGACAAAGTGAAGGGGGGGGGGGGGGGGGAGCTTATGTTATTTACCTGGCATCGGCATCCAGACCTGGTTAAAGTTTTTGAAGCAGGTCCTGTATCTAAGTTATTACTTGTCCTATCTTCACAAAATTGCATGGACGCTGGATGAGGTTAAGGGTTTTTTTGGAGCTGATTTAAAAAGTTTTTGGAGTAGGTGCCCTTTGATAGACAAATATTAATTAATATTGGTTCAATCTTTACCAAATCTGGATATATGATGGATCTTGTGATACTGATGCACTTCACAATCTGAGCCATAGGTTTCGGATGCTGGAGGAGGTTAAGGTTTTTTGAGCAGCAATTTTTTTATTTATTTATTTAAAAAATAGTACTTAATTATTCAAACTTGCATGGGTAAATGAATCCCAGAGGTATCTTCAGATAGTGATCTTGGTTATCAAGATGCTTAGGCAGGTATAAGATTTTATAACAACTCAAATTGTGTTAGGGTCTTGGAGCTGGTTACAAAATAAAGTAAATTCTGTTCATACATAGTCAGACCGAAACAGTTAATATAACTATGGATTTGTAAAACATGTAAAAAGAGGTAGCTTCAGATAAAGAGATTGATCTTGATGCTGGAGCAGGTGTTTTTTGAAGATTAGAATCTAATTTTATATGTGCATGTATATTTCAAAACAATCACACTCAAATTAGTCTAGAAATATAAACACAAATTAAAATTAACAATAAAAAGTACATGTATTTGAATAATTTTACATGTATATTAAGTAAGTTTTGATTGTTACTTCTAATTAATCTATATTTTTTAAAAAGTGATCCAGGTACATAAGAATAGTTTATATCTGGTAGAAAAGATGACATGGAATATATTATTTTTTTAATCAGTCCGTCTCTTCGTATGACCTCGCTGGAAGTAATATGACTTCATACGTCAAAAGAAGAACTTTTTTTTTCACGTTTAACCGATTGGACGCAGAGCAAAGCTTTGAACAAGCAGGATATTTCATGCAATAATATGTAATAAATTTATAAAATTTTAATATACAATGTATTATTTAGTGCCTGCAATCAGTGATTTTGAATATGATAGAAATTTAATAATTTTTGCAACATTGAAATATGAAAATCAATTTTTTATGCATTTTTTTCATTATCATCAAATTAAAAATCACGAATGACAGTTGTATGCATATGTAAATCTGTACAAAATAAACATATAAAAGTAAAATTAAAATTTTCAATTACGTATGCCATTTTAAAACATCTTATCGGCATATTGTCCTACATAATTGGTCTCAAACAAAAACAGTGAATTCTAACAAAGCTAAGTTTTCTTCACTGGAACAAACACTGGATCAAACACGATTTATTACGAAAAACTTGTGCAACTGAGATTTCCTTCCTCATATTTGTTAATCATACTTTAAGACAAGCTTGGTGCAGTATCCATAACAACAGATCAATCCTATCAGAGACTCAAATATTCTGAATGTTTAATAAAAACTCCATAATAATGGAACAATTCAAAATCAATGTATTATACTGATTTTATATTTTTTTATTAATAAATTGTAGTCAGCAAACTACGGAAGCGTATTAGTGCCACGTTGTATTTTTTTCTTTAAAATTCCAACTTTAAAGTTGGAAATTCCAACTTTAATCTTTGGAATTTCCAACTTTAAAGTTGATTTTCCAATGTTCATATTGGAATTAGATGTGTCATCGCTTCACTGTGAATATTGTCTTAACATACATGCTTCATTAGTGTAGCTGTCTCGGTATCTATGGATGCGATGTGTTTCCTCCTTATAACTAAACATGGTTTTATCTAACAAGACATGTAACACTATCGCGTAAATAACCCTTCTTGTGTTCAACAGTTTATGAATACCAGATTTTGGATTGATCGATGTTTGTTTTATTCTCAAGACAAATATCAAAAATATATACTTGCATCGGACTTTTAGACAACAATAACTATTTTATATCAAGAAAATGTGTTACATAAAAATTTTAATAATGAAAAACAAGAATTGTTGACAACATAGTAAAGAACCGCTCAAATCTTCAATTTTTTCCCATTAAAAAATATTTGAATTGAGAAAACTCTACGACTGGACAAAAATGTTTGAAGAGGGTGATATCTTCAAGAAAATTTTTTTTTCAGCCGTGAGGTATGCCGGTCCATTAAACTCGTAAATTAAGCAACTTTTCTCTTGTTAGAATACTAGTACCGTATTTAACAATTTATTATTAGAAGAAAACGTAAATTTATACATCCTGGAGTGTTTTTATTTACTTAGATCCGATATCTGTATTTAAAACAATTTTAATTTCTACTCCCGAACCAGTTCTTTTATATGCTTAAAAGTAATATGAAAATATATCGGTTTCGGATAATGCTCCTTCCAAAATCTATGAAGACTTATCTTTGCATTTTGTAACATCGAATTAACATTCAGGGTTAATGCATACAATTATAATGGAAATTACATTTAATCAGTAAAACTTGAAAACCAACCTTTATAAAAACATCATGCATAACACAATATGCATTATATAAATATATAATATTCCAATTTTATTAATTAGCTTTTACCATATAGTAGGTCTAAATATTTCTTTAATTTTTTGTTGCTAGAATGATTGAACAAATAAATATAACAATGTGTGGTTTAATAATTGTCCCATAAACGTGACTTGGGCTTCAAAGTTTATGTTTAACACACACACACACACGCGCGCACACACACACACACACACACACACACACACACACACAACTTCTTTGGGTCACTATTTTTTCTCCTATTTTCAAAATTTCGGCCCTTCACATTTGGTACATGTAATTGTTTAAATGAACCTTTCTTTGCATGTAAGGATGTATACATTCACCCCGTTCGCTGGCGTGGGCTATGTATTTTTTCTGCAATGCCATAGAAAAATTAACCATTATCAGTTTTCTTCATAAATGAAGGAAATATTTTGTGAATATCAAATTATATATGCTGGATCAGAATCGATATGTTTTATTTAAAATTGTTTTATAAATTCATTTGTAACAATTTCCCCCTATAATATGTTCATCTCGCATTTGATTAATTATGATATTTTAAAAATAAAAATATCAAATTCTACTTTTTCATTGAAATATCAAGTTCTTACCAGAAAAAATAGCAACAATTAAATTGATCAAAGGAAGGACTGGGTGCATTACTTTATTATTTATGGTGTCCATCCTTGCACTTGTAAGATCTTTGTACCGGACAGACTATGGATAATAAATCACAAATATTACCATCGCATGTTAAATGTTTTCTTACGTAAGAGGTCAAGGACTTTTTGCTTATTGCTTAATGGATTCATCATTAAAAGATGAAAAACAAAAAGCGACGCATATGCATATATCTTGCACTGCTTGTTACTAAAATATACATGATCCAGTTCTAGCCGGAAAAAGTTAAATAACCCGCTAATGCAGGTCAGGTATTTTTTCTTTCTGCAATTTCGCTACCATGAATCACCCATTAAGCATTTTATTGTTTAATTATCGCTCAACGAAACTTGCATTAATTAATGCCATAATCCAGGAAAGCAATCTCTCTGAAATTGAACATTTTGAGTATTAAGTTTTTGTTGGTAGACATTTATTATAATTTTGTACATTGATTATTTATTATCGTTCTCGTTTAGCATGGTAGGTTTGTTAACCAGACCTACCAGTTAATTGTTTCGGTTAATTAAAGTGTCTTTAAAATAGATTATCATATTAATTTTTTGATGGTAAACATATATTTACTTTAGTACTTTGATTATTTATCGTTCTCGTTTCTAGTGCGGCATGAACCAGACCTACCAGTCGTGTTGTTTCCATAAATTAAAGTGTATTTGAGATTGTCATGTTTGATATACATAATTTAATATGATTACAAATGTTGAAGCAAAACTAAGTCATATGCTACAATATAGTATATATTTCATTTTTCCTTCAATTACACTGTAAAAAACGATTTTTGGTTTAGAATTAAAAACCGAACCTGAATTAAAATGTTTGCATTAGAACGAGATCGTATCTCAATATTACAATTTATTGTCTCGTAATTGCGAGAGAAGAGAAGTATGGTGCATTAACAAGATGCATATATATTTAGCAATATTCATTTAACGTCTTTGTAAAATACCATTTAAAGATTACAAGGACAATCATAAATAATTTTTCATTGAAATAGAAAATATGCAGTGCTGATTGTCCTATTTGCCGCGGTCGTCAAGCTTTCCCACTTTGGAGTCGTTGCATACCATAACAATTATTTAAAAATTTCATTGTTAACCCTGTTATATATTAAACCCTTTCATATTTATCCACAGTACAATTTATTCACATTTTGCAAAAAATATCACTTAATTTGTGTTTTTCAGTTAACAGGAAAATAATTAAGGCATGTAAAGTACATATAAACGGAAAAACCCCCACTGATTAATTATTCTATTTCCACGCGTGTCTATGCCTCGCGCATAAGATAATTATCTACATCTCAACCGATGCTTTTCCATATTATAAAAAATAACGTTTTGTAAACTAAAAAAAAAAAAAAGAAGAAGAAGAAAAATCCGATTTATCTTAAAATACAATTATATATCCTGTCCGCTTCAATAAAAAGGATCGTTTTAAATTTTTAGATTGCAGTTCGTAGATGGATTTAAATGATTGTATATCCCCCCCCCGCCCCCCAAATTGAATTATGTGGGCAGCTTTGAGTACAAATAGCAAATCATGTTTATAAAAATGCAAGTTCTTATTTACATACTTGTAATAGTCTCTGACTTTAAAGTAAATTATTACTTAGTATAATATCTGCTTTTTTAGAAATGCACAGAGAACTGAAAATATAAATCATCTGCGTGGTTTTTTTTCAACATTTAAATATAGCTGTTAAAACAGATACCCCCTCCCGCTCTTTCCCTATTTTAATCGTGCAGGGAATGAAAGTCCATAGTACCCATCAAAGCACAATAGAAAATGTGTACATCAATCAATCTACCGAACTAACTGCGTTGACGATAATTTCAAATTTTATTTTTTGTTTCGTTTTAAACTTTATATAATTGCGTTAGAAATAGTCAGAGACTTTTCTAAAATTAGGGTTTTTTTTCTTCAAGTTTTTTGCTCTTAATTTTATTATATGTGGTAAAATTTAATTTATGCATTTAAACAGGATGTTTCTATTATTACATTACGTAGATAATAAAGATAAAACTCACTGACAAGTGCCCATGAACTTATTTTGGAATGTTTGAAGTAAATGGGAGGGATATTTTATATAGGAATTTTATTTTATTTTTATTCTAAATCATTTTTACCAAATACGATTTTCAACATGAAACACTTTATAAAGAAACAAGAGGCTAATAGGCCTAAACGGTCACCTGAGTACCATAGCCCATACACAAAATTGTCGAGGAGTCTCATAAATGCATTTAAGTGAGTTTCATAATGGATTAAAATATTATAATAATGTAATGACATCCACCTCCCTGCCTGAAATCTTTTGGAAAGGACTCTTAACCCTATAGTTTAGCACAAGACTTGAAGCTCTTAACAGAGTGTATGACATACTATAGAAGAGGTGCCCAGATTCCATTCAATTTATTTATCCCATGTATGTTAACTTACAAAATAGGTTTTATGTTTATATGTTTTCATAGATAAACTAAAACAAGGTGGCTTGTATACTACTTATTACTTTACTATTAACAAGTCTATTTGTTTATCTTAAAAAATTTAAAAACTGTTTTTGTTTCAAATGATAAAAATATTTGCATAACTATTTTGATCATACAACTTTATAATTACATTCTGATTGATTTAATATGAATTTAAATATGAACAAGCCAAGGAAGATTAACTCCATTATGAAGAAGCAAGGGAAGATAACTCCATTAACTGTTATAATCCTCTTCCCTGAACTCTTTTCAAATGCTTTCACAATATTTTATCAATAACTTTGTTGGAGAGCTTCATTATTTTTCTATATTCAATGATTAATTGGTAAATATGAACAAGCTAAGGAAGATAACTCCATTAGAAAGAAGCAAGGGAAAATAACTCCATTAACTGTTTAACCCCCCCCCCCCCCACCTTTCAACTCTGTCCAAATGCTCTCCAAATGCTAGGTCCTGAACCCTGACTTAGGGGTCATGAATTTCACAATTTAGGTAGAGGAGTTCATAACCATGCATTCAGTTTTTTGCCCACATGTGTGGGAGTAAAGATTTTTAAGATTTAATACGTTTTTACTATATGGCTATATTGGCCCCACCCAAGGGCCTAAACCCCTGTCCCAGGGGTCATGAATTTCAAAATTTAGGTAGAAGAATTCATGGACATCATATCCATGCATTTTTCCACAAATATATACGGGAGTATAGAAGAAGATTTTCTAAGATTTAATATATTTTTACTATATGGCCATATTGGCCCCACCCTAGGGCCTAAACACCTGTCTCAGGGGTCATAAATTTCACGATTTAGGTAGAAGACTTCATGGACATCATAACCATGCGTTTAGTTTTTCACAAATATATATGGGAGTAGAGAAGGTGATTTTCTAAGATTTAATACATTTTTACTTTATGGCCATATTGGCCCCACCCTAGGGCCTAAACACCTGTCTCAGGGGTCATAAATTTCACGATTTACATGTAGGTAGAAGACTTCATGGACATCATAACCATGCGTTTAGTTTTTCACAAATATATATGGGAGTAGAGAAGGTGGTTTTCTAAGATTTAATACATTTTTACTATATGGCCATATTGGCCCAACCCTAGAGCCTGAACCCCTGACCCAGAGACCATAAATTTCACAATTTCGGTAAAGGGCTTCATGGATATCATATCCATGCATTCAATTTTTAACAAATATCTATGGGAGTAGAGAAGAAGATTTTCTAAGATTTAATACATTTTTACAATATGGCCATATTGGCCCCACCCTAGAACCTGAACCCCTGACCCAGAGACCATAAATTTCACAATTTTGGTAGAAGAATTCATGGACATCATATCCATGTATTTAGTTTTTAACAAATATATATGGGAGTAGAGAAGAAGATTTTCTAAGATTTAATACATTTTTACTATATGGCCATATTGGCCCCACCCTAGAGCCTGAACCCCTGACCCAGAGACCATAAATTTCACTATTTTGGTAAAGGGCTTCATGGACATCATAACCATGTATTTAGTTTTTAACAAATATCTATGGGAGTGGAGAAGAAGATTTTCTAAGATTTAATACATTTTTACTATATGACCATATTGGCCCCACCCTAGAGCCTGAACCCCTGACCCAGGGGCCATGAATTTCACAATTTTGGTAGAGGGCTTCATGGACATCATAACCATGCAATCAGGTTTTTCCTCACATGTGTGGGAGTAGAGAAGAAGATTTATGAAAATTTGGTTGTTTTTGCATATTTGGCCCCACAAATGGCACTCTGGGGATGGTAGAGCCACCAATTTCACAATTTACATTCCTCTTACCATAGAGATCCTTCACACCAAAAATGGAAACAGTTGGCCTTGTAGTTTTTAAGTAGAAGTTAAAAATGTAAATTGTTAACGCACGACGCACGACGACGGACGAAAACAGATAGCAATAGGTCACCTGAGTTTACTCAGGTGACCTAAAAACATTTACGTACTAAAAAGGCAGATGGTTATGAAATTATCATTTTGCGTTTATACTTACATATGGAATAGGATAGAGTTAACCATTATAAAGGCAAGGAATGGACAAGATACTTTGAGATGCAAAGAAGTGATAAGTAGTTGTTTAGGCATCAATGGATTGATTTGATAAACCATACTTCATATCACATGAAAAACGAAAACAGGAAAAAATGCATCATTTTACTACAAATCTTTCAGCTGTGAAAATATTCAAATTTATTAAAGCAATTTAATTAGCAAATAGAAATTTAAAATTCGGAATAGATATGTACACTTTTAAAAATTTGTACAAAACTTTGAACAAAACATGTATCATTTTTAACACATCATGGTTAAGATTTCCTATCCCAATCATAGAGTAAAATTACATTTTTTCAAAGAAATTTACTACCGTAAAAAATAAAGTTTAAATTTAGAACCAAGGTTTAATTTCTTTTCAAAAGGTTACTTATTAAATGTTCTATTTTAATAATCATAGACAAATAATGTTGCTGAGACGAAACCGCTATACATTGGCTTCCACTAACAATATCCCAACATAGTGACATGTTCTTTTAATTTTTTTATGTTAAAATATAAATAATTATTTTTTTTTAATCACATCACAGTGTATGTTTATTTTATTGCTTTCTGATGCATTAGTAACTAAGAAAATAATAATGTTATGAAATATATTGTACACTTACAATCATGTCGAGTACATGGCTCAGTGGTTATGGGCGTTAGGCCAGTAACCGAAATGTCTCTGGTTCAAACCCCGCTATGTTCACTTGATGTTGTGTGTTGTGCACATAGACAAGGCACTTTATCTACATTGTCATTACAAAATGTGCGATGTTTAATTTAAAAGGAAAATCGAGACGATTTTATTTTTCCATTCTTAATGTCTATAACGATTAACTTGGGTACTTGTAACTCTTCACCAAATTATGAATTTCAAAAGTCGAATTCAAGCGAGATACAATTTTAGAATTCTACTTTTTTGTTCAGGTAACCAACGCTCGAACCTTGTTTTTGTTTGTTTAAGAACAAAATGAAATAATTCATTTCGTTTGTCACGAGCCATGTTATGTTTAAGATATGGTAAATTCTTCTTACATTACATAATTTGTAAACCAAAACATACATGTAGCGTGAGTGTTGCTTACAGAACAATGAATTATGAGCTCTTTATCTCTTTGTAATTTGACTTCTGATATTCAAAATTTCATCAAGCATTAGAAATAACTAAGTTTATCTAGCAATGAAAAATAAAAATAAAATGTTTAAAAATTTGATTTTGAATCGCTTTATTGTCCCTTTAAGACTTTCTCAAAAACGAATGCTGTAATTTACGAGAAATAGACAGAATTGACAATTATTTTTTGATTCCAGTGAGAAAAATGCTACTGGTAAATCTAGCAGAGTCATGGAGATAAAAATACATATTTCATTAAATCGTAATTACATGTATTCTAGTCTTTATTTTTAATTTCTCAGACACATTTTCATGATTTAAGATTTAGGCTGAGGAACAACAAGCTTTATTGCAAATAGATTATTGGTGATTCTCCCCATCATTTGTAGGCTATATGATATTGATAATTAGAAGGTGTATTAAATTTTTCCAGTATGCAAAATAGAGTATTGGTGATTTTACCCATCATTTGTAGGCTATGTGATATTGATAATTAGAAGACGTATAAAATTTTCCCAGTATGCAAAATAGAGTATTGGTGATTTTCCCCATCATTTGTAGGCGATATGTTATTGATAATTAGAAGACGTATAAAATTTTTCCAGTATGCAAAGAATTAACACTACTTTTTCCCTTTTTTCGTGTAAAAAAATAGAGTACAGTGTATTTGGCCCCTCTTGAATTAAATTTTTAAGTAAAGCTTTCTTTGCTAAAGAAGAATCTTGTGTCCCTTCCCTCACCCCCGCCCTTTGCTGACGCGGGCTTATTTTCCGCCAGCAACGCCCGCTGATTCCATGTCCAAATAAAGTCAAAGAAAACATTAAATTAGCTGTATGGCTTACCAATTACCTACTGTGGAATCATTTTTATTCGTGGGGGCAATGTTCGTGGGTAGCTATATTTATAGTTCGTGGGAACATAATTTCGTTGGTAGCAAGTCTGGGTTCATTTTAATAAATATTAAACAAATGATTGTGTATACTTTCGTGGGGATGTAAATTCGGAGGGATGTAAATTCGTTGGCAAGGGTATTGCCATATATATTAATACTGAGCTCTATCTCTTACGAAAGCGTATTGCTGCCAGTTAAAAAGAATTTTAAAATTTCAACTAAGTTGAACACACGAGATACTAAGTCGTACACACGAGATACTTAATCGTTATAACGAGAAAATAAGTCGTTTTTACGAGATAATATGTCGTACTTACGAAATACTCTGTCGTAATAACGAGATACTAAGTCGTAATAACGAGATGGTATTTCGCTCATACGAGATAATAACAAAGTCGTTAAAACGTTATATTAATGTTTTGTCCATACTTGTTGTTGGGTGAACATGCGTACAACATTAGACTAGATCGTTTTAAAAACATAATGACCACTCTATGCACAAAGAAAAATGAATGGCTTTTTAAAAGCTGTTTCCTTAAATAAATGGTTCATTTCTCAATTAAAACTATAATATAATGAGAATTAAAAGATTAAAAACCTAGTTTTTAATTGAAATATAAAGAAGTCGTATTCCTTTAAAATGTTATTTTCCACTAAATATGAACAATGAATTTATATAGATATTTATATGGATATTTTTTTCTCGTATAATGAAATAAGTAAGGCGCGTAAAAATTCGGTTATAGCAAAGTCCTAGGGACCAATGGATTTATACTTCGATATATCCGTAAATCGTTATATACGTGTAACGAATTCGTAATAATAACTAAAGCGAATTCACTATATACATTTTTTCTTTCACCAGACTGCAATTTTTGCTATTTAAGGCTTAGAACTAAAATAGATTCTTTTGATACCTTTAATTATCGGATTGTGAATTGAAAAATTTATGTGAAATAAATTCATTCAAACGATTATGTTAAATGGTAGTGCAAAAAAGCTGTAAAGAAATTCGTAATAAAAGTGTTATATTTCGTTAATATTAACTAAAAAAAAAACAGTTCGCTTTATTCGTAAATTCGTTATATGCGAATTCTTTATAACCGTAAAATTTTGCAAGAATTTGTGAAGAATTTTACCGGGGACTCCAAAAAAAAAAAACAACTTCGCTATATCCGAGATTTCGCTGTATCCGTGTTCGTACTAAACGTGATTACTGGTAATTTTCGTGTTTCGGTGTCATGTATGAAAATATTGTATTCAAAACATGCAAGCTTAAGAGCACCAAACCTGAAAATCCACATTATGGGCTTGTTTTTTGGAGCAAGATATTAATGAATTTGAGAATTATGTATTTGACCTTTTTTGCCAGTGTGTATCAGCTCTTCCATTTTTGAATCGTTAAACGATATGGCTATAAGACATTGGTTAAACATTTCTGTTAAACAATAATTTGTTTGTATGATTTTATATGATTCTCATAATATGATAAAAGTGATGCCTCGTTTGCTGTAGAGTTTGTGAAATGTTTGGTCCATCTGCATTATCTAATACAACAACGGGTGACATAATCTTCATAACATTCCTGTTATCATAACTTTCACCAAACATGAATTCTCTCTCTCTCTCTCTCTCTCTCTCTCTCTCTCATTAATCTATGGCAGTAACAGAAATGTTAACGTATACATCGTAGAGTGTTTTTATTTGCTTAAATCCGCTATCTGTATTTAAAACAATTTTAATTAATTACTACTCCGGTTTAAACGTTTTCAACCAGTTCACTTGTATGCATAAAGTAATACGACGATGTATCGGTTTCAAATAATGCTCCTCTCAAAATCAATGAAAAGGTATATGAAGACTTCTCTTTGTATTTTGTTACATCAAATTATCATTTAGGGTTAATGCAAACATTTACCACGGAAATTACATTTTTTTATTAAAACTTTAAAAACTTTAAAAATTACCTTAAACAGCATGCACAACACAATATGCATAATGTAAAAGAATATTAACATTTTTCTTAATTAGCTTTTACCCTGTAGTAGGTCTAACTATTTCTTTAATTTTATACAGGTTGCTAGACTGAATGAACAAATAAATATAACAATGTGTGGTTTAATAATTTTACCATAAACGTGACTTGGGCTTCAAAATTTTATAGCATACACACACAGCTTCTTTTGGCCCTCTATCTTTCTACCTATTTTCAAATTTAGACTCTTCACATTTGGCCCATCGTTTTTGCATGTATAGGTGTGTATCATCACCCCCTTCGCTAGCGTGGGTTATGTATTGTTTCTGCTATGCCCTCTAATTTCATACACAGATTAACACATCAATAAAATCATTTTGTTGAGTAACTGGTTATGAGTTTTTTTAACAAATGAAAGAAATAGTGAATATTAATATGCTGGATCAGAATCAATATGTTTTATTTAAAATTGTTTTATTAATTCATTTGTAACAATTTCCCCCTATGATATGTTCATCTCGCATTTTATTAATTTTGATATTTTAAAAAATTAGAATATCAAATTCTACTTTTTCATTGAAATATACAGTTCTTATAAAAAAACATAGCAACAATTAAATTGATGAAAGGAAGGACTGGGCGCATTACTTTATTATTTATGCTGTCCATAATTGCACTTGTGAGATCTTTGCCGGACAAACTATGGGTAATATAAATCACATTTATCACCATCGCATGTTAATTTCATCCTAAGATTTCTGGATTTCCAAACGTCATAGTACGTATTAGGTCAACGACTTTTTGCTTAATAGATTCATCTTTAAAATGTTTTTAATAAAAATGACGCATATCCTTATAAACCTACATTGCACTGCCTGTTACTGAAATAGTTTACATAACCCGCTAATGTGGGTCTGGAATTTTTTTTCTTTCTGCAATTTCGCTACCATGTAGCAGCAATTTATCATTTTATTGCTTACTTATCGCTTAACGAAACTTGCATTAATTCGAGTTCTAATCCAACGAAGCAATATCTCAGAAATTGAACATTTTGAACATTAAGTTTTTATTGGTACACATTTTTTTTTGTGTGCATTGATTATTTATCGTTCTCGGTTAGGATGGTAGGTTTGTTAACCAGACCTACCAGTTAACTGTTTCGGTTAATTAAAGTGTCTTTAATAGTTTATCATATTTGGTATATATAATTCTTTAAAATTATGAATGTTAAAGCACAAGTATTTTATATACTACTATGAAGTATGGCTTGTACATTTACTCTATTAAAAAAACCCGATTTTTGAGTGTAGAATTGAGACCTAGATAAAACGTTGAAACATTAGAATATTCGTTATGAAGTATAAGTATTCACATTAATTTTGATCTTTTTTAAAAGAACCTTTATTAATTTTAAAATATTTGCATTAAAACCAGATTGTATCTCGTTATTACGATTCATTGTCTCGTAATTACGAGAGAAGTATAGTACATTAACAAGATGCATATATATACATTTGAAAATAATTATTTTACGTTTTTGTAAAAATGCTTTTAAATATAATATAATTTAACAATCAATATATATCATTTTTTATTTCGATAAAAAATATAGTCTTAATTTTCCTTTTTTTGCCGAAGTTTTAAAAGGCTTTCCAATTTTGAAAACGTTGCACACCATAAAAATATTTCTAAATTGCACTGAACTAATAAGGTTCTATATTAAATCTGTTCATTATTTTAGAGATAGAAATGCTGTAATTTATTCACATTTTGCGACACTTGTCAGTTTATGTTTTTTTTTCAGATTACAAGAAAACCAGGATGTAAAGTAAACAAAAAAAGCATTCAGATTAATTATCTTATTTCTACGTGTGTATATTTCCCGCACATAAGATAATTATAGAATCATTTTGATTATACAACAAATAAATCTACATATCACTGATGCGTCTCTGAGTATTGCTTCTCCTGCTTTTGGGGAAAAATAACCATGCTTTTACTGCTTGTGAACAAAAAGAAAAAAGAAAAAAAACAGTTATTTTTAAACATAATCACCCTGCCCGCTTCAATAAAAAAAGAATCTACAAATAGACCTGTTTATAAATTTATAGACAGCTGATCATCGATGGGTTTAATTTAATTAAATATTTAATATTGTATATTTTCCCCCTTCCCCATATCAAATCATTGTGTAAGCAACTTATTTGTGAACAAAAAAAAAAGAAAAAAAAAAAAAGAAAGAAAAAACCAGTTATTTTATATTAATCTACAGATAGACCTGTTTATAAATTTATAGACAGCTGATCCTCGATGGGTTTAATGTTATTAAATATTTAATATTGTATTTTTTCCCCCTTCCCCATATCAAATCATTGTGTAAGCAACTTATTTGTGAACCGATATTAATGTTTATACTCAGAGAAATTCAAGTTCCTATTTGATATCTTACTTTCAGTAAATTTTTAGGCAGAAACTTTTTCTTAAATTCGGATTTTCTTTTTTCAAGTTCATTACTCATAATTTTATTAGGTGAAGTAACATCGTAATAATTAGAAAGTAATTAATTTATGCATTGAAACAGGATGCATTACGTAAAATTTAAAATAGAACTCAATGATTAGTGCACATGAACTCATTTCGTTAATTTTTGGAGTGTTTTTGTAAATGGGAGAGGAATATTTTACATAGAGATTATATTTTATTTTTATTCATTAATTCATTTTTACTAAACATAAGATTTTCAAAATGAAATACGTTATAAAGAATAACACCTATATACTAAAAAAAGGCAGATGATTATGAAATGGTAAAATTATCTTTTGTGTTTTTGCTTGCATATCGCATGAATAATTAGTTATTTTTAAGGCAAAGAAGGTAAAATACTTTGTTTAGGCCTTTATGGTGTTATTTGATAAACCATAATACATGTACCTAATACTAGTAAATGAAATACGAAAACAGGAAAAGATACATGTTTATAGTTTTATTCCAAATCTTGTAGCTGCAAAGGTTTTACTACCCTGAAATTTTCTACTGACAACAATAATGGACTAATCATTGATGCATGTAAGAATTCAGTTGAACATTTGAAATTACAATTACAAAAGACAAGCGTGTAAAACTATTCTAAGTTATCAAAGCAAGCAATTAATTAGCAAATAGTAGAAATTCAGGATTCGGAATAGATAGATATACTTGTAAAAATCTGTACAAAGCTACAATGTACCAAAAATTGTATCATTTTAATCTTATAAAGGTTAAGATTTACTATCCCACTGATATAGTATTAAAGTTAATCAAAGAAATTTACTTCTGAAAAAATTACAATAAAATTTTGAGTTTGGAAATCAAGGTTTATTATCTTATAAAAAAATTACTATTAAAATAAATGTTCTTTTGTAATAATTATAAACAAATTATGTTGCTGAGACAATACCCCTATACTAGTATATTGTTTTCCCTTAACAATTTCACACCACGGTGTCATGTTCTTTTATATTTTATATTAAAATATGTTAAGTAATTATTTCTTTTCTCACTTCTACCACAGTGTATGTTTTTTTTGTAAACATAAAAAACATCTTTCTGATACATTAGTTGCCAAGAAAAACCAGAAATCGTCTATTTTTGGCACTTTTAAGGAAATTGTATGTTATGGAATATATTGTCTTTTTACAATCAACTACGCAGATTAAACCCCTCTAAAATATGCAAGAAATTGAATGGAAATTGACACAATATAATTTATCCATTCTTAATGTCTATAAAGATTAGTTTAGGAACTTTTAACTCTTCACCAGTGGCGGATTCAAGGGGGCGGGTCGGCCCTCCACATCCTAAAATTGTCAAAATAAAGTATATGCGATTATGTTTTATGCAAATACTGTTTGATAAATTCGTAAATGATGACGAGATCAGTTCCCGTATTTCTGATGCACATTTCATAAAACATAATGAACATTCTTTACAGAAAGGAAAAGAATGACATTTCGAAGCAGTTTTTTTTATTGATTCATTTTTCATTAACATTTACAATATATTTAAAATTTAAAGATGAAAGACCTAGTTTTTCATTGAAATATAAAGAACTAATCATTTAATTTAATGAACATGAACAATTAACATGAACATAAACATGGACATGAACATAAACATGAACATAAACATGAACATGAACATAAACATGAACATGAACATAAACATGAACATGAACATAAACATGAACATAAACATGAACATGAACATAAACATGAACATGAACATAAACATGAATATAAACATGAACATAAACATGAACAATTAACTTATAGAGTAAAGGGCGGGATGAGCTATTCAATCCATGTGTAATTTATTACATTATCTATAACATAAACTGTATATGCTAAGACGTGCAATAAACATAGCAAACCAAGTTTGATTATCAATCGCTAACAGCGTCATCGCATGTTAAGGATGCTAAGTGTTGAACAAATTAACGAGCAGATCTACTCTAAACTAAAAAAAGATTTTTTTAGCACTAAATCATCATTTAATAAAAACAATCATTTATTTTCACTTTAAAATGTGAATCTTTTCCTTTATCTTTTCAAGGAAATTTATAGTCTAAAAATAACCACTAGCATCCAGCCAAATGTTATGTGTCCTTAGGTGTGAGGTCAAAAAACGTTTGTGGTTTTTTTATCAAAAAATTAAAATATGGAATTCCATATACTATGGAATTCCATAGACGACAGCCAACTGTCAGCTACCAACTGCTTACTGCCAACTGCTTACTGCTTAGTGCCAATTACTTTCTTTACCTCTTTATTGGGTTGGGCGCATGTGCAGGCATTTATATAAGAATTAAATGATAAACAGATTGTTAGCGTTTATTTTAAATTACACAAAAACTCATATTAAGAACCATCTGCATAGGCGTTGAACATAGCCCCTCCCCCCCTAATTTTTTTTGCAAAGTTAGACTTAACCATCAGGCACATAGCATCAGGGAGGAGCCAACCCTCCCCTCCCGCACTTTTTCTATAATTTCTCTTAAATTTACAAGTAAAAAATTGAAGTATCAGGAAGCTGCCCCCCCCCGCCACCACATTTCCGGTCGCATGTAATAAATTAAAATGAATATAATGAAATATTAAAAGCGATATTGATTATTGCAGTTATAGGTATACTACCTCCCCCCCTCCAACGAATAAGGATTTTCGAGATTTATTTAATTGGGACAGGTTTTTTTCTGCTTGCTAAGGTTTCTTTTTTGGAGTTATAGGTATACTTCCCTTACCCCGATTACTGTGGAATCATTAGATTTCGTGGTGGCTCAATTTTCGTGGAATTCGTAGTTATGTCTCATCCACGATTTAACATCCTCCACGAATTAATAAATTAGTGCTATAAAGTCATAATGCATATGTAGTTATAAAATAATACACGAAATTAATTTCCCAAGAACCTGTATAATAAAAGCAATCCACGAAAACTGGCCTCCGCGAATTTTAATGATTCCACAGTATAAGGATAAGGAATTTCATGATTTTGGGAATAAGCCTTTTCCTTATATTAACAACATAATATGGCGTTGCATTCTAAGCTCGCTCTCCAGTTGTGATTTAAGATAAAATGGCAGATGATATGGAATGCGGTGATTTATTGCTGACAGATGGTTGTTAATATGTGTTTTTGTGTAAAATAAAATTAACGCTTCAACCTTCAATCAGTCCATCCTCAAATAAATGTCTGCACATGCGCCTTACCCAATAATGAGGTAAAGAAAGCAATTGGCAGTAAGCAGTTGGCAGTAAGCAGTAGGCAGTTGGCAGTAAGCAAGAAGCATTTGGCAGTAAGCAGTTGGCAGTTGACATTAAACTGTCGTATATGGAATTCCATACCAAACAGATATAGTTGAAGATATTTGTAAAAAAAAAAACTATACATTTTTAATTTATAATGGACAATATCTCATCAAGGCAAGGATATAGTAGAATTACATGATTCAAATAAATATGCTAAAATGATATATAAAATAAAGTATGCTGCTTCAAATCTTCAAATAAATGTCTGCACATGCGCTTAACCTAATAAAGAGGTAAAGAAAGCAATCGGCAGTAGCAGTTGGCAGTAAGCAGTAAGCAGTTCGCAGCTGAAAGTTGGCTGTCGTCTATGGAATTCCATAGGTAACATGTAAGAAATTGAAATGAATATTAGAAAATATTAAAAGTGATATTGATTATTGCAGTAATAGGTATATACCCCCCCTCCCTACCACGGACTAGGATTTTTGTGACTAATTTAATTGTGAAGTTTTTACTGCTTGCTAAGATTTATTTTTAGAGTTATAGATAAACAACGCTACACCCCCCCTCGACCTTCCACAGATTAGGAATTTCATGATTTTGGGAATTTTGTTTTTGCTTGCTTAGATTATTATTATTATTATTATTTGGAGTTATAGTACTACTTCCCTAATCCACCCCCACCCCGATTATTAGGATTAGGAATTTCATGATTTTGGGAATTAGCCTTTTCCTTATATTTACAACATATGGCGTGGCACCTCTAAGCTCGCTTGCCAGTTGTGATTTAGGATAAAATGGCAGATGATATTGAATGCGGTGATTTATTGCTGACAGATGGTTGTTAATATGTGTTTTTGTGTAAAATAAAATTAACACTATCAACCTTCAATCCCTCCACTCAAATAAATGTCTGCACATGCGCCTAACCCAATAATGAGGTAAAGAAAGCAATTGGCAATAAGCAGTTGGCAGTAAGCAGTAAGCAGTTGGCAATTGACATTAAACTGTCGTATATGGAATTCCATACCAAACAGATATAGTTGAAGATATTTGTAAAAAAAAAACTATACATTTTTAATTTATAATGGACAATATCTCATCAAGGCAAGGATATAGTAGAATTACATGATTCAAATAAATATGCTAAAATGATAAGATAAAATAAAGTATGCTGCAGAGACTAATATCAGTAGGCTTCCATTGGCTATCTCTCAGCAAAGTGACATACTCTATTATTTTCTGTATTTAAGGACGTTTGAGTTCTCAAACTCGGATTGTTATAAATTTCAATGTCATGAGTAAAATTTGTTCTAAAACATACACAAAAAAAAAAAATAATGAAATGAATTATTATTAACATAACATTCGATAATTTTACTATATTATGGAATTAGGCTCAAACAAAGTTGGGCTTTTTGCAAAACAGAGGAAATTTTGACTAAATTATTCAATTTTTTTTTCACTGAAATATTTTGGTTAGTACTATAATATTTAAAATTAAGATTTTATTTGCCACTTAACAGAATTTAATACATATTTTCTGATGTTTTTATCTCATTTTTCATTAAGATATGGCACACAGTACAAAAATATTGAAAAATGCTTAAAAGACACCATATCCCAAAATTTTGATCATTGGCCTCATACAAATTTTATGCCGGCAGAGTGAGGTCAATATACTTAGTTTAATAGTATAAATGGTTTACTTTTATCATCATTTAGGTTTTTGTTTAATTGAATCAAACATGGGGAAGGATTTGAAAACTGATAGAGGTAATTCTGACTGAAATATTTACAAAAATTGTGAATGAAAACTTGAGCTATGTATCTTTTTAGAATCTCTGTCATTCATAAACTGTATTTCAATTTTAAAAGAGTTTAGCAATTTGTATTATTTTCACAATTAAGAAAATTTCAATCTTATTCCTTAGTTTTAGGGAGTTTCAAAAAATATTAAATGGCCATTAACTCAAAAATGAGGTCATTGACTTACTTTTTTGAAAGTGAAAAAAGAACCACCATGAAAGATCTATATAACACGATAGATGGTTTTTCATTATCGTCAGTGATTTTTTTTTTCATTCTGAGTGAGTAAACGTAATCCTAAAATGTAACTTTGTTATTTCTTTTTTCACTCACTTCTTATACTAGTATTCTTCCAGCAGGAGATTTTTTTTTCATATGTGCTTTGTTGTTGAACTTTCCCCCCTCCTCTGTTATATTTTTAAGTTAAATGCATAATCCATCATTATCAAACAGCATATCTTTATATTTGTTTCTTTGATTTATTGCGTGGATCCTGAGGTCCACGCAGAAAATATATAAGCGAGGTTAAACCGGGTGCACTGGGGAAAATTTAGCTTGCGCATGAGCTTATCTGGTTCCTGCGCGACATTATGGGTAGCTAAGTCACCTGTATCTGAATCGGGATCGGGATTTAATGCTATATGCACATGTTCAAAGGCGCTGTGTTTGTGTAAAGTTGTCGGTGAACAGTACAGAAACAAACTGAAGTATTCCTTTTAAAGAAATGATCGGCATGTGATATGAACTGTCAGCATCATGGAATACGTTAATGTTATGCCGAAACTACAACATGCATTTAATAGCATAAATCGCGATGTTCTGTTGTTTTCCGAAATAGCTTAACTATATACAGTGTACTAGACGAGGCTAGTGTACTTCCCGATTTAAAAAAATGCGCATTTAGCATGATTTAATTATGTGACTATATATAATACATCATTGAATAATTATGTCACTGTATGAAAATTTTAAATTTCAAGAGAAACGGATCATAATACGAAATCAATTTACATAGTTAACAAAGTAATACGCAAATAGTGAAATACGCTGAAAACCTAATACTATACATGTATAGTATCTTCGTTAATGTCTTCATTAATATAATTCATAATTGTGTTTAAATTCTGAGGTAAAAGGTCAGGGCTATACGTGATACAACGTACACATTCAGTGGTTAAAGGCACTATCCAGGCTTGCTACTATAATATTAATTCATCATAACACTTTTGCAATTATAGGTCTCCCTGTTGAGGTCTTTATATAAAAGCAGGGGGCTAGAGTCGGTGGAATCTCTGATATTCTTAAGGCTTTCGCCAGTGGCGTAGATGCCGTTAGGCACTTAAGGCACGTGCCTACACATTATTTTAAGACCAAAAATTAAAAATGTTAAAAATGTCATATTTAATTTAAGAATAAAATAAAATACCACATAGCAAATATCTGTCTTTTCTCTATTTCAGGACTCTGATTGTTTGACGTCACAAATGCGATCTCAACTATCATTGACAAAGTTGCGGCTAATAAAAATAGACGCCTTGACTTCGTATAACATCATGTACAACTATGTAATTAAAAAAACAAAGCAATATTTCTGTTTTCTTTTTAAAATAACCATTGCAACTGTTTTTGAATTATGACATTCAATTACAAAGTCCTAATGTTTTCCCTTTAATAGTAAACTAAACTATGGAGACAGATAATAGATTTAGTATAATTTTTCCGTCATTCACTTTAAATACGCTTTCAAAACGACTGCGGTGAAAATAAATTGGATTGTATTAAAACAAGTTTTTGCCTTTTTACTACGAAAATATTCGTTAAAAAATCCCCAAAATTTTATGTACGAAAAGTACCCTGAAATGTTCCTGGGTGATCTCTAATACACGAAATCCGTTTTTCCGTCGGGGGGCTTCGCACCCCTGAACCCCCCACCAGGGCGCAGCCCTGGACCCGCTGGGGGCCTTGGGCCCCCAGACCCCTCGCCTTATTTGGTGCCTATACTTCGTTCTAGTTCTAGCTAAGCCACTGTTCGCGTTTCCGTTAGAAACACATGCACGTGGTCCACGTATTGCAGTCCTTTTTTAAAGGACAGCAACTTGTTTATATTATGTAAGTTATAACAGTTGCTGCATTCTAATTTATCTTTAGACGCTAAGGATTTATATTATAGATTAGGGATCTGGGCAATAAAATTTGAAAACAAGAAAAATAGATGACAATAAGGATAAATCATTTGCTGGTTTTAGATATTACTTCTTTAAACAGTCATTAGAATTGCATACTTAATTGCTTTAATTTGTATCCTAATGTTTTTTCTTAGGGGAACTTCGTGCCTTGTATGTCAAAATTAGAAAGGAAACTTATGTAAATATTTTATTGCAAAATATGAGGGTAATGGAATAAAAAAAAAAGTGTTACATAACCAGATGATGACATTGTGCTATATAAACGGCGAGGATTTGGGACCTCATCATTGGTTGAGAATGGCAGCTTTATACTGGTTGGTATTTCTAGGTTCCCTCTGCATTGGAACAGTAGAAAGCGCTGGCTATCTAGGAAGAATGCCACATCATGGAGGCGCATGTTATTACGAAGATATCAAAGATGCTCACTTCAGCTATGACGAGGAGACTTGTAGAAGTAAGACTTTTTTATGAGCTTATAGAAGTATTAATATGTCTTAAAACTAATATTTATTTAGAATGAAAAATGAAATCAAATAAGGTATATAGCGATTAATATTTTGGAAATATTGCATTTCTTTCTTTATTGTTTTTTTTGTTATAAATAATATAAAAATAGTGTTATACTGGTAAAGCTTTCAACCGTTTAGTTTTCTTGAATTAAAAAACTTTAATTTACAATTAAGTATGCTAATAAAATGTAAACGTGTAAACGTTGAATTATTTGCATGCCAGGGAGAGGGCTATGCACAATACAGGATGACCAAATTGATTTAAAATTTATCACCTGCAAACAACTTAATATGAAGTAATGCACTTTACTGTACATGACATATCTTATACCCCCCCCCCCCTCACATAAATAATTTGTATGCGATTTTCTTTTTTCAGAAACAAAATAAAAATACATGGTTAAAATATTCACGTATAATATAGTTTTGAATTTATATTTCGACCAGTTGGGTTGTATATAAGAAAAAAAGCACAACCTGTTTATTTATATAAAACCAATTAAAGAATAGTATATTATTCCTGAAAACCAAGACAAATCAATCATCAAAACTGAAGATTATCAAATGTGATTACAATTAATGTCTAAGTAAACATCATCATCATTTTCACCAATGCTACAAGTATATTTTTTACAAACATCTTACATTAATATAAAAGCAGGGTAAAGTTCCGCTGATATTTTCTTGTACAATAAACTTCCATTTATTCAATGGATGATATAATTTGCAAAGAAACGTTCATCTGCGTACTAAATAACACTTCAGGACCAGAACAATGGTGCTGTTTACACAAGTGTTGGACAACATGTGGATCCACCAGACGCCAATCACCTATTAACCTCGACACGTCAAGGGCTAGAAGAACCAATGCAAACTTAAAATTATATAACATCGATAAACGGGCAAATGCTTCTATACACAACAGCGGTAAGTGTATGCCATTTTCATCACCAATCACACAGTTCTTTAAGTTGTCGATGAATTAAAAATTCTAAAATTATAAAAATTTAAGAATGGCTCACAACCCTTTAGAGTTAACAATTTATCTGAGTTTATAAACTAAAAATAATTACTATTCATAAAATAAAAACAAGTAATTTTCAGCCTTTGATATTAATTAGTTATAAATTAGGATGACCCCTTATTTATATTAAGAATCAAAGGTATATAATTAAAAAAGTTAAAAAAAAAAACCCTTTGACTGAAACTATGCCAATAGATGCAATATTCTAAACACATCTGTTTTCAATTGTTTCTTCGTAGGACACGCACCACATTTTGATGTTGACGAAAAAAGCAAAGACATTACTCTAAAGCTAAAGAACATAGATAATAATGGAACACGGTCTAAGGACACGTATATCTTCAAAGATCTGCACATACATCTTGGGAAAAAAGAAAAAAAAGGTTCAGAACACTCGATTGATGGAAAGTTCTATCCTATGGAGGTAACATTTAACCTTAACAATAAACAATGATCATGCTTTCGTTCAAATGTCAATGAGCAAGCATTATTTCCTTTGCATGAAAAAATGACAATAACAAACCGTCAACCATCTCAAAAATCCATAAAACGTATTACAAATTCAAAGCAGACCAACACGGACCTCCAAATAGATAGAGGTAGGATCAGGTGCCATGGAGGAGTGAGCATCCTCTGTTGACCGGTCACACCCGCCGTATCAATTATTTTAGTTTAGCTTTCACAATGGAGTAGTTTCCAATTTATATTTCGGGCACCAAGAATAAAATGTATCTCCCCAAAAGTTCAAGAAAGAAAAAGAATCTGAAAAAAACTAAGAATAAACGGAAAATGTTTGCGTTCTTCTAGGCTCATATGGTGTTCTACAACAGTAATTATGAGAATATTACTGAGGCCAAACCAAATGACGACGGTCTGGTAGTCATAGGAGTCATGATACAGGTATGTAGATTAGCAATAATTCCAATCGTAAACAGAAATAAAACAAAACAAACCAAACAAATACCAAAAAGGGGGGGGGGGGGAGAGTAAAAAATATGTAATAAATAACTCTAACAAAATACATATATTAATATGTATATTTATCGAATGTCTCAGTTCGAATTTCTATAACTATCAAAAAGAAAGTACGTCACAATGTGTTCACCAAATATATGATTACCTTTATATGTATCTTTTGAAAGGTATCAGGGTGACTTGATTAGGCTCGATTTATAAACTATATGAACGCAAGCAAGGAAAGTTTGTTCATTTTATAGCCGTTGTTAAAAAGTATGATTTGAAATAATTAAAATAATAAGGAACTGTTTTTTAGTGGAATTTTAAAAATATTTTCAGCTACTTTGCATTAACGACTTAGTTTTTAATGAAATGTAAGGGGACATAATTATAGAATAAAGAATACCTACCTCCAGGTACCTTGATTAACTTTTTGTAATAAGTGTGCAAAATTCATGCATCGTCTACCCTTTGACAAATAGCAGACAAAATATGTTAATGGTTATATAATGTGCAAAGAATGTTATTTCAAAAATTAGACATTCATGAACATGAATAGGGGGTTGATATTAATATTACGGTGGTGCCATTTTGGACATTTGATAAAAAAAAAATTGAATTCTTCAAAAATTGTCTTCTTTTCGTGTGGAAATCTACCAGTCAATGTAAGTGTATGGAAATATTGGGCTATCAAGTCTACCGAAGTTGTGAAATTCGAGACTTCTGAGTATTGGACGTGACCATGATCTTACTGTAAACGCTATTTAAAAATATTCACCCCTACAATTAAGCAGACAAACTAAATGCATCTACAGGATAAATAAGAAAAACGTCCCTTCAAAATTGTGAAAGTCATGTCCCTTGCAGTTGGTCGTGGGTTTTGGTGTTATTATGTTGCTTAAAACATGTCTAATCATCATAGATTATTCATTTTTTAAATTTTACATTCAAGGTGAATAAGAAATATGGTGATGATAATGATGATGAAGATGATGATGAAGATGATGGTGATGATAATACAGAAAATGAAAATGGGGATGATAATGAGGACGACAAAGATGACGAATATGAACGAGGTGACGACAAAGAAAGATCAAAAAGGGAGGTAAGTGTGAATAATTGCATCGCGATATTTTTCAATTTATGTCCGATAGTTTGTACTATTGATAAATAAATCTATATTTTCGTTTATTTTACTCTAGACAAAATCCTGTTGTCACAGCAACTATGGGGACTATAAATACAGAAAGCATGACGAGGAATATTTCAGTAATAAGTGCTACGAGGGGGTAAGAGAAAATTGCTTCTGTACATAATAAACAAACGGATTTTTTTTAACGATCATACAATTCACATTCATTGGTGGGTTTTGGTGTGCTAGAATAAAATAGAAGCAAAGAGGCGTTCTGATGGACTTACTAATATTAAAAACGACTGGTGTTAATTGGTTTTCTCATAATTCCATGACTTTGTGATTGATTCAGTTTTGTCGAGAAAGTCGATAGCATAACGGCAAATTAAAAATATGGAAGCTATTTGCATTGAAATAGTACCTGTAATTGAGAATATATAGATAGCAAGAATAGTTTTGCTTTGCGGGGGACTAAGACTGATGACTAAATTACTTTACAAGATGGTAATAAACAACACAAGACATTGTAAATGCATACCTTTTTTACTTGTTTTAGAAAGGAAAATGCAAAGTAAGGTTTGCTAGAAGGTTGAGCTGTTTAATGGAAAAATACTATGAGGAGATCAAGGAATACCAGGAACAGGGCGACACAGCAAATGAAACCCACGAACCTCGTTGTAAGAACTAATTACGACATAATTTATTTCTCTTCTTCTCTCCTTCATTACAAAATGATAAATAATAATGAAGATCCCCTCCCTTTCAAAGGCCAAATTTAAAGAAACAAACCCAGCTTTCGTGTATTTCAAAAATTACGGGACTAGCAACCAAACCAACAGAATTCAAATACAAGAGGCCCATGGGCCACATCGCTCACCTGAGCAACAATAGGCATGATAAAATCAACTTAATGGAGATCAACATAATACAAAATATCTGGACAATGTAGTAATACATGTAGATATTCTTATGTTTATAATCAAGTCCCTTTTTTAACAGGATGATTTTATATTCATATCACATGTTGAGCATCGCAGTTCTCAACAAGATCCTAGACAATTGTTTATACATGGGATATAAACCTACATCAAACTCTGAACCCCTTATGAGGCCCAAGAATCGTCCAGGGGCAAAAGTCTTAACAATTTTAAAGAATCACAAATTGGCAAAATGTTTGCATATAAGTAAAACCATATATATTATAACATTTCAGTTTTTGTGAATTAAAAATGTTTTCCTTTGTAAAATTGGATCCTGAATGTGGCCCCACCCTACTCCTCAAGATTTTTATTTTAACGAATTTGAATCTACACTACCCAAAGTTGCTTTTACTAAAGTTACAGATTTTCTAGACAAATGGTTTTGTAGAAGATTTTTCTCCATATATTTCTATGTCAAAAATTTGTCTCCCTCCCCCCTCCCCGTTGTGACCCCATCCTACCCCCGGGGATCATGATTTGAACAAACTTAAATCTACCTAGTCCTTACCTGAGGATACTTCCACATAAGTTTCACCTTTCCTAGCTACTTAGTTTTAGAGATTTTAAAGATTTACTCTATATATTCCTATGTAAAAATTCGATCCCCATTGTGGCCCCACCCTACCCCCAGAGGTCATGATTTTCACATCTTTGAATCTACACTTATTAAGAATGCTTCAACATAAGTTTCAGCTTTCCTGGCTGATTAGTTTCTGAAAAGAAGATTTTTAAAGATTTACTCTATAAATTCCTATGTAAAAATTTGACCCCCCCCATTGTGGCACCACCCTACACCCGGGGGTCATGATTTTCAAAACTTTGAATTTACACTAGCTGAGGATGCTTCCACATAAGTTTCACCTTTCCTGGCTGATTAGTTTCTGAGAAGAAGATTTCTTAAGATTTACTCTATATATTCCTATGTAAACATTTGACCCCCCCCCCATTGTGGCACCACCCTACTCCCGGGGGTCATGATTTTCACAACTTTGATTCTACACTAGCTGAGGGTGCTTCCACGTAAGTTTTAGCTTTCCTGGCTGTTTAGTTTCTGAGAAGAAGATTTTTAAAGATTTACTCAATATATTCCTATGTAAAAATTCAACCCCTATTGTGGCCCCATCCAACCCCTGGGGGTCATGATTTTCACAACTTTGATTCTACACTAGCTGAGGATGCTTCCACAAAAGTTTCACCTTTCCTGGCTGTTTAGTTTCTGAGAAAAAGATTTTAAAAGATTTACTCTATATATTCCTATGTTAAAATTCAACCCCCCATTGTGGCCCCACCCTACCCTGGGGAGTCATGATTTTCACAACTTTGAATCTACACTAGCTAAGGATGCTTCCACACAAGTTTCAGCTTTCCTTGCTGATTAGTTTCTTAGAATGATTTTTAAAGATTACTCTATATATTCCTATGTAAAAATTTGACCCCTCATTGTGGCACCACCCTACTCCCGGGGGTCATGATTTTCACAACTTTGATTCTTCACTAGCTGAGGATGCTTCCACATAAGTTTCAGCTTTCCTGGCTGATTAGTTTCTGAGAAGAAGATTTTTAAAGATTTACTCTATATATTCCTATGTAAAAATTCAACCCCCCATTGTGGCCCCATCCCACCCACGGGGATCATGATTTTCACAACTTTGATTCTACACTAGCTGAGGATGCTTCCACATAAGTTTCACCTTTCCTGGCTGATTAGTTTCTGAGAAGAAGATTTTTAAAGATTTCTCTATATATTCCTATGTAAAAATTTGACCCCCCATTGTGGCACCATCCTACCCCCGGGGATCATGATTTTCACAATTTTGAATCTACACTAGCTGAGGATGCTTCCACATAAGTTTCAGCTTTCCTGGCCAAATGGTTCTTGAGAAGAAGATTTTTGAAAATTTCTCAAAATTTTCCAATAATTGCCAATTATCTCCCCTTTAAAAAGAGCGTGGTCCTTAATTTTCACAACTTTGAATCCCCTTTGCCTAAGGGTGCTTTGTGCCAAGTTTGGTTGAAATCGGCCCAGTGGTTCTGGAGAAAATGTTGAAAATGTGAAAAGTTTACGGACAGACAGACAGACGGACAGACAGACAGACAGACGGACGACAGACAAAATGTGATCAGAAAAGCTCACTTGAGCTTTCAGCTCAGGTGAGCTAACAATGAAATCTGCTGTTTAAAAAAAAATTGCAATCAATATTTGAAACTATCCAAACATACAAAATTTATCAAAGATCAAAGAAATGGAAAACATCACTTTTCTGACGTTTTTGCCCAAATAATCTCAAACTTCAATCAATCAAGGAAAAGGTAATTACGAGATAAAATTATTTTTATATGTGGCCCTATTCGTCTTTCGTACGTATCGATGTATAGGTACTCCTACAAGTTTTTAATACCACAAATAGTATCACTTATCACTATCATTTTTTATAAAACAGTGAAATATGCTAGCAATATGCGTTAAACAACATAAATAAAATTGTAGGCGAGAACTGTGGGGAAAAACCTGATGATTCTCTCATCCAAAATGTATGTAAAAGGCCGGGGGAAAAACACGACAGCACGATCATAGAATGTGGGATATCACCGGCGGATGTCCTTCCTTATGATCAAAGGTTCTACACCTATCCAGGATCTCTGACCACGCCTCCTTGTTATGAAAGCGTCCAGTGGATAGTGTACAAATGTCCAATCAAAGTGTCCCGCAGGGTGGGTGAACAAATGTAGTTTTGTTTGACAGTTGGACAGTATCTACTCTCTTCTTTGGTTGGACGTTATCACCTTGATTTAAAACTTCTTTTTCAGGCGTTCAAAGCATTGCAGCGTGTTGAAGACGCTGAGAAAAAGCCACTAAAAGAACACGGAGTCAGAAGGCCACTACAGGTAACAGCTTACTTAATTGGATCTTACCATATTGATGCCGGCTATATGCTATATCAATAGCTGAGTGGTTCATAAAACATATAAAAATAAAAAAAAGAATATAATTATAGTTAGCTTCAACGATAAATAAGAAAAAGAGATAAAATGAAATAAATATATACTGGCATACTTTCTATTCTTCAGAAGGTGTTGATTTCATATAGTTTGCAAATTACAAAGGAGCGAGATTAGTCGGGGTTCACTAATCTTATTGATATTGATTAAGAATGATACAAAGTTGAATAGGATATTGTAATATATTCTACAGATAAAAGAAAAGCAAAGATTAAGGAAGTTCACTTCTGTTAACTTATATCAAATCCCACCATAAGTTATGAGACCATATAAAAAATAAAAAAACAGCTTACTTCTAATATTTCAGTTGAAAATTTTACAAATACAAAACTGGTAAATACAACATTTTAGATTCTAGGACTTTCTGGAGATTGTAATTTTTGTGCACCTAACTTAATTTTTGTGCGTTCGGTTGTAATATATATTATATTGCAATGACATACTAGTACTCAAAAAAGCTTAAAAAGATAACTACACTCAACAAAACTTCTAAGTATTCACCCAGTATAATGTAGTCTCTATATGAAATAAGCACATTTATTTGTCTTGCCGTCAGGGTGACTGATTTCCACTTTACTTTCAAATTATTAAGAATATGCATTGACCTTGGCCTCTGATTGCGATCTGATACCTTGACCTTTGCTTAATATCACTAACACTTCCGGTTTGGTTGAATTTAGTTCAAAACTTTTAGATTGTTTTAAGTTGCCGATGAAAATGATAATGCACTTAAGAAATAGACAAATTATATCAAAATAACGTTTCCTTCGAATTGCTTGATATTTAAAACAATGTCGAGTACAAATAAACTGCAAATTTAAAGTAAGTACAATCTGTTGTAGAAACAATGCAGACACCAAAACTCCAACGGCTCTGGCTGTGTTCTCAGTGATTATTTTGACCATGTTTAGTAGTTTTCTTTTTAAACTATCACCAAATTGATATCAATCACAAAAAAAAAAAAAAAAATAACAATCATATTAAGCATGCGTAGAAAAAAAAAATTTAATGTTTTGACGTTTCGTCACGGGTAAATGATTTTAATCGGTGTTGTTTTATTTTATCTGTGCTATTGATAAGAAGACATATCAATTACTAAATGTTTAAAATTTCACATCATTTAAATTCGTAGTTTCAAACTTATTCTATTTATTAGGGTGACACTTAGAAGTTTTGTTGAGTGTAGATATCAAAATCTTATTTAAAAAAATGATTGCAGAAGATTTGTTTCCTGTTATGTTTTGTGTAGTGCACATTAATGTCCAAATACAAAGGTATATGGTGTTGATTTCTGTTCTTTTTCAGAAGAATGAATATAAGGTTTCTAAGAACTTCTGAGTGAAGTTGCATGGATGTATCGAATGCTAAAATATAACCTGCATCAGCGCCATCGGCAGCTTTGAAAAAATAAGTATATGCTGAATGTTTACTAAATTACTGTAATTGATATATTTGATATCTGAATCGTTGTTACTTTTCGTACAATACATTATTACAATAGCGGAAAAATGTTTTTGTTATTTTTATCAAGCAATGTGTTTATTTAAAGGTATATATGCCGTTTTTAACGGCATTTTTGCTAAGTTGAAAACAAGACCCAAATTTTGTCAGCATGACTAGATGTATGAAAAAGAAGTTTCTAGAAAATTTTGCAATTTTTTGATAAATATTAAAGAGGTACTAGTCATAATTTAAAAATGAATAACGGCGATTTACTTATGCATATTCATAAACGATTAACGTTTGAGGTGGATATGCGCATGTGCGCGGGAATAGTAATTCAGAAAAGCAGCTTGCAGAATGAGGTAATACGACAGGTTTGTTTACGGTTGTTTGAGTTCTTATAAACAGGTTTGTGTGCTTTTAACAGAAAAAAATATCAGATATTGTCATCTGCATTTTATGATGATGGTTGCGTATTGGTGTCGATGACAATCGATGAGAGCTCTTTTGCAATTGTTCATTATTTTCATACATTTGACAACATATATAATTATAAAACAGAACGTCAAAATTATCCCTTCTGGTGCCCCTCGACTCAAAACATATACAGTTTACAGATTTAAAGTAATCGAGTGATAGCTATACAAGTTTGATCATATTCAGACATGAAATATTGTACCAAAGACATAAGCTCCTTTTCCTTTATGAGTAAATAGCTTATTGAACAAAGAAAACACACCGCTGTGTGACACTATCTGTCTATAGCAAGAAGCCGGCAAAAAAAAAAAAAGCCCCAAGGTCATAGTTAAACATGAAGTTTCTAACACGTGTCCACCGCTTAAAGTGGTCTCTAATATAGATTCTCATTTTACAACGTTCTCTGGCAATTTTTTTTCTTTCCTCTCCGAACGCGTTATTTCACGCGTTTACTGACCGACCCGGTCATTAAATAATTTAGTTAGAATTTATATTTAATACTTTTAAATGCGTTTGATTTAAACTGTGTAATTTGCAGAAAATTTATAACTTTTGTAGCTTAATTTATAAACGTAAACATTTCTTTCTTTAAAATTTTTCATTTTAAACGGTATTTATACCTTTAAGGAATAAGGAATCATTCTGAGAGTATTATTAGGTGATCAAATACGGTCGGTTGTGATCAAATCCAGGAAAGCCCGAAGGGCTTTATGATAGATTTGACACGCCCGACCGTATTTGATCACCTCATAACATTCAAAGAATGATTTCTTATTACTTATATTAACATAATTTTCAGCAACATGTGCGATTAAATACATTGAAATAGTCATTAATGAAATGTATTGGACCATACATTACAAAATCGATTCGTAGTGTTATCAGAGACAAATAAACTGGAAACTGTTATTATATAAAGAGAGAATATTTTTAATAACATGATTAAACATGCATGTGATTTATTTATCAACATTGTTCAAAAATTTCAAACGGAACATGTCAATCATTTTGGGTTTTTTTTTTTTTTTTTTAATATTTTGTCCTTGTATGAGACCAATGACCTCTCGATTCCTACTTTAAAATTTATTTAACGGGGTTGTGCGGCCATCTTGTACTTTGAAGTTAAAAATGTACAAATTTCTTGAACTGGCTTATTTCTGTCCAAAACTGGCTAAAACTGTTGTCAAAAGATAAAGTCAAAAGATAAAAAAGCAATAAATGTTGTTACGCATACAAGAGCAGGACAATGCCTTTTTTAATCACTTAGAACTGCGCAGCTACAGACTTAAAATCGAGATTTAAAAATCTGAAAAAATATTAAAGGAAGTCATTAGTGTCCATTCTACAACTATTTGTTGAGAAAAAGGTCTAAACTTGCTTATTTAAGTTTATTTTTGTCTGTGTCGTTGGGAATACATTGAAGTTATATTTTCATTTAAAATAAATGTATATTTTTTTTTATTTAAGGCAATTAAATTTTTGGACCCCTGCTCTACTTCTAATATAGCATTAAATCATGATTTTTTTAAGTATACACTCTCATAACTGCAGCGGTGTGTGCATACAAATTGAAAATTTGTATGCACACACCGCTGCAGTTATGAGAGTGTATAATTCAAAAAATCATGATTTAATGCTTATATTTACATTTTTTAACTTTTTGCCTTGTCTGCAAATAATATGTGATTCATACCTTAAAATTCCTATCTTATCCTAAGGGTAAGTTAATATTAATGGAAGAGCCACAGTAACAGCCACAAGCGTGAACTTTGATTTTCGCTTGTGACGTTGCAGTTTACAGCGTTCAACGTTTGTGACGTCATAATAAAACTCGTCATTTTTTAACCTTTGACTACTTGTTGCATTTAGAGGCATTTGAAGATCACAGAATTTAATAGAAAAATACAGTAGAATGTAAATATTATAGCATTGAATCATGATTTTTTGAAGTATACACTCTCATAACTGCAGCGTTGTGTGCATACAAATTGAGTAACGCGCGTTAGCGCGTTATGAAAATTTGTATTCACACACCGCTGCAGTTATGAGAGTGTATACTTCAAAAAAATATACTTCAAAAAAATCATGATTTAATGCTTATATTTACATTCTTTAACTTCTTGCCTTGTCAGCAAATGTGATTCATACCTTAAAATTCCTATCTTATCCTAAGGGTAAGTTAATATTAATGGAAGAGCCACAGTAACAGCCACAAGCGTGAACTTTCATTTTCGCTTGTGACGTTGCAGTTTACAGCGTTCAACGTTTGTGACGTCATAATAAAACTCGTCATTTTAACCTTTGACTACTTGTTGCATTTAGAGGCATTAAGATCACAGAATTTAATGGAAAAACACAGTAGAATGTAAATATAAAGAATTGAACTTTATTTATACTTATAGAACTGAAAAATCCTTTAAACTGGTACAGAGATGTCTGCCACGTTTAACACATTGACATTTTATCTTTTTTCCCATGAAAATACAACGTCAATGTGCCTCCATAGACACAGGAGTTAAGACTAGATTTTCTTGTTCTAAACATCGATTCCATGCCGAATGATTAAAAATAGGGTACCCTATTTTGAGGCAAAGTTACAAGAATAATGTGCAAGATTCAACCTTTTTCTCAACAAATGGTTGTAGAGAGTACACCAATGAACCTTTTTCTTATTTTTATTCAGATTTTTAAACCTTCAAAATAAGTCTGCAGCTGCGCAGTTCTGCAGCTGTTTAAAGTGATTAAAAAGGCATTGTTCTGTTCTTGTATGCGTAATTGGCATACAAAACAACATGTAGAACCTTATTTTTATTGCTTTTTCATATTATGACAACAGTTTTTGGCAGAAATAATCCAGTTCAAGAAATGTTTACATTTTTATTCTCAAATGTACAAGATGGCCGCACATCCCCCTAAAAACAACAACGTTAATAAACTTCTTTAGACTTGTTACAGGCATAACCTGGTTTTAATATTTTTTTTTAAACACTATACACCGTTTACCAAAATTCCTATTTTTGCATGAATTTCAGCACAAAATATATGTTTAAGAATAAAAAAAGGATAAAAATTTTAGATCTAACATTCAAAGAAGCATTTTAAGAAAGCAACTTAAAAACCATGTTTTAATTGTGCAGTCTTTTAGTTATAGTATTTTATAAAACAAACTAGAACTGTCCTAATGGGACTAATACCCCGCAAGGCTAATTTCAAATGGGACAATTAATTGAATTGTATAATAAAGGTTTGCGACACATAAATAAAAAAAAATTATAGAATTTTTAAAAAAAACTCAATTACACATGTAGTTAACAAAGAAAAATTAAAATCAAAATTTTCAAAACTTCACTGTAAATACATATGTATAACAGTAATACATTTACAAATTTATGTATCTGGTGATATTTTTTTATTAATTGTTTTAAAGAAAAACCAACAAAGTGACAATAACCCCTCCCTTTGCAGTAAATGAAAATAGCCAAGCAATGCTCTTCTGTTGATAACACTTTGAATATCGTCTTGACAGATGCAATTAGTTGTTTCAAATTTTCCTCACTTTCTCCTGTGGTACAATGCAACTCACTATCAGAAAATTGATCCCATAGGACTATGATTTTCTTTGATGAGCTTGTTAAATTGGATAAAATCCCAAAACATTATCATAATTAGCATACTATGTAAAAATATGAAAAAAAGAAAATTTAATATTACAAACAATTTTAAAATTGCCAAAACACTACAATCATATCCGTAATTTTGAATTTCATTTAAATTGATGCCCTATAGGGTCACTTCATCAATTTACTTGACTAATAAATTTAAACAGCTTCTAAAAATAGCTAACTTCTTTATTAATAATGATATTATTTATTTCATTATAATGATAGAAACTTTTGATTTACATGAAGCAGTATTAAAATAACCCCAAAACCACCGCCCATTTTACAGATTATCAATTTTCCCTAAACCCATGCTCCATCTAAACCATGGCTCAGATAATGGCCCCCTTGGGACAACTGAATTCAGCCACACTTGTCTTTGATGTTCTTATTAGCTCCTAAGAATTTATCAATGACAAACAAACATTTTGCATTGTCAGTTGATAGAATACTTATAAAAAATAAATTAAGTTAAGAAATAAAGACAAAAAACCTCCATCTGGATGTACATGTATTAATATAAATATATTTTAGAGTGTTTACTATTAATTAATTAATAAAGTATGTAAGGATTACCTCCCTTACTTTTCAACATCAGTGTATAATATATAGAATAAGGAAAATGAAAACTGTCATAAAATCATTAAATCTTGTCTGATCTTAAAAAAAAATTGCAGGTGCACATCTTCAGATGGTGTTCAACATATGTACAAATTTTCAGACTGTTCCATGCAGTAGTAAAAAATTCTATAGGGGGGACAAAGTTGCGTCTACAGACAGACGGACAGACGGACAGACAGACAGACGGACAGACGGACAGACAGACAGACGGACAGACAGACAGACGGACAGGGTGAAACCAATATACCCCCCTAAACTTCGTTTGCGGGGGTATAATGATATGTGCCTTCCATGATGGTGATTAAACAGCGATGAGCTATTAATCGCTATATAATACCCTTGAAATCCTATAACTTGATCGTAAAGTTTTGAAAGCGTAATCATTTATAAATCATGTATTAGTATATTTATAGTAAAGCAATTTTTTAATATAATATAATTTATAAATTTGTTGTTTAACACGTTAAATGTACAAATATCATTGAAGTTTTCGACACATAAAAATAAAAAAGCAACTTCATTTGATGAATGAAGAATGTACGAAATGTATCTCGTAACAAACAAGAGCATGTCCCTGGCATTTCTTATCACATGTCAAAATTACTATTTTTCTTAGTCAATCATACAAATAGGACATATGCCCTCTCGTGAATCAGTACGATTTTCACAGAAGCTTTGTGTTTTCTTTGAAGAAAAAAAAAAACTCATGACAATGTTCAAAATATGATTTGTCTCCAACAGAATAAATAAAGAATAATATCAAATCATAAAAGAAAATGTTAACCATTTCGTTCTCCAAACCCTGTTCGTCTTAATGGAAGAAAGTAAGGGTGATCGGTTTAAGTCTAATTTGTAAGTTATAGTCAGAACGAACAAAAAACATCATATTATCAACAACAACAAAATGAAAAGTGAGAAAAGCAGCTTCTAAATTAAGTGTTAAAAGTAGAAAGGTTGTACATGAAACATCAAATAATTCAAAACTTTTTAAAAAGCATTTGTAGTTTTTTATACTGGTTGAAATGATGAATATTGCCAGATAAACCTGTCTTTAAAGACAAAGAGCACTTTCCAATACGGCTGAGTTTATATTTTACATTGAAAATCATTGGATTGCCGTGAAAAGACTTATAACATTTGTAAAAGACAACATTTAAAAAAAAATGTAACGAAGATTTACAAGTTTATTTTTGAAGAAATAGTGTTTAGCTCTTAACCCTAAGGCTTGTAAAAGAGAAGAAAACAAACTGACGGAAATCCCATTACAAAAACAAAATATTTACAAGTTTACTTTTCATCAAAATATCAGTATTGAAGAAACATCGTTTTAATTAGAAAGCTACTAGTACTTGAAAGCTCATTTAAACAGGATGTTTCTGTAAATATATATTACGTAAAAGCTTTAACATTGATATTTTAAACATTAATCATTATTATGAATCACATTAACGATATTACAAATTCAATAAATATAAGATTAAAAGTTTGCTTTTTTGCCATATCTATCCTGCTATTCTGATTTTTTTCTACAGAAATTCCAATGTGAAAAAAATAACTTTAAACGTGCATTTGGAAAAAAAAGCGTAAGGTTAATTATGCGTGAAAATTGTCATTTTATATAAACGTAAAACTTAGAACTCATAAAATTTATCAAAAATTACATTAAGATGAAATGATCTATTATACACTTAAAATTTACATGCGAAATAAATTTAAGTTTATGGGATATTCAAATTTAATTATAGAGGTTATAACTCTCGTACTACGCGTGAATTATAATAACATATAGCCACGTGCATAGTTTTGTGGACATGAGTTTCACAATCTTTTTTTTTTTGGAAATAATAAACATGAAAATATTAATCAATTAAGTTACATGTACAACTTCTTTAATTGGTGGTTTTGGGCAATATTTTCTTAGGTTAAGATAATACTGTGAATCGTAAGATTTCGCGTTGGCTCAATTTTCGTGGAATTCGTGGGTACCTCTCATCTACGAATTAAAATCCACCACAAATTAATAAATTAGAGTCATAAAGTCGTATTTCCTTTTATAAGTATGAGAGTACACGAAATTACGTCCTCACGAACATGTAAAATTTAAGCAATCAACGAGAATTAACCCCCACTATTTTAATGATTCCACAGTATAAATTTATGGATTTATGAGTCAATTCATTTCAAACATTAAACGATATATATATATATATATATATATATATATATATATATATATATATATATATATATATATATATATATATATATATATACTTAAAACCCAAAAATTGTCTCTTAGTTTAAACAATATTTATTATTTATTTAGTAATTAGCATCATACATATTACTAGTATAATAACAGTACATAGAAGATTGAGAAACAAGCCAAAAGGCTTATGTTAATCTCGCTCTCGTCAGTTCACAAATGAGAGGTGGGTAAAATTTTGAAGTACAATAACAATACACATAAACATTGATTAGGAAAAATGTAGGGAAAAGAAAAAAGAAAATGAAAGGCGAAAAAAGAATAGCTGGAATTGAGTATTGAGACAATTGTAACTATCCAATAGATAATGTCTATACTAATCGACTAAGTTTACTTATACATGTATTAATATTGAAACATAATGTTTCTAAGTAACTCTAAATAAGCATTATATATCTGTGAACATACAAGTACATACAAATATGATATTTAATGTAATACAATAGTTATAGTAAAACAACAGGTGAACTCAGAACCTTTTGCTTTCATTAAGAAATTTCTGGAAAAGGTAAACAATATTGTTGTTTTCACTTTCAGATAAATAAGCGTTACCATATAACAATAATTCAACATTAAGAAAATATGGAAGTGTCAGGGTTGTATTGATCCTAACTCTGGAATATGTATTACAGTGTAATAAAAAATGGTCAGTACTTTCAACTTCGCCGCAAATACAAAGAGACGAGTTGATTAATTTTCTTTGAAACAAATGAAGATTAAGACCACTACATTCTAGTCTTAGTTTGGAGTGAAGAATTCTGGTACCTAAATAAAAATAATTTGGGATTTTAATCCTACTGGTATGTAAGTATGTCTTAAAACAATGTAATGAAGGATTTGATCGCACATTTTGGAGTAAAGCATTCCATTGCTTTATTGTAGCTGGGAAGAATGAATTAAAATAAAGCTTAGTTCTTGTATTGATTTCCCGCAGTGGGTGCGTTGTTCTTGTGTTGTAGTTATGTCCTTGAGTTTTTTGTGATTGGATGATGGTAGATAAGTAATTATGAGCAATATTGTGAAATATTTTGTAAAGTTGAATAAGACGATGATTTTCCCTACGTGTCGATAATGGTTCCCATCCCGTTTCTTTATATAGCAGATGTCTGGATGAAATGAAAAATACAGATTTTGCAAAGATTTCCTATCAAGAATATACTTGAGTCTTCGCAGCATACCAAGGCGCGAATAGGCTTTTTTAACTGTTTCATCTAAATGTAAATTCCAAGACAAATTACTACTAAGAATAATTCCTAGGTGTTTATGGGTTTCTACTTCTTTCAGGTGAACATTATTAAATATTAGTGAGGGGTGAAAGGGTTTCTTGACTTTATTGGATATGGTAAGACATTCCGTTTTGGTTGGGTTAAAAGACACAAGCCACTGTTTTGACCATTTATGTATTTTTTCAAGGCCTGTATTTAATAAACATGCTGAAGTGTCAGCATTATCAACAAAAATAGAAAATGATGTATCGTCAGCAAACAATTTGACCATACATTTAATATTGGTGACCAAGTCATTTTTATACATAAGAAAAAGTAAGGGACCAAGTATGCTACCTTGGGGTACCCCAGCCTTAATATGGCCAATGTTTGATTTGCTGTAATTGATTACGACGTACTGTTTTCTATCATGTAAGTAATTTCTAAACCATTCGAATAATTCTCCTCGAACTCCAACTTTTTCAAGCTTGTACAGTAGACCAATGTGCCATACTTTGTCAAAAGCATTGCTTATATCGAAAAATACAACTCTAACTTCTTTACCTTGATCAACTGCTTTGTAAAAATCACTGGTCATACTTAATATTATAACTGATTGACCGTAGAATCATTTGATATATATGGAGGGTAATCGTGTTCAAAATTCCAGACCTGTAAACTTGTAAATTCAAATATGCAATCGTGTTGGTGTGTAAGTCTGAGTATGAATGTATGTGATTCTGATCGTGTAACCTATAAAAACTCGAGCATAAACACTTTAAGATTTGACTCAGTTCCTTTATATGATGCACATTTTGCTGCTTAATTGTTTTTGTTAGTTAATTTAACCTTCAACTTTGCACATTTTAAATCCATAGTTTCTGCGTTTGTATCTTCACCCTCGGATATAGCACAGTTGACATGTTACAAATCAACAAATGTAAAGTCTACAAGTTTGCCGAATTTTGACATGACCTTATATGGCAAATGCTCGCTGCGGGGAAAACGCATGCCGTAATCGCCGGAATGGGCTAAAATAAACATAACATTCATTTAAACTGTTTTTATGAACGATACTATTTTCTTTGGATCAAACATATTTTTTTTTTATTTTTATAAAAGAAGATTTTGAGGTATGATTGAAACTGGACCAAACAAGAAGAGGTGACGAATGCGCTGGTTTCTGTAATATAATTCCCATGGACACTGGTACATGTAATATACGATAAAGGTTAACTTTTACAACAAAAAAAAAATGCATAAAATCTATTCCAATATTGCTAAAATAATTTGACATGTAATTTAAACTGAAAAATATAAAGTTGAATACGTGCTCTGTTCTAGAAATGAGACGGATCAAGAAATTTCCTAGGGGGTGAATATCTTTTGTGCAGCATGGGGTTTGGAGACCGCCGTGAAGCCCATATAGCTTCATTGCTTACCTTATGCTAAGAATTTTGAGAGTGAATTTTATATTCCTCATTTCTTTAAAATTAAACGACTTGCAAAACAATCTGGTGATTTTTCGCGGAAAAATGTATGTATCTATATATTTTTTTCAAATATCAAAATGACTTTGTTGTGCAAGTGCATGATAAATAATAAAACAATCTGAAACTGTTACGAAAGAAGTTCTCTAATCATTAATTAAAGTACAAAATGTTGTCAAAAATTGAAAGGTTTTGAAGAAATAAATAAGGGATACTAGTATGTTTTTAAAATTATATTTTTTCTTCGAAAATCGAATTTCTGAAATTAAGAAACATGTGGGTTAAACAGATTTGATTCTATATGAAAATTAATGGTAGAGTTTAAATTTTAAAATCTTATAAATATATACTGCAATGACAGAAATTTTACAAAACCAAGTAGCTACTTTATGGTAATCAGTACATGTTCACAAGTGGCTGTAAAGCTGTAAATTTGATTAACCAACTTCACTGAGTGTGTCTGGATTGAATCGAGATTCAGGACGACATACTTATATCCCGTAATAATTGCTTGATATCAAAACATTTTTGCTATTTACAGTCAATCTTATGGTTTGATTTCTTTTTTTCATTTAAAGGAGAGGGGGTGCCGCTAATCATGTCTCATCTAAATCAAAATCTTAAAACTACTGTTTTCAGGTAGATAGTTTTTCTTATCGATAATTCAGTTCTTTAATTAATCAGCAGGCCGACCCCCCCCCCCCTACCCCGTGATTTTTTTCTTCTTCGTGGGTGGCGGGGGGGGGGGGGGGGGGGGACTGGGGCTCTTGTCTCAACATTGTGGTAGCGATAAGGATGCTTTTGGTGATATTTTCTTTATTCAGCCGAACTCTAAGTATTCTTACACGATTTGTTAAATGTACTTTAAGACAATAGAAATGCGTGTATACATTTAAACAGAGCATGATATTTAAAATTTTCCAGATCTAAGACATCCGATGCCGATTGAATTCTTCACTCGCATCTTTTTTGGATTCTCTTGATATAATGGACACCGAGCCTATAATCTATTGTTCGAAAAATCGTACTTCCTAAAAACAATGTTGTTATCCAGAAATAATATGATATGTAATATTTTTTTATTCATTCTGTGCCCATTCCGGCGATTACGGCAGGCCTTTTCCTGCAGCTATCTGTGACGTCACTGTTTCCATATATAGTCACGTCAAAATTCGACAAACTTGTAGAGATTTGTAACATGTCAACTGTGCTATTTCCGGAAAACGGAGATATAAATGCAGAGACTATCGATGGAAAATGTGTAGTATAGTGACACGTTATATGTAATTAACAAACAGCATTTTAAAGTTGCAAATGTACATCTGTGGGAAGAATAACATTGAAGGTCTGCGGAGTCAACTTTAGAGTGCTTTTATAGATTACACGATCAGAATTACACACATTCATACTCAGGCTCACACAACAACACGATTGCATATTCGAATTTACAAGTTAACATGACTGGATTTTTGAACACGATTACCCTTCATAGATATAAACCCAGATTGGTGCGGTGTAAGACTATCGTTGGTGAGAATAAAGTTGTATAAATATTTGAAAATACACTTTTCCATACATTTACCAAGAACACTTAAGGTATCCGATCCATAATAGCCCCAGATTCATTGAATCTGGATGCATAACAGATATTAGTGGCTTCGTACTTAGTATAAAGGGACATAATTTTCATGTTTAAGTGTCAGTATGTAAGAGCAGAATGTGTCCTAATAATTGACCTTTTCTTTGTTTTGAAGAGTTGCTCCCCTTTGCTTTTAATTAATAAAAATTAATTCTAAAAAAATATATATGGTTTAAAATTTATTTTCAATAGTTTTTGTATTCCTAATGATGAAATGCATCTTTCCACCGAAGCATTTATTGATATTCTTAATATTTAATTTTTTATTTTAAAAAATGTGCATGTCCCCATAGACATTAATGCAATTTTCATTAATTAATTACTGCTTAGTTAATAATATTTTTGAAAATTTCTCTCGGTAAATCTTTTTTTACCCTAAAATGCTGTCAATTAATATCAGAGTATTTAATATATGATTGATATTCAGGGTTAGAAAAATTAGGTCCTAATATGGGTCGGATACCTTAATAATGATATCGGCCTATAATTGCTAACGATATTGCTGGCGCCTGTTTTGAATACGGGGATAACGTTTGCAATTTTCCATTGGGTTGGGACTGTAGACTTATGAAGCGATAAATTGAAAAACTTGCTTAGTGGTTCGGCAATAGCTGGCGAAGCTTGTTTTAGTGATGTTGGGTTGATACAATCCGGCCCGGTAACCTTGCTCGTGTCTAGTGTTTCTAAGACATCTTTAACGTCTTGTGTAGAGATCACTATGTTCGAAATGGTACAAGTGTCACTAAAACTTTCGTCGTTTGGCTTTAAAGTCAACCTAATGACGCACATCGCTTCTTAGATGCTAGTATGATTTTTTGTCTTAATGATTAATGAACACATGATTAAAACATCCCGAAGATGACGTTAAACAACATGAAACATATCGTTGTTGATGGAACATTGTAGACTTGCATTGAGGTGAGAAGCCCTCTAATGAAACCATTACAAATGAGTACATAAGAGGTAGTGGACACCCAGACGAAGCGTATGACGTGCACTGTGGAATATCCCCAGTAGATGTCCTTTAGCTTGATCAAAGGTTCTACACCTATCCAAGATCTCTGACCACGCCCCCTTGTTATGAAAGCGTCCAGTGGATAGTGAACAAATGTCCAATCAAAGAGTATTTAAGTGTGTCCTGAAAGGTTTTAGTAATCTTCCTAATCCAAATTAGTTTTTAAGGCTGACTATGGGGTAAGACTGCAGAGTTTCTTAACAAATCTGGTAAACTGTTTTAACCATCTAACGTTTTTACTTTAACATTTGTGAAAAGGGTTTTTATTTAGGCATTTAAAGCCCTAAAATATGTTGTAGACGCCGAGAAGAAACCTCGTTTCACTAGTGTTCGATTTGAAAGATGCAAAAATATGTAGCAAGCAATAGAAATCTGACTGTGACGGTTCTAAGACATATCAGAATGAACACAAGAGACGTTTCACAGTAAGTTGACTTTTGGAAAGAAATAACTCGATTTTTTTCACCAAAAAACAAAACAAACAAGAATGGAGAGAATATATAACTGTTGCAATTTTGAAATTAAAAAAAAAAAACGATGGAAAATTAAAAATAATTCATGTTTTCCGTTCGTATGTAAGGTGTTTAAAACATAGGAGCAAGGAGAAACGTTAAAATGACATTGCGATGAGTTTGTGGTTGCTCCGGGTCAATGGATGTAGGCAAGTTTGTTAGCTTACCAGGAATGATCTAATGATGTCTTTAACTTCAAAATTGTCACGTTAATAAAAGGTATCCTGGTTTACTCTCTTGTGATATTTCAATGATTTATCTTTTTTCCCAAGGGAGTAAGTGTTAATGTCTCAATAATTTCCGAGCAACCTTTGTAGGGTGACAGCTTTCTCAATATTATTGTATGTAAAAAGTCATAACGATTCTTTTCTGGTCTAACGAGTACTTAGTATCAAAATAAATTCTATATCAACGGTAACACGAAGGGTTGATTTTATAAATCATGAATTGCAATCACTAATTGTTATCCACTCCTGTCACAAGAGCAAGATTAGACACGGCTCACTGTTAATTTTAAGAAATTTTATTGAAAATGATCCGACATCAAATAATTTAGAGCTTTTTTATGTTTATATAAACTGTTATAGTTCATTATTATTTAAATCAAATGTTTTAAGCAGCACTACACGTAAAGCTTTATGAAACTCTTGGAAAAAAAAATTCAGTATATTTAAATTCGGTCGAATCAAAACAGACGATAGAAGCTTCTCTTACTCTCATGTTGGAAGGTTTTCATGCACCATGACTATCTTCAAAAATTGCAAGGTCCGCGGCAGCAATGGTGATTTTTGTACTGATGCATAGTCAATTTTAGATGCTAATATTAGGCTAGTTTTTATAGTAAGACATTAGAGAAAAGAACAATTAAGTTCTAATAAATATATTTGTCACCTATTCTGATAATCAGAACAAAAATATACGTCTTAGATTCAAGAGAATATTGTCAGTTGCACCAAAATAGAAACTGTTCGCATGCGTTTGTAATTAACGCCATATCCATTATCTACCTTAGTATTCTAGTTTTGTTTTTTCTCTTTCACAAATAAATGAAGTTTTCAATGTTTTCAAGAACTTCTGTGCGACATACTCAGGTAACTTCAGAGAGGCATAATTATTCAGTTTTGTTCTTCAAAACCATAATGTTTATAGGAAAATATCTACAAAGTATATACAATGCTCTTTAAAAAACTAAGTGCGCATCATTCAAGTTCTAGTTTCAGACAAAATATGGTCCAAAAACACCATAAATATATCAAATTGTTTTATGTTTTCTCTACAAACTTTTAGAAGATAAAAAAAGAAATTATACTAATTCAGCAGCTGAAATTTTAAAATGGCTCAATTCACATTTATTCTCTTTTCTTTTGTGTAATTTTGTGTAGTTTCAATAAAAAAATTGTGTAAGTTTCAATAAATAAGACACTTTCTATCTCTTTTATTCTGATCTTAAAATAAGTTCAAGTGTAAATATACATTTGTATTTCTTTCTCAAAATACTTTGTTACAGTGCATTTTGTATGATAGAGTTAATGTTTCAGTATCTGTAAGCACATTTACACACCAAGATTCTCCCAAAACAGCTTACTGTATGTGTGCCTATTTCAACATAGTCATCAATGTTTCATTTCTGTCCACTGGAAACAAATACATGACCACCACACACTTCCCTCCCCTCTTAATAAAATGCACCAAAAATTCCACAATATATAAAGGTCTGAAAAAATTATAAATATTAACAAAAAAAATAAAACAAACAAAACCAATAAAGTCAGTTAATTTTTATTAAAATTCATCAGTAAATAATAACAATCAGCAAAATGTAAGACTTGCTAGTATTACAGACTACTAAAAATACATGCACTAATACTTCAAAGTAAGTTTATCATCTCTATTGAGTCAATATCTTGTATCATTGTTTATTTCGAGTGAAAATTACTGCCAGTTTATATAAAAGACATAAAGTTTTAATCACAAATGTAAACTTAATAATACAATTTAAAAAAAGATTACCGGTATACAGATGTATAAACATTATAATATATGGAATGGAAAAAAAATAACTGAATTTCTTGCCGGTGATGTGTTATCTTTGAATTCTTTTTCATCTTCTATATAGTTTTTGAAGCTTTGTGTGCATGCATAAATACATGTACATGCTATGTGATAATACCTGATAATATTTTCATCCAAGAAAAATTTGTGATTTTTTTTTACTGGTATGCATTAGCATCAAGCATGTTTGGATATGGCATGAAAGCAAAGAGAAATGCTTTGTTTCACAACTTTTAAATCAAAGTACAGTAACCAAGATACCTGGATAAAATATAAAAAAACATCATCAGAATGTTCTAGTGAAGTTGTATAACAACTAAATTGTACTTTTTGTATTAAGATTACCAGACAGACATTCCCAGTTTGTAAACTTTATACCATATTAAATATGATGAAGTGGAATAACTACTGTAACTATCATACAAACATTTTTAATATTCTTCACATCGGGATACTCAAAAGTTCATTTAATAATGAACAAACACAAATTACTGGTAAATATGTAAAGCAAGTACAGGAAACGGATCAACAATATTTGTAGTTCTCTGATTCCAATTGCACAAACACTTCTTACAACACAAATATCAACATAGCATTGATCAAGAGATGTACATGCATCCCATCAACTCCTGCCAGTCACTTGGACATTGCTGAATTGTGAAGCACCTTGATTCTAGGCTCTGTTCCATTGTTTATGTGGCCATTGACATGTGACTTAGTCCTTTATTAACTTCTATTATACTGGTGGCATTCTCCTGTAACCTATCAGTCGTGGAATCTGTCGTTTTGTTTCCTGACCCTAAACTCTCCTTGACCCCACCAGATGGGGTCAGATTTCCATCCGATTTGTTTGGAGTTTTAGGTTCCCTCACTCCAAATATTGTGGACCCAACGCGAACATTGGTACTTCCCAGTTCAATCTGCAAAAAGAAAATGATAAGAACTTGAAATAAGAAATGACACTTCATTACAGTATTTTCATTTGTAGGTAACTATGGTGTAAAATGTAATCACTGTTATTCTCATTAATATTTTTTTGCATCTACAAAAAATATAAATCCCTATATTAATTTGTCCTATCTGCACTAAAATATTTATCGGTAAAATGGGGCCAATTCAAAATGGCGAATTTATGCATGTATCTTACTAAAAACATGAATGAATTTAAAATCAGGGGTGAATTCTGTCACAAGCATGATAAGGTAAAAATAACATTGGGCAAGGTAACTCTTAGTCTCTTTTACATCAGGTTTTTGATGAGAATTTCACTGTGGTAAAAAAAAAGCTAAGCTTATTTTTCCAAGTCCATGGTCTCTGATCCTTCTCCACTTCAAGTAGACCACAGCAGATCAGGGACCCTTAATGAGGTCGGATGATGAGTTTAACTAAGAGAATCCGGGACCCTTAATGTGGTCGGATGATGAGTTTAACTAAGAGAATCCAGGACCCTTAATGTGGTCGGATGATGAGTTTAACTAAAAGAATCCAACACTGGCAAAATCAAACTGTATACAGTGGGGAAAGGTTACATAACTTGAACCATATATGTCTTTTGAGAACTTACTGCATGTTCGAAATCTGCTGACATCCCCATGCTGATTTCTACATTCTTCTTGTCTAGCTTCAACTCTTCACACAGTCTTTCTCTGCATTTTAGCAGTTTCTGTAAACATAATAAAAAATGTAACTGTTTTTGAAAAAATGTTAAAAAAAACGAAAGTACACTTCTATTTGATATCATTCTAAGGTGGTATATTTTGCTATTTACAAACCTTTCAACAGTTTGAAATAGCAACAATATGCAGCATCATACCAACAGATTGAATTAGATTACCAAGAAATCTGGGTTAGGTCCCTTAGAGAGGTCGTGGTCAAAGGACCCAATAGTCATCAGCCCTACAAATTCCAGGTTAGGACAGTTTTCCAGGATGTTTTTGACCACATTCACCATATCTTCCTCCTTACATCCCGATTTGTCTAAAAACATCACATCAAGAATTGTAATTCAATTTTTTTCTGCATTAAAAACATAGCATTTATTTGCAAGTCTACCTGATAAAAAAAATAGGTAATCAAAGATAACAGAGCTCACCAAGATAAGGTATCACCTCTATGAGATCACCTTTATCATATTATATGAAAATCAAAGTCTTTGATCTTTATTTTGGTTTGAGGCAATATCATTTAATATAGTATGTTACAATATTGTATCATATTATATCTAAATTTCATACTGTATTGTATGATACAATATTTATCAATACACAACTTTAAAAAACAATATCATATCATATGATACAATATAATATTGCTTTACATGATACAATATAATCATTTCATATGATATATTATATTATCATACTCTCATGTTAAATACTGAAATCTGATTGGTTTAGACGCAGTTGACAATCCGTTCTCATACCCTCAGCGTTAGCAACACACTTGGCAACGGGCCGATAGAACGAATTGTAACATGCACGTAAATTATGCGCGTACGGTTCGTCGTATAACTCACGTATTTTCTATATAAACGCAGTAAAAATTGCTATAAAATTAAGACATTCAGTATAATAAAATAGATAGTGCCTGATTGGGAGGGTACCATTTGAAATTGACACCCCTCGAAAACCATTGTCAACCTCCGCTTCGCGTCGGTTGACAATGGTTTCTCGGGGTGTCAATTTCAACTGGTACCCTCCCAAACAGGCACTTTTTATATATTATTATACTTTCATGTTAAATACTGAAATCTGATTGGTTTAGACGCGGTTGACAATCCGGTCTCATACCCTCAGCGTTAGCAACACACTTGGCAACGGGCCGATAAAATGAATAGTTACATGCGCGTAAATTATGCGCGTACGGTTCGTCGTATAACTCACGTATTTTCTATATAAACGCAGTAAAAATTGCTATAAAATTAAGACATTCAGTATAATAAAATAAATAGTGCCTGTTTGGGAGGGCACCAGTTAAAATTGACACCCCTCGAAAACCATTGTCAACCTCCGCTTCGCGTCGGTTGACAATGATTTTCTCGGGATGTCAATTTCAACTGGTACCCTCCCAAGCAGGCACTATTTATATATTGTATCATATGATATGATTATTTATTATACATTACTTAAATGTATCATATATGATAAAAAACTGTACCAAGTAATATAACAATGTATTATATTATTGTATTAATATGATATTTCATCAAACAACATTGCATTATTTCATATTATACAATATCATAAAATTAATACAATATAATATCATATGACACAATATCATATTATATAATAAAATATCAATTATATGATTCAAAATGATAGGAATAGGAATCATGATCTATTTTAGTATATAATAGCAAACACATCTATCAAGCAAGTTTGAGTGAGGTAGGAGATTGAGATCAAGCTCTGTTTCTGGAGCTAGCCTTACGTTTCAAATTCAAATTAAAGTTGCATAAACCAAGAAAGTTGGTTAGGACAGCATTTTTTCCAACATTCAAACCTGCATTTAGCTACTCAAAAAACTTACACTACATGAAGCTCCAGCATCAAGATAATCAAGATAAAGTTCTGTATCTGAAGCTACCTTTATTTGCACATCCATAGTTATATCAACTGTTTAAGTGTGACTAGCCTAAGTATGAACAGAATTAACTTCATTTCTAACCAGCTCCAAAAACCTAACACATCTGAGTTGTTCTCAAATCTTAAAACTGCCTAAGCATCTAGATAATCAAGATCACTCCGTATCTGAAACGACATCTGTGATTCATTTACATAGTTAAATCATCGATGCAAGTTAAAATAAGTACTACATGTATTACTTCCATAAACATGTGACCTGCTCCAAAAACCTCCTCCTCCATCCAAAAACCTATGGCTTAGATTCAGCATCCAAGCCTGTGGAGTGCATCAGTATCAAAAGATGCATCATATATTCAAATTTGGTAAATATTAAACCAACAATAACTAAGATTTGTCTATTAAAGAGCACCTGCTCCAAAAACTTGAACCAGCTCCAAAAACTTTCTCCGGAATAAGATGCAACATCCATGGAAGTTTGGTGAAGACAGGACAAGTAGTAACTTAGTCATGGCTATCAAAGGGCACCTACTCCAAAACCTTAACCTCCTCCAACATCTAAAATTAATAAACCAGATGCAACATCCAAATCTTTTAAGTCCATTACAAGACCTGCTCCAAAAACTTTAACCATGTCTAGATGCTGACACCGGGAGTATAGCATAAGCTCCCTCGACTTTGTCTTGGTGAGCTAAAAACTGAACAAATATTTGTATCTTTCTTCATCTGTTTTTTAAACTTTTTTTTTCAATTTTTTGAAATAAATTTTGAATCTTATAACAAATAAATAAATTGCAGCTGAGGGTGGATGATTTTTTTCCTATCAATGACAATAAATTTGCAATTCAGTCATTCAAGGTAAATTCGTTATAATTCAAGATTGTTTGCGACAAGCGAGAAATCTTCTAAAAGAAAATAAAAGTTAGTAATATCCTGAGTTAATAATGGAAGTTTCTGGACCTACTTTCTTCCATGCTTGTATTAATCTGGATCATCACTTTAAGCTTTCCTGATTTGTTTCTTGTCTCCCATTGTTTGTTCAATGTTTCTGCAATTTTGTTTGAATCCACTGTCTCCACCATGTAAAGATTAGGACAGGCTACAAATGTTGAAAAAATCAATTGAGTCTTTCCTAAATGCAAGTACATGTATTACAAGTATGAGAAAATATAAATACACTACAACATTCAATTAATCAAGTTCTTCTAATGCCATTTCTATAACAAGAAGAATTCGTTTGAATCAGCCATTAGACTTTACAATAAACAGCATTTAAAAACTGATATTATAATTTCCACTATTATTAATCAACAAGAATATTGGTTTGTTTTCCTCTCATTTTTTTTTTCAAAATGTCAATTTTGTTCTCCTCATCCTTTGACAAAATTACAAAACTTTGACATTACAGTTGGGGATTCTGGTTCCTCATCGCCATTCACTAACAGATAAATATATATAGTCTGCTAGCATTAAAATACAGATTGCTTGGCTTTGTATAGAACAATTTGTTTGGATAAATGAGTAATGCCTACAAAGGTTGTGGACAAGGGCATATCCTTGGTTGAGAATGGCACTTCTATCATCATTTTTGTTAAAACCCTCCTTTATACACTGTACATTTACAAATCTTTTTTAATTTGAATGATAACAACAAATTCTTTGGGAGAGGGCAGTCTAAGTTATGAAACTTGTGCCCAATTCCAATTATATTTATGTACAATAAAAATATGTTCAAAATCAACAAATTCTTTCTCATATGTAAACAACATACTAGTATTTAGTACACCATACTGAAACAAGTATATCTTTTGATGTATATTATTTTGAAAGTTGTTCAGTCAAAGTGCAGCTATAAACTGGCTGCGAAGGGATGGTCATTGTGTTTGGCTTAGCTGCAATAATGTAGCCCTCTCCCGATTTTTTTTTTTTGGAGAGGGCTACATTATTGCAGCTATGTCTGGCTATGTGCTTGCATCCATAACAGAAAATGATACTTTCTGTTTTTCAGTGATTAAGTGTACCCAGCGCTCATGTACTTACAGACTAAGGAGCCAGTTTTGTTTTTCTGTAGATGTCCAATAAAATGCCAGCGAATGTCTTTGCACTCTGATAGGATCTGAAAGATTATAAACGTTTCAATGTTAGTGATTCAACTCTGCATGGACTTTTCTCTTGACTGTCACATATTGTCAAATGTGTCAGATACTTTTTGGTGAATAAAAATACATGCACTTTAATAAATCATGTTTTTATACAAAAATTATATTCTAAATCATAAATTCATTCATACTTTATTTCCTCTTATAGAGTTATATGAAAATCATAAAAACATATTACATGTACATGTATTAAATTATTGTATTTAAAACTTACATTACTGTGACACAGAATCATTTTGATACATGTACAAAGAAATTGAGCGCACAAGATTGTAAGTTTGCAGGAATCATCGACATGAATCAATAGGGATTTAAATGTCTATAACCTCGAAAGGCTATAGCCATGTACAGATTTGAACAAAAATTAATTACTCAAACTATATCAAGTTGAGAGTTGAAGTACATGTCTATTTCGGCTATTAAAAAAAAGTCACAAGCTTTCTAAAAATGGCAATGAGAGGGTAAAGCGATAACTAGTTAATATACTAGTATTGGAAATGTTAATGCATACATATTTTAATTCATTTATATCGTATATCTTAATAAACTAGTAATAAGAACAGAAAATAGTGTTCATACGGCAGAAATCAATAACGGCAAATTAAAATACACCGGTATTCTATAATTCAACATAATGTTATATCAACATACATTTAAAAACAAAAAAGTTAAAAAAATTAAATGAAAAAGGAGTCACCGGTAGGATTTGAACCCCAAACACCTCATGTATGTATTCACTAATCCAGGACGAAACCATTGAGCCATGCGTGACTTCACAATATGCGGTATAAAGTAGTGTTTGAAACAATATTGTCATATCCACGGAATTTGTTTTTTACCGTCCCAAAAATATTTTGAAAAAGTACATAATTAGTCATTTCTGGGTCATCTCTCCATCTTTTTTTAAAAAGCAGCATCTTTAATGTTGAAATATGTCATCTTTGCACGTTTCAAATTTGTGGAGAGAAGACCCAGAGACATTAAAATCATTTCAAAAACAGCTGTAAATAAGTATGATTATGCATGAATTGCATCGTGTTGCTATATTTAGACCCATATTATGATGAAACCTTTTACATTACATTTTTCTACCCATTCCACGTCCAGCAGAAACCATATAACGGTTATAATTCGGAAAATGTGCAAAATTAATTGATGAAATTTCCACTCTCCTTGTGCGCCCAGATTCCTGCCGAATCTACATCTTAAGTGCCCACTTTCTTTCGATAAAAGTATAAGGTATGAGACACATTCACATTTCAATAAATTGAAAGTTAAAGGTATATGGGACACCTACACACAGTGAAATATTTTCTTTCCGAATAAACAATATTATTTCCTATGTCGCTTGTAAGCGAGATCTGATTGGTTAACAAGCCGGGTGTAAATTTCCATACCACCTACTGAGGCCAGGTGTAAATAAAATGTGACGTCACAATGCAATTCTTGCATGGATTACAAGTGCACCTACAGATCTTTGCGCAAAATAATGTAACATTAAATGAAGTAAATGAATAAATAATTTGTGATAATCAGTATTCTATTGGACAGTTATAAATAAATGATTTTCATCACAATTTCAATTTATGTTAATTTTTATTCTGAGTGATCTTAGACCAGATTTTCAAGTTGCAAAACACTGGTAAAACAATATAATTTTAAAATTTATATTTTAACATAGGAAATAAATCCATTATAAAATAAAATTTTCAACTCATATTTTGACCATGCCACTTTAATGGCACAGACGAACAAGGTCATTTACCTAGTTGTCAATTCCTATAATGGAAAAGTAGAACACAGCACTTACCTCGGGGTCAATGGCCTTCTTGGCAATTTCGTTGACCTGTAAACATTACATACAAACACAATAATCTGATTATTCACATTTAGAAGAACAAGGAGCTAATTTCACTGACATCTAAAATTGATATTTTGGTTTCAAAAATATTCATGAATTCATTTTTTGGGGATTTTGTGAAATTAACAGTTTTATGGATTAATTGATTTTTAATATAATCTGTTATATCCTACTACAATGGATACATGTATTTGCTAATAATTTGATCGCGATCGACTTCATGACAAAATTTAAAAAAATAAAATAAAATAAATTGGTTTATATGCATATATGCTGCTGCAATGTACCACAGTCACAGAATGTAAATTAATTCAAAATCAAAGCAAATGTTTCACCCCTGCGAATGTTATTGTCATTTAGATTTAGACCACAAGATTTTATTTGACCCTTTCAGTTTCGCAGTAAAAATGGTGCCTCGTGTTTATAGTCTATTTCCTAGAATCTAGGTACTTGTAATCAAAAATAAAACCTAGACATTTATTGATTTTAAACTTTATCTTCATTAATCAGTGGATAAAATGAGTTCTAGAAATAAATGTCACAATAGAAAATCTAGGTTTTTTTCTGCTGTTGCAACAATTAACATGCTTAGAAGCGATCCCCCATAGGATTAATTTTAGATCAGCGCATGACCTAGTACATGTATAATAGCATCCGGAGTGAAACAGACTATACTATTTTATGCAGAATGTTACTTGAAAATGGCTCGATATACTAACTTTTTATACAAAACAGACACCCATTCTTTTTTAAAAAGCATGGTGTTGAACACCAAAAGCATAAAACATGGCTATGATTTTATCAAGCAACTCAATGTTTACATTTTCAACCACGTGTAGAGTGGTTGAACACGAACGATAACTCTTTTCTGAATATCATCGTTTAGTTTAAATAACTGCTAGATGATGAAATAAGACATATCTCTTAATAGATTTTCATGTTTTAACATAAATCAAAGTAAACGACCAGTACTTACGTATTTTGAGAATATTATCCGAACGCTTATACTTCTGCTCAAAATTTCACAGGAACTTAACAAATCTCTGAGAAGTCTCGTGAACTTTTATTCGAGCACCTCTGGATTTATTACATACTTAGCAACGATAAAGAAAACATTCCGAACACATTCGCAGGGGTGTGTTTTATACACACTTTTTTTAAATGACCAGTTTAATATTTACTTAAATGTTCTTCATTAATCATCAATATCTAAAAATGAATAAGAAAAAATATAATCCAAAGTATGGTAAATTTAAAACATTGCTATCATACTGATATTCTACATCTATTTCAGAATAGTCATTACATAGTTTTCCCCGAAGTGCCTCTGTCCATTTTTGTAGGCCTCCACTATACTGCTGGGGGGCTTTGTCTTTGATACTGCCACAAGCCTGGTGGGCAAGCTGCTCAGCTCATCACCTGCCTAACATCAATGGAATAAAGCTAAACTTAAGTAACATTTCAGCAAATCCAGTTGTCAGTGACAAATCAGATATCGAAAAGAACAATATTGTACTCTTCAGGGACTTCTGAATATTAAAATTGGATACAATGTCAAATCATGTCTTATTACTACATGTATTATAAAAATAATTTTTACATGTTTTCTTCCATATCTTTCATTATATACCTTAAACTAAAAGGGATATGGTGACGCACAAACCCATGTCAAATTTACCAATGAATAACAAATTTTTACACGATTTCCACAGAATTAAATAATTATCATATGAAAATTAAGATTAACTTTTGAAAAATTTCTGTGTTCAAAAGTAAATAAATCAAATTAAAAAGAGAAATATAGAGTTGGTCCAACACATAAATATTGAGTTTCCCTTCCGTTTCAGAGACACGCAAGGGCAGGGGATCTTGAATGTAAATACTGCAGCATGGCATGTAATTGTATCATGAGCCAGCGGCCTCTCAGTAAAACCTGATGTGTTCAAGAACTTTTTATCTATTTAGATGCACTTGATCTCTATGAATGCATATTTTTTACTATGGACATCAAATTCTTTTCTGAGTGTGTCAATGACTTGAAAACTGATAGGTGATGGCTTATAATGCGTAAAACCTTCTGTATAATGAAGTTTTGTATATTTCTTCTTATTTCCTTTGCCGAAATCAAAAAGTAAAACATCTCTTTTGAGTCACCTTGTCTCTTTAAACTTTATAAAACTCTATCTTTTACATACAACATTATTATGCAACTGCAAAATTGATTCTTTATCAAGTGAACTTAAATTGGCATTCATCCAAATAAAGAAAAATTGATGTATTCATCTGCAAGTTTTTAGTGTTTTAAAAATTTTGTATACCATGTATACTGTTGCTGTTGCTTAATAATGTTATCATTCACTAAAACCCTTACACTCATGCAATCTGCCCCAGCTGTTCCAGTCACCCTGTAACATAGAAGACAGACTTACTTACTAGAAAGTCAGTCAGGGTTAGCTATTTTTATCCCACTTGTCTTGTATAGAGCTATAAAAAGTATATATATACGTACAGCAGAAAACAAAACATTCAAATTTAGGCATTATTTAAAAAAACTTTCAGATTATCATCTGCCTATGCATCCATTTCCTTAGTATGTATATAGGGTGATGAACAATTAAAAACATTATTTTACAAAAGAAGTTCATCATCAGAAAATGACAGTAAATTGGCAATACACCAGCTGCAATCTAGGTCAGATAATTTTGTCTGTTTGGCAGAAATTACATGTAGCTTATAGGCTAGTGCAACTACATTTAAAAAAAATCACACATGTCAAAAATGTCTTTTGAATGAATGTATGAAGACTGTTTTATTGGTTTGACCCCCTTAACCCCCCCCCCCCCCCCGTCAAAAAAAAGAATATTACATTAAAAAAAACCAACATAAATGGACCTGATCGAAAGTTGATGTAAACAGGCTAGCTGATAGAATTTCATCAATAACTCTATATACTTTGAATCAATAGCGGCCAATTCAACTGTCTAATTGCCTATAACAATTTAAATCTACAGTTAATGTTTTCTGAAGTCCATGATGCTTAAAGATTCTTGAATAAACCAGCCAGCAAGCAAATTGCACTATGGTCTGTCCTAAATTATAGTTTACGAATCACATTTGGATGATTTTTAATAAAAATATACACATCTGTGAAAGAAACATAATTGAATTATATGAAAGGAAAAAAAATATCCAAGATATCTTCATTGACAGCTGATTTTACTCTGAAAAATTCACATGAATGAAAACAAATGTCTTTTAATACAGAGATTCATAATGGGAAATGTTTACATCTTTTCTCCAGTTGCACAGTTGGAGGTCACTCAGATACCTTACACAAGTTTTTATCGTTATCATCCAGGTACTTTCATGGCTGTTACCATGGTTACAATGCAATATCCTGGTTAAGATTCTTCATACTTGGTTGTGTATTGAGACCTGCAGCCGTAGACATGGTAGAAGGAGTGTGTCAAAACAGATAATCTGGACTTTTTAGTGGATGAACATACATGCATGTAGTTTGAGTTCAGTTATGATGTTCAAAATATCAAGCAAAATGTGGTGGAAGCTAGCAGAAACTTGGGACAGAGTATAGAAATGCAAATACACTAGAAATAAATATGTGAATTGCAAGTTTATAATTTAAAACAATGGACATTTGCCAACATGATAACATTCAAGGTGTTATAATCTATGGACCATAATTACATGTATAATGAACTACAGAGTTTCAATACTTTTATAAATTACCAGTATACAGAGGAACCTTTACATCATCATGCATGATCATTGCTAAAAATATGAAACTCAACATTAACTCAAGTATCCTTTATATCTACAGTTTTGATTTCACTTTATCATCTCCTATTTCTTTGCAGGTCATCAGAAATCTGTATATGAATCAAGATAGCAGAGAAAGGAAAAATAAAGCACAAGTTGACCATTAAAATATTCTAAACAAAAACCAAGTTATAAAGCAGTTTACAGTGGTTTAGGGCGGTTTCAAACAAAAGCAGATGTCTTGTTTAGGACATAATTATGATTGATAAATAAATGATTTTTAAAATTTTAAAATAAAGGTCATAAGTGAAATACCATTATACAACACAATTTCTCGTATATAGTTGTGCATTGCTCATGCATATTTAAACGCACGTGTGGCGACACATGAAACAAGCAGGGAGTGTAAGGTGCCTTGTTGTTATACACAAACTCATTCATAGTGTAACTGCGTCCTCAAAATAAGAAAAAATAGTAAAACATGATAACCAAAAAATATCTCACCTTCTTCCTCTTTTCAGTGGCAGCCTCTACTTTATCCAATACACACCTCAATGCAGACGATATTGAAGACATTTCCCTGCTGGTCAGTTTACGGATCATTGCGTTTGTTTTGAATGACCATTCGCAATGTCGAACCCGATGTGTTTAGAAACTGTGCCATTAATAGGAGAACCAGTCTAACAAACCGCTCGGCTGTCTCCGTAAATCTCCGGAGAGCCCCCCCCCACTTTGATACAAGTATAACCATAACAAAAGTAACTAAATTTACTTAATTGGTATAATGTTATTCATGAAGTTGTCTTTTTAATAAGACTGAGACAAATGCAACCTGTATAAAAAAATTTCGAGCGCCCTCTATTGGTGGCGGGAAAATTGGACAACAACCAACACTGGTTCAGTGGTTGCATGAACAACCTGGCACATTTCTTGGAAATAAACAGTTATAGTAAGTATTTGTCGCATCACCATGCATATCATGCATTAGATTAAGTTCCAATCAACAGCTGCACAGCTCTTTCTGATTTTCCATACGAACTACTGCTGGATAAGCACGAGCACGTGCAATATGTTTAAGCAGAGACATAAATAACAATATGTCTCTGGTTTAAGTTGCGACCGTTGGGACAAGCACAGCATTACACACGGGTACAAACAGTCCTTTAACCAGTTCCGAATATGGTAAAGATTTGGCGGTGGTGTAATTGTTCCCGGTTTCATATCATCCACGGTCGGTCTCGCTTCTGAGAAGTGGGTTTCCGACGATGGGTTTCATTTGAGATCTATTTATTGCTGATGTACACCATATATCCCAGCTAATATTAATGTAAGCCAATATTGTAGTGTAATCGGGTTTTAAAACATGTTGGGAACAATTTCCTTAGAGAGAGACTGTCTCGCTGCTAAAGCAATATATTATCCCTCTTTACAGTAATAAAAACATTCCTGTAAATGCGAGATTTTGACACATTTTTAGCTTACCTGAACCGAATTAAGGTTCAAGTGAGCTTTTCTGATCACCTGTTGCCTGTCGTCCGTCTGTCCGTTCGTCTGTAAACTTTTCACATTTTTTACTTCTTCTCTAAAACCACTGGGCCAAATTTAACTAAACTTGGTACACAACATCCTTATGGTAAGGGGAATCTAAATTGTTAAAGGGCACAACACTTTTTAAATGGGAGATAATTGCGAAACTGTGAAAATTGGGTGAGTGTCTTAAAAAATCCAGAAATTTAAATCATATTGGTCCCCAGGGGTAGGGTGGGGCCACAATGGGGGGATGAATTTTTACGAAGGAATATGTTTAGAGAAAATCTTTAAAAATCTTCCTCTCAAAAAACTATTAGGCCTAAAAAAAAAAAATGGTTTGTTTCCGCTTTCAGGCTGAAAAAAAGTAGGGTCGGTCGGTTGAAATTTTTAAAAATTTTTCAAATATTTTTTTTCCCTTAATATTGCAGTATCCATACATGCCAGTTAGATACTGACACTGCTGAATGGTATAAAATGAAAAAAATATTTTTAATATCTTTCCTGACTATTAACCTGGTCTAAAGAAACCACAAAAATGATATTATGTATCAGATACTTTCTCTGCCAGTGATGAGAGCATTATTAATATCTACAACACATGGAAACATACAGCCATTTTGAAACAAAATGTTTGAGTTACACTGATTTGAAAAGAGTAACTGCTACAAGCATTTTTGTGACTAAAATTTTGAGTAAAATTTTTCCAAATTAGATAAAAACGGAAATAAACGATTTTCTATCAAAATTCCTTTAAAAAAAAATTTTGAGTCGGCGGTAAAAAGCTTGGGTCGTTCGGGAAAGGGGAAACAAACCATTTTTGGGAGTTGATTTTAATCAACTCTCCAATGCAGCTACTCTGGCAAATCAAAAGTAAAACAGTGTTTGGACCTAAGCACAAATCATCACCGCTGACGAAACGTAGTACTGCCCTCATGTAAATTTTTTGCTGAAACATATATGAATTTCTTGCTGATTTTGTTCTGAATATTATCTGAAATTTTTCTGATTTCTATATCTGAAATCTGACTGAAATTGGAACATTCCAGACAGATTTCAGAAAGTGCTGAACAAAAAATCAGCAAAAATTTAAGCAATATTTCAGTATTTTTTCAGCAAATAATACAATTCTGAAATCTGTCTGAAATTGGAACATTCCAGACAGTTTTCAGAATTCAGCAAAGTTCAGAAAAATTTCCAGCAATTACTCAGCAATGTTTCAGCAGTATTTAAGACACAATTCAGCAACGAATCAATAATTCTTCAGCACAATTTCAGCAATAGATCAGTGCTGTTTCAGCAATATTGCAACAAATTTTCAGTAAAATTACAACATCTTTTAAGAAAATTTTCAGCAATATTACAGAACCTTATCAGCGAATATTCATCACTATTTCAGCACTATTCTATTACCTCTGTAATCTATCAAAAATGAAAAGTACAAATGAATAGGATTTTCAAGCAAATTAAATTTATTCATATTTTTCTAAATATACATTTTTCCCACATCACTTATCTGCATCTCCCTGAAACTTCTTTAAATGTCCTTGCTTCTTGTGCAGTTTGATTCTTTTACCATCCTGAAACAGAAATACAGGAATTTATGATTTTATTAACATGCAAGATTTTACATGTTTTCTGATAATCATAATGCTATTTTTTTTTTAATAAAGAGATTTATTAACCTTTCATGCAAATTTATACATGCAAGTCAAATAGAATATACATGTACAATATAAATATACATTCCATTTTTTCTCACCTTTATCATCATTATTTTGGGAACAGTTTTTGCAGGTCTCAGCTTCCCTATTTTTTCTGCATATGATCAGCAACTATGAGTAGTGCAAAAACAATTTATATACAATGTAAAGTTCATATGCATCATAAATTACATGAGATTACAGCTTGGCATATTTCATTAAATCATAAGACTTATTTGTAGCATAACTTTAGAATGTGTGTAAAATAGAAACATTGCTTACTGTTCAATCATTAAATTATCTTTAAATACAAAAAAAAACAAAACATTTATTACATTAATAAATGTCTCCATATATCAATTAATGGCTTTTAATTTATATCGTACCTTACCTCCTTTAGAAATATCCGCTATAAAACATCAATTGATGTATAAATCTTTGAATTTTCAAATCCGTCTGCTTGTAGCTCCCATCAAAAGTGCGTCATCATTGGGCGGAAGTGACGTAGTGTACTCAAAACAACTCGATGATAATCCAATATAATTCCGGATTAAAAATAATTTAATCATTTACAGTTTGTTTAAATATACGCAAAACTGTTGTAAACACCTGGGAAATTGAATCAAATAGCTTTAAAAGCAGACATAGAACTGTCAGAAACTAGTTATCTTTTAATAGTCCTCAAGTTGTTACTAGTCAATTTCACACCCTCCCCAATTTTTTGTTTAATTTCTTTTAATTCATTTTGGTAACATTGAAAACAAAACGTTCACATTATAGTTTGTTTCTATAATTTGTATTGTAATTTTGATTTTAAAAAATCTTCATATTGATGTAAAAGTATGACTTTTATTTATTGAAGTTCAGTGAGCGTTATGTAACGGTGACGAATTGCTTCGATACCTCATTAACAATGGCGGACACTTCAAAGTCCGAGCGAAGTTGCAGGATGAGTGCAGGTGTTTTGGCAGATAAGAAATAAATGATTTTGTGAATAGACCTTTGGGAAATGTCAAGAAACAGTTTTATTACGTGTCTGTTAAATGCTCATCAACTTTTTGCTACAGCAATGCCATTCGCTCGTAAACGAAATTTTGTGTTTCATCTTGTACACTAAATAAACGAGGTAAATACAGATAAAGCAGAATCACTCGTTGAAACAAATTACGTACGGTAGTATTAACTTGTATATCTGCTAGAGAGAACTAAGTTACAATGAGGAGGTATAATAGTATAACTGTTTTTATAACAGTTTGTAGTTCAGATTGTTTTGTATAGTAGCAACTTCTGAAATGTTTGAGCAAATTATTAAATTATAGTAAAATGACGGTACACATTGTTACGTGAATTCACACATTTTCAACACCATTTAAAATAATCTGTTAAGTTTTATTGTTTTATTGAAATGAAATATTGGTGAAATTGAATTCTTTTCTGAAAAATGCATCAGTTTGGAATATTCAATTGCAGACATATTTCAGCATTTAAATAGCATTAAATTTCATTAAATTAAGATTTGATCAGCATCAAAATTCCAACAGATTTCAAACAATTGTTTCAGACAAAAAATTACATCTGGATTAATGCTTAATATAGAGTACTTCAGCAATATTTAGAATAGTTCAGACTGTTTCAGCAACATTCAGAATAGTTCAGACTGTTTCAGCAATATTCAGAATAGTTCAGACTGTTTTAGCATTATACAGATAGAGTTCAGACTGTTTCAGCAATTTTCAAAACAGTTCAGATTTTTCAGACAAATTCAGAACAATTCAGATTTTTCAGACAGTTCAGCAATATTGCTGAAATTCGTTCAGAACTGGTTCAGAGGCACAAAATGGTAGTAAGCAATTTTTCAGATATGATTCAGATATATTTCAGTGATTTTAAGGAAATTTTCAGAAAATTTCTTTCATGAGGGTTGAGAATAATCGATAAATTCGATGTGATGTATTTTGAAGCATTGTTTTCCTAGGAAATTTATTTATAAATACCTTAAAAAGAGTCAAAATTTTAATAGTACTAACAATTTAAATATTTTTGTAGTCGTATGTATACATACGCCAGAGTTCGATTACAGTGGTCGTGACAGACTGTTAGAACCAGAACTGGCATATACTTAGACCTCATTTTTTGTTTGTCAGAAATTGCTTTGATACACATCGGGGTTCATCTGGGGTTTCCTTCTATAACTCGGAACTCTTGTTGGAAAAGCCCGATAATTCATGTTAGAGAGCAATGTGTGTAATTATTCAAATACAGCTAAGAAACTACTTGCCATGTGAAATAACATGCCGATATCAAAATAAATGATAATCAATAAAATTAACTCCTGTCAGTACTTCAGTACTTTGATTTTTTTTTAGGCCTTAAAGGGGCATGGTCACGATTTTGGTCAAAAACTAGTTTTCTGATTTAAATGTTTTCAATGCTTCAGTAAGGCATTTTTAATAGGCAATCAAAATTTGAGTGTAATTCGTTGAGTTATAAGCAAGTTACATAGCTTACAATTCTTTGCAATGTAAACAAAGTGTTTGTTTACATTTTGAATGTTGAAGTGAAAAATTCAGTTTGAAACCTAAAATGATTGTAGTAAATGTTAGGATCTGTATATTTATGCAAAAAATGAATAAGAAGATGGAAAAATCAGCTTGTAAAACAACTTTTACTGGTAAATTGAACTTATGTAATCAAAAACAGGGCATGAGCCTTGTTTACATGGCAAAGAATTGTGAGCCCTGTATCTTGCTTATAACTTTACTACTGACTCTCAAATTTTATTTGGTCATTGGAAATGCATTCCTAAAGCATTGTAAATAATCAAAACAGAAAAATAGAATTTTACCAAAATCATGACCATGCCCCTTTAAGCCAGAAAAGCTCAAGTTGTAGTGGAAGCATACTGAGATAGTGTAGATTCAAATTTGTTTAAATTGTGGTCCCCAGGGGTAGGGTGGGGCCACAATGGGGGTATGAATTTTTACATAGGAATATATATAGAGAAAATCTTAAAAGATCTTCTCAAAAACTATAAGTCCAGAAAAGCTCGAATTGTAGTGGAAACATACTGAGATAGTGTAGATTCAAGTTTGTTTAAAATCATGATCCCCACATTGCATTGGAATATATAGAGAAAATCTTTAAAAATATTCTGGGAAAGTTTTCAGTCCAAAAAGCAGTAACTTGTGTGAAAGCACGGGTTGTCCAGATTAAAGTTTGATCAAACCATGATTCCTTAGAGAAAAGGGGGGAGGGAGGTTACCGTATTTTTCGAAAATTAGGTTGATCCTGTTTATAGGGCGAAGGAGCCCGTCATAAAAAAGGTATAGATAGGTCGACTTCGAAGAATTGGTAAAAAAAATTCCGCTAGATTGAACGAATAAATGGTTTAAACCAATAACGTTATCATAGTAGCCTTTTATCTTATTTTACAGTTTAAACAAAAGGGAAATAAAATGCATTCCATAAATTTACACATCGTAAGAAAATGTCTGAAATTGCATCAACAATTTTTTTAAACCGGATTAATGGTTAAGATCGTTTGTTTAAATCACTTCCCTGCCATGTGTACAAACTGCATGGTGTTTACTGGGGGATAGTAACCTAGCCTTTGGGCATGAATACGGTAGCACATGCAAACAAGATTGTCTTTGTTGTTGGTTGAGTTTAAAGGGGCATGGTCACGATTTTGGTCAAAATTTTTTTCTCGATTTTAACATTTACAATGCTTCAGTAAGGCATTTTTAATAGGCAACCAAAATTTGAGCGTCATTCGTTGAGTTATAAGCGAGTTACAGAGCTTACAATTCTTTGCTATGTAAACAAAGCTTTTGTTTACATTTTGAACGTTGAAGTGAAAACTTCAGTTTAAGACCGAAAATGAATGTTGTAAACGTTAGGATCTGTTTATATATGCTTAAAATGAATAAGAATATGAAAAATCAGCTGAAAAAGATTGTTTACCGGAATATTGAACTTATGTAAACAAACACAGGGCACGAGCCTTGTTTACATTACAAAGAATTGTGAGCCCTGTATCTTGCTTAAAACTTCACTACTGACTCTCCAATTTCATTTGGTCATTGGAAATGCATTCCTTAAGCATTGTAAATAATAAAAACAGAAAAATAGAATTTGACCAAAATCGTGACCATGCCCCTTTAAAACATTAATTAGTTCACAGGAGATTCATTTCACCCGCTTAAATGTTACTGTTCACCTATCGTCTTTGTAATTATTCCTCAAGATTTTTTTATATATCCTACCGAATGGCTTAAACAATGTGTACATAATCATGATAATCGTTCACACCTCTGTGTGACTTTTTACTGTGTATATAACACATGGGTCAACCTCTGATCTTATCGAAGATCTTTGATAAGATCAGATAACTTGATAAGTTACTACAGAATATTGATAAAAATTCATACGATTTTTAAACAGAATCCAAGCGGTATTATAGTGAACTCTCATGATTTAATTGGAGGTATGAATGATTTTTTGCAAAATTTCACATCAAGTTAAAAAAATACATAAATAGGGCAAAGCGATGAATAGGGCGAGGTCCACATCCCAGAGAAAAAAAGTATCGACCTAAATTCTGAAAAATACGGTATAAACTGAAATGACTTGCTAGTTTTGATTTATATTCAATCTAATTAAAATTAGACGTTCTGAACAGGGTTCGACACTAACGGTAGACCGGCGGCCTGAGTCCACCAAAAATTGGGAAGGTCCACCAATTGTTCAGGACCAGGTGGACCGTCGGTCCACTAAAATTTTAAACTTTTATTATAAAATTCAAATTACTATAGTCTGTCCCAAGTTATTGCTTCCATCACTTTTTGATGATTTTTAATAAAAATACACATACCTGTGAAAGAAGTACGGTTGAAAACGATGAAATGTAAAATATCCAAGATATCTTCATTGACAAATTATCCTTTTTCACTCATAAAAGTTTACAGGAACGAAAACAAATTTCTTACGGAGATTTATAATGGGAAATGTTTACATCTTTTCTCCATTCGGAAGTTCTCGGGACACCTCGCGCAATTTTTCAACATTGTCATCCGGGCTTATTAATGGCTGAGCAATGCAAAATCCTCGTAGACTTTCTATTTTGGGATGTGTATTGAAACCTGAAGCGGTAGAAGGGGCGTTTCAAAACAGATAATCTGGACATTTTTCATATTAGTGGATGAACGTGGTTTGAGCACAAAGGTATTTATGATTATCGAAATATCAAGCGAAAAGTGATGGAAGCAAAAACCCGGGACAGAGTATAATGAATTATTATTTATTAATGCAAAAACTTACATTGAAATTGACAACCAAAAATGAATAAATGAAGTTTTGTGATCGCGGTAACTTCACCAGAATTTCCTCATAAAAAGAAGTTTAAGTTATTTTGTCCTCTGAGTTCATGATTGTGTAAATTAACTTCATTGGCAATGAAATGATAGTTGATTAATAAAAAGACATTTTTAATGCAAAATAAAAACTAAAACAATTATAATTCAACCAGTTGGCTATCCTCTACATAACGGTGGTAAGTGGGTCATTGGGTTGGACTAATACCCCTAAATACACTGAAGTAAACTGGTAAAGAGACAGATTTTTATTTGTCACTTAACTTACAAAATGATGAAATATTTCCTCTATTAGGGATATAAATACATTAAATAAATCAAATTTCAAATTAGATTAGCTTTTTATTTTTCAAAAATAGTTTGATTTTTAGCTTACCTGAGCTGAAAGCTCAAGTGAGCTTTTCTGATCACCTGTTGTCCGTCGTCCGTCTGTCCGTCCGTCTGTAAACTTTTTACATTTTGAACTTCTTCTCTAAAACCACTTGGCCAAATTCAACTAAATTTGGCAAAAAGTATCCTTATAAGAAGGTGAATATAAATTGCAGAAATGAAAGGCTGATCTTTATTCAAAACGGAGAAAACCTCGAAACTGTAAAAAAAGGGGGGGGGGGTGCATTTTTAAAAATCTTCTTCTCAAGAACTACTGAGTCAAATTCAACGTAATTTAGCGAAAATAATCCTTATGGAAAGGAAAATATAAATTGCAAAAATTATGATCTAATTCAGTTTCAAATTTGAGTAATTTACGTAACTAATATTAAAGAAATAATAGCTGTCAATCAGTTTATAACTTCGGGTTCGGTATTCAATACCTCGAAAACGAAAGTTCTTTTGTCTGAAGCAGCCATTTTTAACGCATGACACACGGGTTGACAAAGATGAATTTGCTGGTTGTCCAACACTTTACGTGCGAAGAGAATATTTGAAACATGCAACATAGATTTCTGCCGATTTTGTGAAGTAAATTGAGGTTAAATATTTCAATGCGTTGACATTTGCACTTACAACATATTATAAAATACTATACATTTTATTGGTAATTCGGTACGATCTCTACGGAATGGTTGATTAATGCAACGTGTTTTGTTAACTATATGATTTAAGTGTCAGTTTTCATTTGTAAAATTTTGTAAGTTTTTGTGGTAAAACGGTTGAAATAGAGTGTAGGCTTGTGGATTTATTATGCATTAGAAAATAACCCACTTTTTCATCCAATCAGCAGTTGCTAAATATTCCATTAAGTAATTTTTTTAATTGTTAATTAATTTGATTGGCGCAGAACTTTTGATCAGCCAATGAAAAAGTGGGTTTTGTTTTAAGTAAGTTAGATCATATTAAGTAAAATTTGTCATTTAATTGTGTGGAGACTCTTTCAACTTAGATAACAAGGATTAGTTATAAGCAGGAAACGGAAATTGACAAGGGTAAACAAAACCTAATTCATAATGGGATTTAAAGAGAAAAAAAAATCCTGCAGGCTAAATCTTCATTATCTTAAGATATGATAAACCCTGGTAATCTCTTACATATACATACAGGTGTGAGATTCAATTGTTGTCTCACCAAAAGCTCTTAATTGGTTGATCCCATTTACTAATATATGTATATAATAACAAAGTTTTCACCCAAATTTTTAGAATCTCCCAGGCCCAGAAATAAAATTTAACTCCAAAAATTGTATACAGGTCAGATGTCCAATTTCAATTTGTTTGTCATAATTCAGTTTTAATTTCAGAATTCAGATCAGGATTTTTGACCATATTTTACAGTCATGGATGTTCGAGCCAAAAATTTGGAAGATAACCAAGTCATTGTAAGTTTTCTTTTTACATTGAATTGAGAAAGCATTTATATAAATAAAAAAGACTAGACTTTGACCCGTGTGTGCACGGGTTGAAATTGCATATGATATCGGAAATTTACGAAATAGATACATCGACATACCGTATTGTTGACATTTACATAACCAAGCTTTAGGCCTATGATACTGCTATTAATAATTTCACTATACTCTGCTTAATTAGAAAAATCTAACTTTGTCTCGGGACAGGCCTTAAATTCACCACAGTTAAAATGCCTTCCATATACCCGTAATGTAGCAAAAAACTGCAGAATCGCTCTGAAACGATTTTGGAGAAAATTAATGAAGCTAGCTGCATTGAAAATAACAGTCAAATTATTCATAACAAACCATTTTGAGGCTGTAAATACCTTTCATCTAAAAATTTAATATGACAACGTTTTTTACTCGCTTCAATTAACACACCATGTTGACATTCGGAACTCTCGGGATTTTCATATCAAATGCACTGAGTTAGAGTTATCTCCCGTATTTTCTTTGATGAACAGAATATATACATGTAGCAAACTTTCAATGAAATTTTACACGTATCTGGGTCATTCTCAAAAATTGTCGATATTTCGGTACTAAAAATTAAAAAACTCTACATTGCAATTTTAAGACATTTATTACTTGATTATATTAACCAAAGTATGATGTATGTATGAGTGAATTTTGCAATCTTGATTACATCATATTAAGCTCTGATGACAGGTCATGTAAACTGTGTTGAGGTAAAATGTCATTCCTGTTACCAGATATGAATGTTTTAAGATTTAGTAGATTAAATGAAATTTTCTAAATTTTCAATATCAAATTGACTTATTGCAGTATTATTCAACATGTGTGTGAATGATTGTTCAAAAGCATGGATTTTGTTGAAAATATGCAGTGTTCAAGTAAAACAATTGAAGTTGGATTCATTTTTCAATTTTTGCAATTTGAAAAAAATCCTTCCAGAAAACCCTAACATACATATGAATGTTTCAACCAATCCACATTTATTATCTTAATATACTGTGAAACTAGCTATCATTTAGAATATACAAAGCAAATTGCAATTAATTAAAAAAACTTCATCGGTAACAGGATGGACAATGCAGTAACAGGAATGACATTGGTGTATCAGAAATCGCATTTATCAGAATGTAAGATGATTCACATTCTTATTGCTGGCATGTGATAAGAACAAGTACCTCTAAAACATCCAGGAATTTAATATAACATTACTAAGATGCAAATGCACACATTTTAGAAAAGAGGACAATGGTAAAAAGAAGGAAAGATAGAAACAAAACAAAAGTGCGATCTTGGTGCTTTTAACAAGGATTTGAATGTATTTTCTATTCACATTTGTTATATGCAATAACAACACTTTGCGTTGCCTACGCTTCAAGAAACCCAATCCTATAATTAGTAATTATCAATCCTTTTCAAATTTTCATTGTTTTTTCAGAGAAAAACCAAGTAATGTTGTTGATTTTAAACTTTATGATGGCTCAATTTTAAAAGTAACAGGAATGACGATTCAGTGGAAATCTGCATCCTTTAATAGAATGACAGACAATTTTAAACTTTTAAATCATGTCGATTGGACTTAATTAAACACTTCATCATAACCTTAACTCTTGTCAATGAGATGTCATTGTAACAAAAAATAATTGCGGAAAACAGAACTCAATTGTCATTACTGTTACTGTAAATGTCATTTCTGTTACCATACCTTTTACATAAAAAACACCACTTTCTTTACTTAAACCATTTCTTCAAACAGTTTATATGGTTTTTATACCAACATTTATATATAATGGCAATCATGATATTTTATTCTAATAATTATAGATTCCTATATTATCCATTTTACATAATCAAATGTCATTGCTGTTACTTGTCATTCCTGTTACCAATCACAAAAGCATTTATGATAAGCGTATAGATTGCTTCTAAATTCAATATCTATATTTGATGTGTTTCAGCAACAATTTCTAACGTTATTAAGCATAGTTGATGTGCTTAAAACAAGTTCTTTGCACACAAATAATGTCAAACTATCCCATCATGTCATTACTGTTACCATATGTGTCCTTCCTGTTACCTTTAGATGAGGTAACAGAAATGACAGTAACAGAAATGACAAATCACTATATATTGTACAGTAAATCATATAGACAACTACTGCTGATATTGATTGTAAATGGATATTAGTGTGGTATGCTGTTGATAAACTATGCAAGTTAAAAGAAGTAAATTTCTTGTTTATTTAGGGAGTTACATTGGTAACAGTAATGACACTTGGGAAAGATAACCATGCAGTGATTCCTCTGAGAGAGAATTTTTTTCATTTATTTGATGTGAATGGGTTATATTTTTCCTACCATCAAACTTAATGAATAAATTGGACTGTTTTTGTGTTAATTTTGAAGAGTTCGAGTATATTATTATCAATTTATTCTTTATTTTACAACTTGGTAACAGGAATGACATTAATTTATGGACAAGTACATTGGTTGAGATATATTGCGTATCTTACTTGCAAAATGTGAAAAAATATTTTCCAAACATTAATTACGATATAATAACAAAATCCAAGTGAAGAAACGACTAAAAATTTGTTGTTAATAATAAAATCATGAAAGCGAATTAAGCATACCCTTAGTAATGGACAAAGCTTTTCCTGAAGAGTACACCTTCATACTTGCTTGTAATTTTTAATTTTGTGCATGTTAATCTTCAATGACTATTGTAAAATGTTACACTAGAGTAGTAGCAACAATTGTGTCCAAAATATTTACGCTAGCAAATACAGAAATATTTATTTTTGCCTATGGACATGAATTTCGACAATTTTTGAGAATGACCCATCTGTATTATCATTTCTGAGTTTGTGATATTGTGGAAACATGAACTAAAGAGCCTCCCGTGATTAAGCGTGAATGTAATGCGCATGCGCAAGATTGTAAAATCCAAAAATTCCAGGTGATTTCCGGATTTTTTAAAGGAATTTTTGTTGATTATTAATTAGTGAAGCTTGATTGAGGAAAAATAAAAACAAATTGGTGATCTTCAAGTACCAATGATGTTTAAAATATATAAAACAAAAGACAGTACTTCTCCGATTTCTCTGTATTAAAGCCCAAAAATTCGAGTCTATTATTTTAATATAGTAGTATAGATTTATATGTATTATTATAAAGACTTCTTGACTCAATTTGAAAATATCAAAGAATACCGGTAGTTAGTTAGTATAGTTATAACTTATAAGTATTTTTATTATATATTAAGCTTGAGAAATTGATGGAAGATGTAAAGTGGCATCCAGAACTAAAGAAAATTATTTCAAGAACCAAGGTTTGTATGGGAAATCTTCAACTGCAAATGGAAGAAGAAATATGAACTAAGGGACTTATCAAAAAAAACATTAATGAATTTTTTGATGAGTCTAAGTATATAAGATAACTAATGCCTTATAATTTTAGAAGACTTGTAAAATGCAAGCTATGTTTATAAACAGTAATTTTGTTTTGCAACTTCCTTTGGTTGAATTAAGGCAAATAAAATTTGCATTTTATTGTTTAGCAAATTATTCAGTGTATTTAAAAGAAAACTTTTGACAGCTTTTAAATAGTAATCCACCTTTTACCGGGAAGTAGTTATAAGTGTAAATCATTGATGTGTTTGAACAACAAATTGAAGCTTCGATATGTTAATGGAGAAGTTTATGTGATGACATGCAGTAGCAATTCAGAGTTAGCTACATGTAGGTCTTAAATATTATGCATATTTCTTTCATGTGATGAAAAATTTGTACACAATAAACTACTCTCTCACAAAGTATTTTTGCTTTATAGATAAACACATACCAGTGTATTTTGTGATATATCTGATTGTTGCAGATGCCCAAATATAAACATAGGAAATCAGAAACACTTGGCCCAATCAGAAGGAATCCCTCCAGGAGAGCTCGCGTGGGAGGTAAAACTGACCCCAGGAATCCGCGTAGACACAGCGACCCTGTGATGGACTTGGATACATCGCCCACCAATGTAAGGCCAGTATGACTCGGTTCACTTTTCCACCCGACTTCACTATTTGCAGCACTTTTTTATCCAACATAGTCTTCAGACCAATAAACCATGATGTGTTAAACTGACACTCTTCAAATGTGGTACACATGAACTTTTAAACCTTAATAGCAATTCATTATTGCTTATTAATTGAAAGAAATAATGAAGCTATATACACTACCAGTATAGTATTTCCAAGTAATATAGTAGCAATATCAAGTATAAATATTTTTTTCCAGAGACTGCAAGTTCGCTTTGAATTTTTCAAAAAGTCTTCTTCATTGGAAACTGAGAGAGATAGTGAAGACGAGAGAGATGAATCATATGATGAGGAAGAATTTGTAAGAGATGTTATACCGCATGAGTGGCATAAAGAACTTATTTACATTTAGCATCAATACTCCTAAAGTACATCTGTTCTCTCTACCTTCAAATTGTACAAAAAAACTGTCCATGAGCTATCTGGTTTTGCCCTGATTTTGATCAAAGAACATTTTGGAAAATTCTGAAATTGAGATAGACAACCTCTTACCAAATAAATATGGTTTTAATGTTAAGTGTTAATTTGATGGTATACATCATAATATATAACACTGTTGTTTCACTTGTACTTTGTGAAATTTTAGGTGGAGAAGCGAAGGATATCCAACCACACAAAATCTTTTCAAATTGACACAAGGTCTGCTGATGAGATTACAGATGATGATTTGGCACTGGTAGCCGACAGTGTGAGCGACAAACGTTATGACAGCATTTATGTAAGTCTTTAAACTGGAACCAAAAGAAGTACAGCAAAGCATGGTTACAGCGATGAATTGACGCTTACAGTGACGTATTTATCATTCCAATGACTTTACTACATGTTGTAAAGATGATGGATATAACAAATTACCCTTATAGCGAAGCAAAATTGCCCATCCCTGGTACTTCGTTAGAAGAGTGTTTTACTGTACTATAGATATGGAAAACATTATAGTGGTTTTAATTTTACTATGTTCGTGATTAGACAATTTTCCATGAGCATTAAACCACCGTGAATATGAATGATTTTTTTAGGACAGTTACTAAGGTGGCTCACTACACCTTGAAATAGTTTCTCAAATCAGTAGAAAATTACTTGATTATGATGGATATCATAATGGATAAGACATATTTAAGTCTAATAGGCAAAAAATTTTGCAATTTTGGATAAAAAATTATATTTTCAAAAATTTAGTTAATCTGAACAGAAGTGCCCGGTGGATTCGAACTCATGATCTGCGGTATACAAGCCTGCTTATTCAACCACTGAACTATGGCAATAGTCAACGCAATTGATTGATAGAAAACATTTTAACAAAACTTTAAAATCACCATCTTGTAATGTAGGGTCTTGAAAAGTAGAAGTCTTGATGTAGTGAGGTACCTTAATAACCATGTAAACCTGCATCATTTGCAAAATTTTCTAATGACTTCAGTAAGAAAAACAAGCAAGGAACGAAAATAAAAAAAAATTCATTACAAATATACAATCATGGTTTAAAAATCGACTATCCATGGAATTAAAACCAACGTGAAAGGTACCAACACAGCAAATCTTAAAATTTTAGATTTGTTGAATTAAAAGTTCACAGAACTTGAGATTATATGCACAGAGAACTTTTGTGTGAAGTCCTACCCTTTCAGATATTGGGGATACTACTGATGGACTGCTTTAGATGTAGACAGTACAAATTAAGTGTAAATGAAATGTTACATGTGTATTTTGAATTGAATTTGCATTCATAAGAGTTACTCTGTATGAGAAATTTCAGTTTAGATGCTATTATGGTTGTGAAGATATGGATGGTTGATCGCAGAAATATTTTAAATTTGGTTAAGGCCAAACAAAATTTTATTTTATTTGTGTGTAGGGTTAGGAGGACAGGATATTACCCAAGTCTACAAATAATGAACCGTTTATATGAGAATACCATAGAATGTAAAAATATTGCTGCTGCATATTAACAATAGATATTGTCACACAATATCTATGTTTTAATTATAATACTAATGAATGTTTACAGGGAACATCTTGTCATCAATGCAGGCAGAAAACAAATGACATGAAGACAATTTGTCGTTCCGGTGCCTGTTTTGGTGTCAGAGGACAGGTAAATGCCAAGTTCTTACAATTTGTTAATCTGTTAAGAATGCCATAATTGACCATTTGCAGTGAAAACTCTCTGGAAATAATCAAGGTTATTTGAAGTGATACATGCACATTACAATTTGTTGGGCTGCGATGCCATTCAGTCATAATTAGTGAATTTTAGGTGACATGATCTGATCTAATATTTTATTCCATGATCTAATCTACACTTTACATGGCACCTGCATGTATGAAGATAGAAGGAGCAAGCTTTAGTTGTGATCTTCATGATTTAGGTCACTTTAAAAAAAAACAACCCATATTATACTTCTTCTATATCAGATATGTATATCCGAAAAACATTTTTCAGTTTTGTGGACCATGCTTAAGGAACAGATATGGAGAAGAAGCTAAAGAAGCTCTAAAGGATGAGGCATGTATATGATAATGGAAAAATCTGAAATATATAAAATTTGATGTATAAGTATGATCCATGGGTTAAGAAAAAAAAAATGATAAAATTCCTGGAAATACTGTAGACGTGGAAAACATTACGGTGTTTTTAATTTCACTATGGTCATGGTGGGACAATTTTCTGTTATTTAAACATCATGAACATTTTGATAGTTGAGTTCAATAATGATGCCAATAAACGGCGTGTTTTATAAGTATTGTTACGTTGCAGTTAAGACGACAGGCTGTTTACTAAACTCTTTTGCTTATAATCCCTCTTTTGTTTTGTAGAACTGGTATTGTCCACCATGCAGAGAAATATGTAATTGCAGTTTCTGTCGTAAAAAGCAGGGGAAATCCTGCACAGGCATCATGATTCATATGGCACGTTTTCATGGATTTGACAGTGTAAAGGATTATCTTCAGAGGTAAGTTTTGGCAAATATGGTTGTAATTATATTAAGATGCTTAAATGATAATCTTGGTTAAGTTTTCAATACAGAATAGAATATTTTCATTCCCCAATTTAGCTGGGCTGAAAGCTCAAGTCCGCTTTTCGGGTCACATTTTGTAAATTTTACAAATCCAGATATTATGTGGTTTCAAATTTGTTGAAAAAATGATCATGCAGCCCTAGGACGATTGCAAATTCAGCTAGGAGTGTATGGAGAAACATCTTTAAAAAAACTTTTCCTTATTAAAGATGTACAATTCTACATTTTGTTATTAATAGAACTATGTTAGCATCCTAATATACATGTACATACTGGTATGTATATAGTGTAAATTCAGTACTTTCAATCAGCCCCTCCTTTTCCCTGTCCTTTCCCAAGTTTTTAAGAAGAGTTCTAAATGAAAAATTGAGAAGGAGGGATTTTAAAACAGAACTAACCTAAAAATTGTTGATAAGTCACATATCATGTTATTGATGATCTCAATGGGATTAGGCAACAGGAAAGCCCATATAAACCTCCTACCAAAATGAATGTAAAATGCAAAAATTTATTTCTCCTCTCCATTTCTTGTAGTCACGGGTGCAGACAAATTATCAAAACCTGCTAATGAGGATGTTACTCAATTTATTTGCTTATCTGATGGCAGTTACTGAAGATGTTTTTTTTCTTTCAGCCTGGCCAAGAGGAAGTAATGAAAGGAGAAAAAAAGATTTTTAAAGAGTGCATGATACCTGCTTTATGAGGAATGAATTGCATTTTATGACATTTTTTACTGATTAAAAAATAACAGATAAACTATATTTTGAATGACTTTTTTTTTTATTATAAGTTTTAGTGCTGTCATAGTAATTACATGTTTTATATAAAATCATAGATTTTTAAGCAAATTCACAATGCATTGTTACGAGTAGAGATGTATACATATATTAATATTAAATATGTTAAACTACTGTGACTTGTTGTAGTTCTGCATTTATGTCCATCCTCCTATAATCTGACTGTCTTCTGTCATCAGTCTGTTAATGTCTTATACCCCACAAACAAAGTTTAGGGAGGTATATTGGAATCACCGTCCCTCTGTCTGTCCAAAGGTGCAATTTTGTCCCCCTATAGAATTTTTTGAAAATTTGTGCATATGTCGAATGCTATTAGAAGATGTGCACCTGCAATTTTTAACCGGGTTTTCCAAAGGAAAAATCCGGTTATTGAAACGGTGGGCAGCTGTCAAAAAGGCACCCCTATTGTATGAATAACTCCTTCTACAGTTTTCAAGATAGGAAGTTGATGTTTTGCAGATCAATTATACATATATCAAAGACGTGCATATTACTTGAATTTTGATTTTTGATAATTTATGAATTAAATACCAGCTGTTGGACTTAATAAATTTCTCGCAGAATATTGCATATATGTACTAGTAGGGTACCAGTATTGTACAGATAACTCTAGGACTCCTACAGTTTTCAAGATAGGAAGTTGTTGTTTTGCAGATCAGTTGTTCATATATCAGAGATTGGCATATTTTTTTTATTTTTGATAATTTATGAAAAAAATATTAGCTGTTGAACTTCCTTATTTTCTGGCAGAATAGTGCATACAGAGTACCCCATTTCTCTGGATAGGTAGTGGTATCAATTCAGGGTTGACAAATGCATTGTGGATACTGTTTACAAAAGAAAATATTCTGGCTTGCTATCAGATTGAAGCTTCTCTCTTGTTGATTAATTAAACAATAAAATATGAAGGTGGCGACATTGCAGAAAAAATACATCACCCGCGAATACTGCGGGTTTTTTCTTCTGCAATGATCGCTACCTCCAAAAACCGCATGAATCATCGAAGAAAGCATTTTTTTGTTTAAATTTACATCTTTCTTTAACAAATTGATAAAAAGTAGGTTAAATTAAATAAATTACTGTTGATATACATCAGTACGTTAGCTAAAAAAGCAAAATTAGTCTGACATTATCATTATAAGTTCGTGCAGTCCGTGATTTTTCTTGGGTCGCTATAGGTTTCCACCAATCTATAAACGGGACGGGTCGTGTCAGTTTCTATAGAGCTATGATTAACATAAAAGGGTATCCTTATTGTACGGATAACTTCTCATACAGTTTTCAATATATGCAGATCAATTGAACATATATTAGAGATGTGCATATTACTAGCATTTTGATTTTTGATGAAAAAAATACCAGCTGTTGAACTTAGTGAATTTTTGGCAAAAAATATCCTCTGAAACCCACGGTTGATAACGCGTCGTTCCTCTCTTCATCACCCCGAGAGGAACGACGCGTAATCAACCGTGGGTTTCCGACGATGGACAAAAAATTGCATTTAGGGTAACCCTATTGTACGGATAACTCCTACAGTTTTCAAGATAAGTTCTTTTGCAGATCGATTGAACATATACTAGTAGTTCAGAGATGTGCATATTTGTAGGATTTTGATTTCGTGTTGTTTTTTGAAAAAATATCAGCTGTTTAATTTAGTGATTTTTTGCAGAATATTGCATAAAGGGCACACCATTTATCTGGATAGGTATTGTTTATCAATTCAGGGTTGACAAATGATTATATAGATACAGTTCACGTAAAAGAAAACCCATTTTGCTGCCACATTGACAGCTTTTCACTTGTTTATTTATGTGTCATAAACCTTCATTATTCTGTATAATACTTTAATAAACTCATATTTGTCCCATTTGAAATTAGCCTTGCGGGTGTATTAGTCTCATTAGGTCAGTTCTATACCTGGTCCAAAACTGATGAGAGGGAATATCAGGTTCCTTTCAAGGTCACCTGTGACCTTTCTGATCTGAGGGTCAAGGTCACACCATCAGTGTCCTAAAGATTGACATTACAAGAAAGATTGTGTTCAGATGACCCAAAAATGAAATACGACAAACCCACAATATCTATACTGAATGTACTTGTAAGACACGGATTCCTTCTGAAGATGAGAGAATTCGTGGTTACATATTAAATATATAATATTTTTATGGTGAAGCAATAGTTAAAGATACTTTTCTCGTGTTTCACGTATATATGGCACGCACCGATGGGGTCTCTGGCAAATTGATCTGATCTGGTTATATTGTGATTCGGTTTTGTCAGTAGCTGTATTAATGCAATCGCGGGGAGGTTAGTAGATTCAAATATAACTTGTTGATAAAACTTAAGGTATCCGATCCATAATAGAACCAGATTCAATGAATCTGGATGCATAACATATATGTATGGGCTTTTAAATACTCAGTAAACTTGGACATATTTTTCATATTTAAGTATCAGCATGTAGGAGTGGAATGTGTCCTAATTAATGAACTTTTCCTTTTCTTGAAGAGTTGCTCCCCTTTGATTTTAATCTATAAAAATCAATTTAAAAAAAATATATACGGTATAAAATTTATTTTAAATAGTTTTTATACTCCTAAGGATTAAATTCATCTTTTCACCAAAGCATTTATTGATATAATTAGTATTTAATTTTTTATCTAAAAAAATGTGCTTGTCCCCATAGACCATTATGCAATCTTCATCAATTAATTACTGCTTAGTTAATAATATTTTTGAAAATTTCTCTCGGTAAATCTTTGTTTACTCTAAAAAGATTTGAATTAAAAACAGAGTATTTAATATATGATGGATATTAAGGGTTAGAAAAATAAGGTCCTAATATGGGTCGGATACCTTAAGATATAAATAATTGACATGAATGATGCCAAGATTCATCCAACATTGTCGCTGTTGTCGTGTAGTATATTTACATGTAGGATAAACTTTACTAGATAATACCACCGTGTTATCTGACAATTCAATTCAATTCAATTTATTATCCTTGAGCTTTACAACTCATCGGAATACAAATTATAATACATATAAAATTATAAACAAATGTGCAATGTGCAGTAAGTGAGTGGACATATTAAGACAATATAATCATGTACATATCATAAAATATGAATGAACATAAATGTATGTTAAGTAGCTTAAACTGTAGTATTATTACAATGCTGCGCTCTCATTTTGAAAGCGCTAGACAAATATTTACCTAAATTATTGAGTTCCTTTATATTGTTAACACTTAAAAGTTTAACTAGTTTAAAAACACTAGGTTTTTTGTAATAAAAACTCTTTATATATTTCTTTCGTAATTCAACGTAAAAAGGACATATGAGTATAAAGTGGAACTCATCTTCTAAATCTTTTTTATTACAATGATTGCAAAATCTTTCATTTCTTGGCACCTTGTTGTGTCGACCTTTTTCAATATTTAAAGAGTGTGATGAGGTTCGAAAAATACTTATAAATTTTTTTGAAATATAATTAATCGGTCTCCTAAGATAAGTTTGCAAACAAAAATTATCCACAAGGTGTTGATATAACATACTCTTCGGAGATGTCGAAAAAGATGACATCAAACTTTGTTTATAAATATCTAATATTCTACATTCAATTGTCTTGTAAGTTTTACATTGATTAGAACAAGTTTCGTCAAACAAATATTTTAGACCCATGCTAGACAACTCGCTTTGTATGGAAACCATCCAGTTATCGTTATTGACAAGCATGCTTTCGTATGCCTCCTTCAAGATAATATTATTTGTATTTTTAATTTTTAACCAATATTTGAAAATTCGTAACTTTCTTCTAATATACAGAGGCAATCTACCCAGTTCACAATACACTAAATTATTTGTAGTTTTTTTATTGACCCCAAGAATTCTCTTACAAAAATTGAGATGTACCTTTTCTATATCGGGTGCTTTGTGGAAACCCCAAATTTCACAGGCATACGAAAGAATACTATGAACATACGTATCAAATACAGAACATTGAGTTTCAACATTAAGAGAATAATTTTTCATAGTGTTTGATATTGCAAAAAGTGCTTTCCGTCCTTGATCTGCTACATGTTTTTGTGTTTGTAAAAATTTTCCATTGAAGTTGAATAACATACCAAGATACTTAAAAGTATTCTCAACTTCTAGTTTTTGTTCATTGTATGACCAGCTTTCAAGATCTGATATTTTCCCACCATTTCTAAAAATGACAACCTTGGTTTTAGACACATTTACATTCAGATCCCATTCTATAGTATACTCATTAAGTGTATTTAACATACTCTGTAACCCAGCAGGGGTTTCAGCAATCAATACCATATCATCTGCAAACATTAGCAGGAAAATATTAATCATTTGTAGTTCAATGGATGGACAATTGTTTTTTATAAAGTTTATCTCAAAATCATTCACATAAAAAGCAAAAAGTAGTGGTGATAACACTTCACCTTGCATAAGACCCATGTCATTACTAAAGTAATCACTTAAAACACCACCATATTTGACACATGACTTCACATTATTGTACAGTGATTGTATAACTTGTAATAATTTCCCTCGTATACCAACTTTATATATTTTATCCCATAACTTGCATCTGTTAATAGAGTCAAATGCTTTTTGAAAATCTACAAAACAACAATATAGACGTTTTTTGTTACGTAGAGTTTTGCTAATAAGTGATTGCAAAACAAATATAGCATCTACTGTACTAAGTCCTGGTCGAAACCCAAACTGAGCATCAGTCAAGAGATCGTATTTGCTATCCCATTCTAGGATTCTATTATTTAAAACACTTGTAAATAGTTTTCCAAAACAACTGACAATAGAGATACCCCTGTAGTTGTTTACATCATCAATGTCACCTTTTTTGTGTACAGGTACAATACAACTTTTTGTCCACAAATCAGGGAATAAGCCTGACATTAGTATTTTGTTAAAAAGTTTATGCAACACAGGCATCAAAATATCATTACATCTTATAAATAACTCATTTACAATGTAGTCCTCACTACAACTTTTGTTACATTTTAGTTTTTTAATAGCCATACTAATTTCATCATAAGTAATTTCTTTATCTAACTCTTCATATACGGCATTATGATTCATATAGTCACAAGTACTTTCTGTGTGGTCAGCGCTGTTACCTTCAATAAGACTTTTAAAATATGCTTGGAAGTCGTCATTCGTTAGGCTACATTTACCAGACTTGCTTTTCCCCTTGGAGAATAAACTGTAAAAGTGTTTTGGGTTGTGTTTTCTCAAAAAATCAAACATGTCACCCTCATATCGTTTGTATTTATATTTTGATTTTTTCATGTATTTTTTGTATTTTTTCTTGGCAGCTAAAAGTATTTCTTTATTTTCATATGATTTTTCATTATTGTACGTAATGAGTAGCGCTTTGTATTCTTTCAACAGTTTTTTACAAGTTTCGTCAAACCAGGGTTTGTCCTGTTTCATATTCCCACATGTGTAATTTTTATGTATGGTATGGTATGGCATGGATACTTTAACATCCATGTAAGGTAAGACACAGTCATTCAATATACTACAAATATTATTGATACAAGTATTGATATTTGGAGGATTTTTGAAATCAATATCTAATTCACCGAGTAGAAGATTTTGATTTCGTGTAATTTCAGTCAAGATATATTCCGCTGACAGATTGACTAGTTTTAACGTCATCATTGGTCATTAATATAAATCGGTGCAAGATATTAATTTATATCATTGTCCGTGTATACCGGTAAAATGAACGTTTTGCAATACTAGGTATCAATCTTAATCGATAGACTTAATTAGCACCCTTCAATAAACCTTTAGCTACATACCCCCTTTAATCACGACGTAGTCTGCAGAAATTGATAACAATGTATAACTAATTACAGTCTGGTAAACGTAGCTTTTGCATGCAGCATTGTGATATCGCGAAACTCTTGTGAATTATATAAATCCCATTTCAGCTCAAACGTTTTTCTTTAATTTTATTACATACTTAGTAATAAATACAGGTTTTTTGCATATGTGATACAGATGACATCACAAAACTCGTTTCGGCCTCCGGGGCTGATACAGGTTATCAGTCACATCCCTTGCGGAACTCCTCTGCCTTTTTCCGTTTCGGCATTTGTGCATGTTTCCAGACGAAAAATAAAACATTTGTTACAGTCGACATTTTTAAGTGCAGTTGAAAACTATAAATGCTAGCATGCAAATGTTTTGGTGCAGTTAACTTTTAAAACCTGAAATTCCGGTTCTGTAGATACATGTTTTTTTTTTAAACAATTAGATCTTATATTTTTTATTTAATATATACATGTACATACTAATTTCAAATGATATATAAAATCAATTTGTTTAAGTTGATGTTTGTTTTAATTTTATTACTAAGTATGTAATAAATATAATAATACATGCCCTTTTTCCATATCACAGCCAGTATCAGCCCTCGACCAATATCATCCCTCGGGCCTTCGGCCCTCGGGCTGATATTGGAGTCTCGGGCTGATACTGGCTGTGATATGGAAAAGGGTATGTATTATTCTCTATGTAATCTCCTATTAATAATATGTTACATATTAGATTTATCCGATAAAGAGGTATAGCGCACTTAGTATACGATTTCGCCTACAATATAGCGAGTTTGCAAACATGATCAAACATTTTCAATATCATACAATAGTTAGTTATATATTTTCAAAGAAACGCAAATTATATAATTACCATGTTAAAAGAGTCTTAATTATAGTACATCATTAAAATTGTATAGGTTTTGTTAGGGCCGGATATATAGGAAAATAGAATGCAATAAAAAGTTTTAACTTTAAATCCGATTCAAAAATTATATATTTATATGTGTGTGTGTGTGCGTGTGTGCGTGCGTGCGTGTTTTCAATACAGGTATTGTACACAATTGAATTAATTTTTGTTTAACGTACTCAAAAGAAGACAAATATTTCAATTAGTATCTTTTCTAATACAATCTTCTATATAGCTATTTCTATTGCAGGCACCGCGCGTAGTATCGAGGGGGAGGCCCCCCCCCCCCCCACTGCACTTTTTCTCGCAGCAAAATTGATGGATTTCGAATTTCGAGAAGTTGTAATTTCTTAACACAAAGGTTTTAATTTTACTTGTAGTATACTACTGGTGAATCTAGTTCTTGAGAAATTGTGTTAATTTATTTTTAAAACAAAAACTACAGATTTCGGAGAACCTTGGTCCAAGTAGCGGAATTAACCGAGGTTTGCCGAATGCCGAAACATTAGATCTCTGCCGCCAGGTGTCGCTTGACATCTTACTTCCTGTTTACTGGAGATGGAGAATTTCGCGTGTGAAATAATCGGCTGTTAGTTTTTTAGCACGGGACTTCTGTAAAAGACGAATACATTGGCTGTTAACAACTAGCTATGGATATTGATGATTCGCCTCGTATGTGCTTGACTCTTATATTTAGTGTTATCTATTTTTAGCGTGTAAATGGTTAAACTATAACAATGTTTACAAGTCAGTAAAATACGTATGTGCTGTTCATTTTCTAAATTATGTTAACTCTATTCAGATTAAAGGACGAACATGGTTTTTATGTAAAACGCTTTCATGTTGTATGTCAAATATAATGTTAATAATTAAATAAAACTGTTTAAATTTAACTTGAATTTCCTCAAGCACATGAAAAGGATTGTTGAAAACTACAGTTATTTATCAAAAACTAAAACAGCTTTAATACTTTTCAAAAATCTTTTTACAGGTATCTCATTTTACATGTACGATAGGTTCTAAACAAGGGATGGATCGAAAGTTAAACATTAGTTCCCAAAAGCACATAAAATTCCATATAAAATCTATAAAATCATCGCTGGGGCTCATCACAATCTCTTTGTCTTCTTACCTTTTGACCACCCCAATACCATAAAATATGCAGGAAAGAAATCTAAACTTAAAAAAAAATGCTTCCTCTGCTGACCCTATGATTATTGTTCATCTCGTTTTAATTCTTTTGGGGCATGTAATCTTTTATGCTTGGTATTGTAAGATTAAGGAAAGGATCATAGTGTAAGAAAAATTCTTTAAAATTAATGCATGGACAACAATATAGAACATTTTTACATGTTTTTACCAATTATTGCTTTGGTGACAGTTTCCTCAATCAGCTGTTGCACATTTAATCAAAATTACTTTTACTGGAGTCATATATTAAAAGAAAATTCAGATTTTCAATCTTGTACGTGTTATTTTGATAAAGTACATTAAATTGACAAATGAGAGCTTGTCAGTGAGGCTGTCCTCAGTACATATATATCTGAATGAAAGTATTTCATCGTTACCAGGAGAATATAGTGCTAGTTTTAGGAGATAGTTTACACCTTTAGGTGGATCTGATGTGATTCTTGGAATGACTGAAAGGGGATTTTGAGCTCTGTTTATACCTGTTAATCAACTTTCCATTCATCCCTTAGTTTTCTATTAAAGCAGAGCTGCATAGAATGAGAAGCTATTATGCATCCAGTTTCTATATATTGATATATGTATGCTTATTTTTTTAGGTAGTGGAGGCAGTACTCCTGTCATGGATGAACCAACATACCATGAGGAGGAATCACAAGAGGTAAGAATGCGTTAATTTTTGCTAAGTGTATTTAGAAACAGAGCTCAAATGACAGATGAGCTTTGATTACATTCAAAATCAAAAAGATCAGGAGTATAACTTGACCTTTCTAACTGAATGTCACATATACCAGTAAACAGTCCTGTACAAAGAAAAAGTCTCTATTTTAAATTTTCATAAATACTCTTTAATCCAATATTGTTGAAATGTAAACTTCTCGAAGTTCTTGTTGTCTTTAGAACCATGAGCAATTTAGTTTGTTGTTATTTCCTTAACCTAGGGTATGGAGGTAGAAAAAGCAGGTAGTGATATCGTATCACTCAGGAACAGAGATGCAGAGATGGATGATGACTATGTTAGTGATGGAGGGGAAGTAGAACGAGAGGAAGTGGAAAGAGATGATGATGAGGGCCCTGCCTCACCAGCCAGTGGACCAGCATCCCCGGATGGGTCTAACCCAGCATCCCCTGCAGGTCCTCTCTCCCCGACAGAAAGTGACGGTCCCAGATCTCCCAACGACTATGGACCTGCCTCTCCAGAGCCAGAAGGCCCTGCATCACCTACAGGTAGTGTTGAAGGACCTATGTCCCCAACAGGCAGTGGGAGTCCCCCCAGGTCTGATGAAGAAGGACCTTTGTCTCCACCCCCATCTCCAGCTGATGGCCCAGCGTCACCGGAAGACCAGGGGCCAGCATCTCCAGAAGGGAGCGGTCCTGCCTCGCCTGATGGACCAAGATCTCCAGAATCACCCCGATCCAACAGGAGCGGAAGTCAGTCACCACAGCGTAGTCAGAGTGGATCTCCCACCAGAAGCAGAAGTGGTTCACCTGTTCGCAGTCAAAGTGGTTCTCCTGCTAGAAGTAGGTCAGGATCACCAGCTAGAAGTAGGTCAGGATCTCCAGCTAGAAGTAGGTCAGGATCGCCAGCTAGGAGTAGATCTGGTTCTCCAAGAAGTAGGTCAGGATCTCCAAGAAGCCGTTCTGGTTCTCCAAGAAGCCGTTCTGGTTCTCCAAGAAGTCGTTCTGGTTCTCCTGCAAGAAGTAGGTCAGGGTCTCCAAGGAGCCGATCTGGCTCTCCCAGAAGTAGGTCAGGTTCAAGAAGCAGATCTGGATCTAGAAGTCGCTCACGTTCAAGGTCAGGATCTCCAAGGAGCCGATCTGGGTCAAGAAGTAGGTCACGTTCAAGAAGCCGTTCTGGATCTCCACGAAGTAGATCAGCATCCCCAGCCGGTGGAAGTGATGATGAAAAGGAGAAAAAAGGTATTGCTTGTTGAAAAATTCAATTAATACCAAAGTATTCTATTTTTTATAACATAAAATGTTTTTCAGCCACAAATTACTTTTATGATCTGTTTTCTCTTTAGCTCCTGGCAGTGATGATGAAAATGATACCGATAAAGAGTGAGTTGCTTCTTTTCTCCTTTTGACATACCAGTACTGTGTTAAGTTTCAAGTTGTTAATAAGAATACTTGAAGCTGATTTGATCATAATAAGTTTTCTAATTGAAATTGTTCCAAATATAATAAAAAAAAAAACCTCCGAAAATTTCGAGGTAGGGAGAGGGACCTATATAATGCAGAGCATTGCAGGTACTGGTATTTACACCATATGTAAACAAAACACATGTAAGTTCAGATTGCGTGAGTTGGAGAAAAATCTCACTAAAATATTTGAATTATTTGTCTTTCAGTGAATTGATAGCAGACATCTTTGGTTCAAGTGATGAAGATGAAGAATTTGAGGTGAGTCGTTGAAAAACAATAGAGAGAACATCATGTTTATAGATTGTTTTCGATAGCCCTCCTGCTTTTCTTTTGTCATTAAGCAAATATTAAAGGACTTATTTCTCAAATTTGTTGTATTTGGGTCATTTTCCAAATCTTGAACTTTTATGTACATGTATTTAAGAAAAGTTTTATGTTATTGAGTTGAACATCCGCACAGAAATGTTTGTATAAAAATCTTTGGTAACATTTTTCAGGGATTTGAAGAAGCAGATGTTGAAGCAGCAAAGAAGAAAAAAGAGAAAAAGAAAGGAAGTGAGTATACATGTGTACATGTATAGAATCTTTCTATTTTGATTAATATACACATATTAAGTATGCACAGACATACCAAGTCTGATTTAGATTGTGGTCATCAACAGAGTAAAACAGATTTTGTTTATTAGTTACTTTTTTACAAAGTAGATAGAGGCATATTTAGTATCGTGATAAATTTTAGAGTCTGACTATTTGATTAATGATATTTCCAAGATTTGAGTTTAAACAGATGTTGGTTTTGAATATGTAACAGAGGAGTATAAGGCATATTTGGTATTGTTACAAATTTTCATTGTTTTCTTGTGTAATGATAATGCTAGATAAAGTTTTAGTTATATGTGTTTGTTTTTGTTAATCAGAGGAGTCTAAGGCGGTGGTGTCTGATGATGAAGATGAGGCAGGGGTGACAGGACAGGTGGAGAATCAGGAGGTAGTGCCAGACATTTCCTCCGACGAAGAGGGAGTCAACAAGTAAGTATGGACCTCTGGTCCACTGTCAAAGTGACCACCTGGTATAAACCATGTTAGTTATAGTCGTTATCGACTAAGTTTGAAATTCCTTCAAAAGTATTTATAACTTTGTTGTATCAATCAGAACTTTTATTTTTTATACCGTATCTATTGATTGTTGCGTTTTGTTGTTAGAAATGACATTGTGTCCGACTTTGACTTGATGCTGATGAGAAAGAAGGAAGAAATCAGAAAAAGAAAGAAGAGGAGAAGAGACGTGGACATCATTAATGACAATGACGATCTTATCGCAGACATGATTGTCAAGATGAAGGAGGCCGCGGAGGTAACTACTGTTTTATCATTAAATTTGGTTGTTTACCGAAATCCAATCTATTATACTAATAATCATATCATTAAGATTGTGCTTCATTTAAATTTGTACTCAGTCAGATTAAATCTTGTCACATGGTTATCTTTACATGTATAACACTTTGTCTTATATTAAAACTCGAGTACTCAGGATTTTAGTTTAAGTTACGACTACATCTGATTTTGCTGTCTTGTTAAGTCTCCCAAACGAAGTTTGGAGACTTATTGTTTTTGTACGGTTCTTATTATTAAGGTCTTCCGTTTCCAACGGAAGACCTTATAGTGATTGTAATGTTTCTTTTTATTATTATTATTATTTTTTTCCCCTTTTTGTTTAGTGAATTTCTCAGAGATTTCTGGATGGATTTTCCTTAAATTTTCAGGGATAATTGAAAATAAAAATATCTAGAGATTTCTAATTTCAGTTTTTCTAAATTCACTTCCGTTCGTCCGTTTCCTGTCCCGCGACAAAAAGCTAGTGACATCGTGATCTCAGAAACGAAAATGACTTAAGCTTCCAAACTTTGTGGGATGATAGACCTATATGTGTAGATGTGTTTAAACTATTTTGTTTTGTTCGTCGTAACTTCCGGTCGTCACCGGAAGCATTTCAAAATTATTTTTTTTACGCATTTAATTTATTTAACACAGAATTGAAGTATAAGTATAAATGCTTACATATATCTTCTATCCGATGATAAAAAAACAAAAAAATTCTACTTTCGGTGAGATATCTCAAATATCTCAGGTTGTCTTTTTTAAACAAATGTTGTAACAACGAGATCTCAGAAACTGTAAGTTACTAAGACATGAAACTTACATGAATGATAGATATTTGATAGAAGATGTGTTTAACAGTTTTCATTTTGTCAACCGTCACTTCCGGTCCACACCGGAAGAGTTTAAAGAAATCAAGCTGGTTATATGTTTAACTGTTTTTCTTCAATATTTTTAGATAAAATGTTAGGCAATTAAGTCACATTGTCTAGTGTTAAAGAAAGTCTAACTTTTATTTTCATTGAACATTTCCGTTTGTCCGCTTCCTGTCCCGAGACAAAAAACCTTGACTCCTCAAGATCTCCAATTCGGTAATGACTTGAACAACCAAACTTTGTGGAATGATAGACCAATCTATGTAGACAAGTATACACAATTTTGTTTTGGTCGGCGTAACTTCCGGTCGGCACCGGAAGCACTTCAAAAATTATTTTTTTACGCATTTAATTTATTTCCCACAAAATTGAAATATAAGTATAAACGCTTACATATATCATCTATCCGATGATAAATAAACAAAAAAAAAATTACTTTCGGTGAGATATCTCAAATATCTCAGGTAGTTTTTTTTAAAACAAATGTTGTAACAACGAGATTTCCGAGACTTTAAGTGACCAAGACACGAAACTTACATGGATGATAGACTTTTGATAGAAGATGTGTTAAATTGTTTTCATTTTGTCAACCGTCACTTCCGGTCCACACCAATAGAGTTTAAACTAATTAGGTTGTTTATGAGTTTAACTGTTTTTCTTTGACAATTTTTTATAAATTGGTAGGCAATAAAGTCCTGTTTTTTTAAGTTTAAAAAATACTAACTTTCATTTTCATTGAACACTTCTATTTGTCCGTTTCCTGTCCCGAGATTAAAAGCCTTGATTCCTCGAGATCTCAAAAAAGGTAATGACTTGAACAATCAAACTTTGTGGGATGATAGACCTATGTATGAATATGTGTTTACACTATTTTGTTTGATTCGTCGTAACTTCCGGTCGTCACCGGAAGCACTTCAAAAATTATTTTTTAAAATTATTTTATTTATTTTACATGATATAAATACTCAGTATAAAATCTTAGATATGTCTTCAATTCGATGTAAAATAAGCAAATAAATTTTACTTCCGGTGAAATATCTCAAATATCTCTAGGTAGCTTTTATCCAATTTGATGTCTGCGAGATTGTAGTCACTGTGAGTGATTGAGACACAAAGCTTTAACGAATGATTGACATTTGATTGAAGATATGTCTTCCGGGTTTTATTTTGTCAATCGTCTCTTCCGGTTCTCACGGGAAGGGTTCAAACAAATCATGTTTTAAAAAAGTCTAACTGACTTTCTTGGGTGTTTCATCTAGCCTGATAAACAGTGATGTACGCTAGGCAAATGTACGACAAATACCAGCTTTTGTTTTTATTAATCACTTCCGATCATCCATTTTCGGTCCCGAGAAAAAAATATTGTTTCAACGAGACATCAGATTATGCAGAGACGTGAACAACCAAACCTTCAGGAATGATTGACTTATGATTGTACAAATGTTCAACATGTTTGGTTTGGTTCGGCGTTACTTCCTGTCGTCACAGAAAGTACTTCAAAAATTGATTTCTTTTTCATTTTCATTGTTTTACATGGAAGTAAGTACTGAATATTTCATTCACAAATATTATCATATCAATTATTTTTTCTATATGAGAGAAGCAAAATCTTACAGTTAAATTGATACATGTATATCAAAACGGAAGACCTTTTTGTTGCTCTTGCAACAAGAGTCTAGTTATTATTATTATTATTATTAGGGTCTTCCGTTTCCAACGGAAGACCCTCTTGTTATTCTACGGTTTCTTTTTCTTTATTATTAGGGTCTTCCGTTTCCAACGGAAGACCCTCTTGTTATTCTACGGTTTCTTTTTATTATTATTTTATATTATTTTTCCTCTGACATTTTTCGAGAGCTATAACTCAAAAACTATTTGGTCGATTTTCACTAAATTTACAGGACCGATAGAACATAACACGTGCTTGCGATTATAAAATTTTGACCTGATGACGTCACTTCCGGTTTGAGATTTTGAAGATTTTGTGAATTTTTAAGGACCATTTTGTCCACGTAACTCCTCCGAAACTAAGGGGTATAGAAACGTGAAACTTTCAGGAATATGTAGATTGATGTCTGTAGATGATCCTCTGTATTTGACATTGTGGAAAATGCGCACGGCGCCGAAGCTCGCCCGAGGTCGAAAATTAGCACCAAAATTTTTAGCAAAATTTTAACACGTTTTGCAAAATATCTTTTAACCTGTAGATAATTTGTTAAAACATGTAATGCAAAAGTTGTTAAGATTTACACGAGCTTTTGTTTTGTTTTAATAAAAAGGGGCTGGCCCCTTTAATTAGGGGCCAGGAGGGCTCTAAAGTCTTTTAATTTTAACTCTTTACTGAGCAATAATTTGTCATTAATTATAGAAGCAAAAATGTTCATTGTACAGTTGTTTATCTATACAGTACCTTATTTTAAACATTTGTTACGTAATTAGGGGTTTCAAGGGGCCAGAAGACCAAAACTTTGATCATTAATATCTTGAAAAGGAGAAATATTTTGAAAGGCAATGTTCAATAAAAGTTGCTTAAAATAATGTTCTTAAGAACATGGTACCTGAAAATTAATGGTTTATGGCCCCAGTAAGGAGTTTAAGGGTCGGCCCCTAAAACACTGTTGTTCAGATATCTCCAAATCCGTCAACAATTTCTGAACACTTATTAAACAAAATATGTTTATATTAATGAGATCTTTTATTTAATATCAAGAAAAAGGGGCTGGCCCCTCAAATTAGGGACCAAAAGCGCTCTAAAGTCTTTTTATTATAACTCTTTACTGAAAAATAATTTGTTATTAAGTATAGAAGCAAAAATGTTCATTGTACGGCTGTTCATCTATACAGAACCATACCAAAGTCATATATTACGTAATTAGGGGTTTCAAGGGGCCAGAAGTCCAAAACTTTGATCATTATTATCTTGAAAAGAAGAAATATTTTGAAAAGCAGTGTAGAACAAAAGTTGCTCAAAATTATGTTCTTAACAATGTGATACCTAAAAAATTTTCGTTGGTGGCCCCAGTAAGGAGTTGAAGGGTCGGCCCCTAAAACACAGGTGTTCTAATATCTCTATAACGGTTAACAATTCGTGAACACTTGTTGAACAAAATATGTTTATATTTGCGAGACCTTTCATTTGGTATCAAGAAAAAGGGGCTGACCCCTCAAATTAGGGGCCGGGAGGGCTACAAAGTCTTTTTATAGTAACCTTTTTCAGAGCGATAATTTGTTATTAATCATAAAAGCAAAATAAAATAAGAGCTTATTAAGCTTATTTTAAAACTGGTTTTAAAAAATGAAATCCGTTTTAAAATCGGCCGATGCATTACAGAGATATAGGTGTTTAAAAATTGACTTTTCCGGAAATGTTGATTCCACATTCTTGGTAAAGAAAATAGTGTTATGTTCAAAGGTAAATTAACTCGTACCTAAAATAATTCGATAATTGTTAAATCGTACTTAAACACATTCGGATTTGTATTTGCTAGGTCGTTCTTGAAATTGATAATGTTTTTGTCAATTCGTACTTAGAATCATTCGGATTTTGTGAACTCGTATCAAAAATAATTCGATTTTTTTCTTTTTGTTTTATTTAGTTATGTTTATTGGTTTAAGAACTCTGCTTCTTAGAGAAACATTTAGCTTTACTTTCGACATAAACGGAAGACCCACTCGTTGCTTTGCAACGAGCTTTGCTCTAGTTATTATTCTTTTTTTTCTTTTTCTGACTTTTTTGGAGCATTATTTCTCAAAAACTATTCAACCGATTTGCACGAAATTTTCAGGACTGATTAAGCATCATCGGCGCTACATACTGTTAAATTTTCAAATGATGACGTCACTTCCGGTTTCAGATATTGACGATTTTGTAAATTTTTAAGGGTCATTTTGTCCACGCATCTCCTCCGAAACTAATCAAGATAGAAGCTTGAAATTTTTCCAGAATTGTAGATTAAAGTCTGAAATTGTACCCCCCTGCTTCCAATTATTAAAATTGCGCAAGGCCTCGAAGCTCGCCTGAACCTGAAAATTAGGACCAAATTTTTTCACGAAATTTTCGAACATTTTCTCTAATATCTTTTGATGTATAAATATTTTGTTAAAACATGTAATGCAAAAGTTGTTTCAATTTCCACGGGCTTTCATTTGATATCAAGAAAAAAGGGCTGGCCCCTCAAGTTAGGGGCCAAGAGGGCTCTAAAGTCTTTTTGCAATAACTCTTTACTGAACAATAATTTGTTATCAATTATAGAAGCAAAAATGTTTATTTTACAGCTGTTTATCTATACAGTACCACACCTTAATCATATGTTACGTAATTAGGGGTTTCAAGGGGCCAGAAGTCCAAAACTTTGATCATTAATATCTAGAAAAGGAGAAATATTTTGAAAAGTATTGTAGAACAAAAAATGCTTAAAATAATGTTCTCAACAATATGCTACCTAAAAAAAAAAATTTGTTGGTGGCCCCAGTAAGGAGTTTAAGTGTCGGCCCCTAAAACACATTAATTCAGATATCTCTAGAACGGTCAACAATTCCTGAACACTTGTTGAACAAAATATGTTTTTATTTGCGAGATCTTTCATTTGATATCAAGAAAAAGGGGCTGGCCCCTCAAATTAGGGGCCAGGATGGCTACAAAGTCTTTTAATAATAACTATTTACTGAAAAATAATTTGTTATATATTATTGAAGCAAAAAAGTTCAACTTATTAAGCTTAATTTAAATCTGAAATCCGTTTTAAAATCGGACGATGCATTACAGAGATATAGGGGTTTAAAAATTGATTTTTCCGGAAATTTTGATTCCACATTCTTGGTTAAGAAAATAGTGTTATGTTCAAAGTTAAATTAACTCGTACCTAAAATGATTCGATATTTGTGAAGTCGTTCTTAAACACATTCGGATTTGTATTTGCAAAGTCGATCTTGATATTGATAAGGTTTGTGTTAATTCGTACTTAAAGTCATTCGGATTTTGTTAAGTCGTACCAAGAATTATTCGATTTTTATATCTTTTTGTTTTAAAACTCCTGGTATTGGTTTAAGAGCTCTGCTTCTTACAGGAACATCTAGCTTTTCTTTCGACATTAACGGAAGACCCACTCGTTGCTTTGCAACGAGCTTTGCTCTAGTTCTTCTTCTTCTTCTTCTTCTTTCTCGCTCTGAACTTTTCCGTCGCGTTTCTCAGAGATGGCTGAACAGAATTCTACAAAACTCTAGGATATGATAGGCCTGCATATCTAGTTGTGCATGCTGGTTTGATTTTTCTCATTTGGGGTTGGCCAACCACTTTCTTGGGGGGTCAAAAGGGTGTGGGGTCTAACATAGAACCCTATGGGAAAAATCGTAGACTCTATTGTAAATAGTTATAACTTGAAAACGGACAGAGATAATTGCATAGGGTTTTCAGAGTCATATATTGACTATTATAGGCAATATATGGGGTGTATTAGATCTTACCCCTGGGGTCATCCCCACCCCCCAGGAATTAGAAATGACCAAATATCTTGAAAATGGTTGAGATCCCCACCCCTAAACCATATATATTCTTGTTAATTCTGTCAAGAGGGATCAAATGGTATGTAGGTCATTGGCCCCAGGGGTAGTCCTGACCCCCCTCGAACAGGAAGTGTCCAAATATCTGGAAAACGATCGAGATCCCCACCCCTAAACTATATATATTCATGATCCTTGTGTTAAGGGACATCAAACGGTATGTAGGTCATGGGCCCCAGGGGTAGTCCTGACCCCCCTCGAACAGGAAGTGCCCAAATATCTGGAAAACGATTGAGATCCCCACCCCTAAACCATATATATTCTTGTTCCTTGTGTTAAGGGACATCAAACGGTATGTAGGTCATGTGCCTCAAGGGTAGTCCTGACCCCCCTCGAACAGGAAGTGCCCAAATATCTTGAAAACGGTTGAGATCCCCACCCCTAAACCATATATATTCTTGTTCATTGTGTTAAGGGGCATCAAACGGTGTGTAGGTCATGGGCCCCGGGAGTAGTCCTGACCCCCTCGAACAGGAAGTGCCCAAATATCTTGAAAACGGTTGAGATCCCCATGCACCCCTAAACCATATATATTCTTGATCCTTGTGTTAAGGGGCATCAAACAGAATGTAGGTAATGGGCCCCGAGGGTAGTCCTGACCCCCCCCCCCCCTTCGAACAGAAAGTGCCCAAATATCTTGAAAACGATTGAGATCCCCACCCCTAAACCATGTTTATTCTTGTTCCTTACGTCATGTCGGTTCACCTGATATATAGTAAATGACCCCTAGGGAACTTTATTAAATTTCACAAATAGAAATATTCAATTATTAATTCTTTTTGTCTGTAAAGTTTGACCCATGTTGGTCATCCCCACCCCCAATGATGGCCTCGTTCGTTTGGGAGACTTTATAATCGCCCCGATTATAATTACATCTTGTTTAATTTTAGGATGACCGTGAATTAAATATGAGAAAGAAACCAGCAATTACCAAATTAAAAATGCTTGGCCATGTTGTATCTCAACTGAAAAAGTAAGTAGATATGGAGTCAGGTTGATTGAATTATTTGAAAAATGGGATAACATTAATATGTAGATTGTACCTTCTATAAGATCTATTAATATAAAAATATTGTATGAAAATAGATTTAGTACATTGTACTAAAGAAATCTTTTCTTTGATTTTTGATAACATTATATCAACCTTATACAATGACAAGCTTTTGATTTTTGTAGAGCGGATCTTCACTCTGCTTTTTTGGATTGTGGGGTTCTTAGTGCTATGACGGTAAGGGAAGTGTCTTGTAAACGCATGTGCATTAAAACCCTGTATTAAAACAAGGCTTTAGAGCTTTATACAGTGATAGCATGCAATTAAGTGGGTTTCTTACTTGACATTCATGCTTGATACAAAAATTGAAAAAAAAACCTCACCTGAATACTTGTTATTTGTATTATAGCCATGTGTATAGTTTGAATAGTTTAAAGCTATAGGACATAGGCAACATTCTTTAACAGAAGAATTTTACCTTTAACAACAAATTTTATGTGCATACACATGCATATTATCTAAATGAATAATAAATTGGTGTCATTTTCAGGAATGGCTAGCTCCTCTTCCAGACAAAAGCCTGCCCCATTTACAGATTCGAGAACAGTTTTTACGAATCCTTCATGAGGTATAATTGGGTTGAAATATTTGTATGTACACTATTATGCTGCAAGTGTAAGCGTTGGCCTGATGGTTTTACTTGAGAACAGATGGAGAAGCAATTTCTTGATATCGGGTTGTAAAATTATTGTCTTGAGGTATTTAACTTTTTGAGAATCTAGCCTTCCTTTTCCTCTCAGTTCCCAGCAATAAGTCAGGAAGGTTTGAAGGCCAGTGGAATTGGTAAAGCTGTGATGTACCTCTATAAGCACCCAAGAGAAACCAAGATAAACAAAGACAGAGCAGGGAAGCTGATCAGTAAGTGGATTTTATTTTTAACAATACATTGTGCACCATGTAGATGTAGATGTTAGTCTTCGATCAAATACTGTAGAGTGCTGATAAAACTTACAAAGTTGTATATACTGAATTGTCCATATAAACATTAACTGAGTAAAGGTAAAATACAGATAAATTTAAATCTCTTTATTTTACAGTTAAATTTAGACAGAGTTGGGTTCATGGGGTCTTCAATGTCTACATTTACATAATTATTGTACATTACCAGTATTACAGGGCACATCAATAAAACTTATTTTAAGATTGTTACATGTGATTACTGTATACAGGGTTATTTTCACCCTGTGTAATTTTCGCCCTTCTACACTTGCAACAGTTTTGCCCCATCTTGAATTCACCCAGATAAAGTTGTGTTGAAAGAGAGATAATTTGAGACATTGTAATTCGCTCAGTCTTTTTTAAATTTGCCCACTGACAATGAGGTCGAAGGGAGCAAAAATAAAACGGGGGCCAATATTTCCCTCTAAACAGTATTTGTTGAACATATTTTGGACTACTGTTAATGCCTACTTCTTCAATTTCAGATGAGTGGTCCAGGCCAATCTTTAACCTGACCTCAAACTTTAAAATGTTGTCCAAACAGGAAAGAGAAGAAAGAGATTATGAACAGTTGCCAAAGAAGAGGAGAGTCAGGTCAGTTTTATTGGAGTAGGGAAAAAAATCAACATTTTATTTATCATATAACATCATTTGTACCTATATGTTTTGGATGTATATTCTAATAGTAATGAAAGAAAATTTTGATTTTAACACCATAGATTGTTATAAATGTATGTGCAGACTTATTCAGTTGTACCCATAAAATTGAATACTCTAACAAGTGATAGAGCTTGTTTTGATTTATTTTTTCAAGAGTATAACCTTATGGTATTAGTTAGAAATAGATGATCACCACTGTATATGTGTTTTGAAATTAACAGACTTTTTTATCTAACCAAAAATCTCTTCAAGTTTGTTTAAATTTTATGTGAGTGCAAGGTGAATTTGAATTAAATATTTTTTTTGGGAAAGAAAACTTTTTTCATACATATTTATCAAATGATAGAAATAAAATCTAGATGTGCTTTTTAGAATTTGTTTATCATGATTCTGACTAGTAAGCTTGTGTCACTAATTTTGCAGACATCAATCAAAGAGTTCATCAGCGTATATTCTTAAATTTAATTTGTTATTTGAATTTATTTAAAAACATGTTGTTTTCTTTTGTTTTATTTTGATTGAATTTTACACTTCTTAAAGTATCTATTTTTTTGGGATGAAAATCAGTTTATGAAATTTCAAACTATCCGATTCATGAAACCAGTATCAAAATGTATTTGAACAACTGTTTTAGTTTTGTATGTTAACAGTATTTTGAAAAAAAATATGACTGAAAAGGATGCAGATACATGTATGTGTTAATAGGTTGTAATAAAGTTGATAATAAATCTTTGAAATGTTTTTGGAGCATCATTAAAGTATCTAGTTTTAAATGAATTGTTTAACCATAATATTTAGGCTCTTGTATTTTCCCTTCCTTCATTTGAAATGTTTTAGGTCTTTAAAAGGCTTAACTCCTAAAGCTAACCTATTCATATGTAAGTGAGGTATTTACTTTCATTATTAACAATGTTTTATTATTATGGTTTTCAGTGCAGAGGGGATGACACCTAGAAGAGACATTAACAATGCCCTGGCAGGAGAAGATAAGTGAGTATAAGCTTCTTTAACTGATCTGAAATCATGTTGTGACTTTTGAGAAAAATATACACTGTATTTACTGTAAACAAGGAAATATTTGTATTGAATTCTTCCTAATATTGAATATTAACGATGTTTTTCATTTCTTTTTGTCATTTTGTAAATAATGCCTACAATTTGATTTTTTTTATGTGTATGATTTACAAAACCTTGTTCACAATAAATTGCATTCAATGTTTAAACATTATTCTTCAAAGACAGTTTCTACATTTTTGGAGGAAAATATTTGTATTGTTAATACATGTACTGTATCACATTTTTGTTATACAGTCATATAGTTAATACTGCATCACACTTTTGTTATACAGTCAACTAAGACCTGGAGATAAAGGGTGGATAAATAGAGCCAGAGTACCGATGCCCTCGCACAAAGATTACGTTGTACGTCCAAAGTGGGCTGTGGATGAAGGACAGCAAGGAAAGGTATGTCATCCATCTCTCTTTGTCTGGCCCAGTGTCTTCCTTTCTCTCCTTATAACATTTTCAATCTGCCGAATTTTGTCTTGCTCAGTATCTTTCCTTCTCTCACTACACCTTTTTAAATTTGTGGAATTTTGTTCCACTCAGTGTCTTCCTTTATTCTTTCCTTAAAACTTTCTCAATTTGAGGGAATTTCATTGTGTGGTATTTGTTTGATATTTTTATTATTAATGTATATCAATTTTCACAATACAATTGCAGACAGAATCTTTGAACATGCTCAAGAAAGTATGAGTTTGGGATAATCATTTTTTTGGTTTATTTCATTTGCATTGTGTTCTGTTGTAAAAAAATTTTTTTGTGTTGGATATTTTAGTTAGAAATATGTTAATTAATTAATAATCACTCTAAGTGCTTGACTGGCAGTTAAAAACGTTCAAATTTTAAATTGTCAGTTCACTTGTAAAATTGAGAATCTTTGATTATAGGGAAACACATGTGCATTGTATCACAAAGTACTCCTTTCTACGTTTCAAGTGTAACTACCTTTAGAGAGAATGTATTTAAGTCAAATATTTTGAAAACATGGTTCATTTACTGAGAAGTCAAATACATGTATTGAAATTGGTTTCATATGGATTCTATTCCTTTTATCATTAAATGCATACAGACATCTTGATTTTTTTAAGCACTCTGATGTTTAAAAATATATTTTTTCATGATTAATACATAAATTATTATATCTATGTGATTCCAAGTTCATAATCACCAATACCCAATGCACTGTTTGCATTCATAACTTCTTACTTTAAATGTTTTTCCTTATTTTTTTCAATTATAATTTCAATTTTTTATTCTTTGTCTTGTAAAACAAATTCTGGACCAGACTACAGAAATGTGAGCAATGCCTTAAATATAAATACCTCCAAACTAACCAGTAATTTGCATTATTCATTACAGAGTTCTGGAAAGAAAGCTCCAACAAGATATGATAAACATGTGAGAGCATTTGCAGAGAAAAAGAAATTCAGCAAAGCACAGAGGGCAGTAACAATCAGTATTGAGGGCAGAAATATGGCCCTTTGATGTAATTTAATATTTTCTCATTTTTGTGAAACATTCAACAAGAGAGCAGATGTTTTTCTTTCAGTTGTGAGAAAAACTGAGAATTATGAAAGGAATATTGTAAAAGGCTCCTGATTTGTGAAATCGTAGAATTGTTGGTTGCCATGAAGATTGATCTTGTTCACCCTGCTGATGAGAATCAGGGCTTGGAACTCATGGTTATAGGAGTGTTTCTTACAGTGCTTTTTTATGCATAGAAATCAAATACCATCAATTATACAGACTAGCAACATTGTTACCTGGTGCTTATGGTATAGGGAGCCACGAACAATTGTTGTGATTTTGTGCAGTTTGTTTGCACCGAATCTCATTTTATTTCTTTTACATCTATTGGTATCCTGTAGGAAATCTTCATAATTTAAGTTTGATCCGGTACATATGTGAAGGATTAGACATTTAAAGTAACAATTCATACCTAGTCAAAGTATAATTTTGACTCTAACTGGCTGCAGTGAATAGTGGCTGTGCAAGCTCCATTTAATTACTCTTAAGATCAATTATGTTTTAAACATTTCGATCAGCAGAAACATTTTAAAATAAACCATTGTTTCATAAAAAAAAATATCATCAATCTTAATCAGGCGTGTGGGTATATGTGAGAGAGAGAGAGAGAGAGAGAGAGAGAGAGAGAGAGAGAGAGAGAGAGAGAGAGAGAGATGAATATTGTTTTATCATTGTCATAAACCATATGACTATGGAAGGTTGACTTGAGTTGTTTACATGTATTGTCCAGCTGCATAACCGATATCAAATGTATTGATACTGCAGTCGTTCCTTATGTTCGTTGAATATCATTTTTCTGAAAGATTTTGTTGGGAAATACGTGAGTTACATACAGTCTAAAAGACACCTTTTGTGTAAATTTCTGGATAATAAAATCGTGAAACCTCGTTGCAGCTTTTATTGTTTTTGTTACAGTAAAGATCTATCCAGATAGAATATTCAATGATGTGCAACAAATAAAACCGTAAATGAGTCTTCGACCTCTAACATCATAAATAATGCCACTGGTTCAACTTTGACGATTGCATATAGGATAAAAACGTGAAGTTTTTAAACAAAATATAAGTAGTGACACATTGTAATGTTTATTTAATTTAATAGGTTTGATCAGTTTACGCATGCGCGGTACAATTGATCCCACTGTATCCGGACTGGCATTTACATCCATTTCCGGTCTGATGTTCCTTACAGTGACAGGCGCACGTTGCTTGGTCGACTGTCGCGCCGTTATAACAGAAAGTGTTACAGCGACTGGTGCAGTCATTGCCTAGGAAGGAAATAGTAAAAAAACAATAATAAGATACTAGTATTAATAAATTAAACGGCATTATTTAAAGGATAGGGAATTCTTATGAACATAAGATGACTTTTGTCCATGCTAATCCCAGCAAGTAAAATAAAGAGCCAATCCCAGCTAGAGCATTAAACTAAAATCTTGCCCCTCGAGGCTGATCTTAAAAGGCCAAAATTTAAAGCCCTTGTGTTTTGATTTACCATAAAATCCTCTCGGGCAATCACAAGCACAAATATTTCTATTAAACGTCCCTCTGTTGTAGCAATCTCCGTAGCATGAACTCGCTGAAAAAAGAATGATCCCGAAGTTATGAAGCAGTCCTATGGAGAGCACATTGTGAAGACATGTGCATGAAATACACAAAACCTTTTACTCACCAGATTTTGGAAGGGAATATGCAAAGTGAATACCAACGTTGTTGAAACCTTTGTTTTGGAAAAGCTGAAAGAATGCATGGTTAAAAGATTGACTATTTGCATATTGTAAAAAAGAGTTAAACAATGCCCTAATACGTCCTAGTTTTTTAATATATTGGTCAGAAGTCTGACCTGGATGATGGCCGGTTCGGTGATTGGTCCCTTGGCGTGCAGGAACTGGTCGTGAAAGAAGTAGTGCCAGTATGTGCCAGCAAACGTGACAGGGTTGCTACCAGTGTCCCATATCCAACTGCTTCCTATCATGCTAGCCAGAACAGCGGCGCCATCCTTGCTGTATACCTCTAAAGGAACGAATGCTTATTTCACAGGCTCCTGACGTTATTTAAGGAATAAGGAATCATTCTTTGAGTATTATGAGGTGATAATTTCGGTCGGGGCGTGATCAAATCCAATAAAGCCCGAAGGGCTTTATGATAGATTTGATCACGCCCCGACCGAAATTATCACCTCATAATATTCAAAGAATGATTCCCTATTACTTATATTTACATAATTTTAAGCCATCGTACGATTAAATATCTAAATATAAATAAGCAAACCCCGCTGGCGCCTCAATTTGGCGACATTTGAAGTTATGGGTTATACATAGTACAAAATCGATACGTAGTGTTATCACAGGCAAGACACTAGAAAATGTAAATATTACTAAATAAAGGTTGCATATGTGTAAATGTATATGGAAAAATATGTCCTGATGTCTACTTACCAAGAAAGTTTTGCTTCATGGCTGAGTAATCAAACCAGAACTGTATATTATATGCTCCAACTGGTAGCTGGGCAATCACTTTTCTCGAACCTGAACGATAATTTAAATTCATCTACTTATATCTAGGCATTTTGTTTCTTATGTGTCAAACCAACAATAAGGAAACGTCATACCAGCGGTAGATAACTCTGTAAAGGTCCCCTCAACGACGTCACATGTCATCCCGTCCCCATTGCAGATGCCACATTCGTCAAACGTACCGCCATTCATAACACCGTCACACCCAAACAACTTCAATTTACAAAACCCTATCAATTTATGTTATTAAAAAAGCGCATCATGGAAAATATGCCAGCAGAGCAGTTGCTATTCATAACGCCATGTTCACTAAATAATCGTTGTTTATTATATACTGATATTTCCATTTTACCACTGTAATAGCTATGCCTAGACCTTGACATTTAGCTATTGCATCAAAAATAAACGTTCAGACTGAAATGTATTTTTTTAAACACACATACGTTTGTTAACAGAATAAATGATATGTTATAACAGTAATTCCTTTAAAATGTTAATATAAGACATGTTTTAAATACACCAATTTTAGGGAGTAGGAGAAAAACACACATGATGTATCGTATAGCGTGCATCATGGAATATGCCAGCAGAGCAATTGCTATTCATAACGCCATGTTCACTAAATAACGTTGTTTATTTCTTAATAATACCCGTATAAAGATATCGCATGCAGGCGAGGATAATATGCAATTTCTACAAAATAATGTATACCTGACAATAACCATCCAAACACCTGGCGCTGTACCCCTGTCTGCGCGGCCAATCTTTTGCGTCCATATTGTCAAGAATTCCAGGACAAGGTGTCCCTTGCGGCATCAGACCAAACCTGGTAAATGTTGGCGTATTGTAGCCTGATACAGGGGCACAGGAAACCTCGCACACGCCATGAGCTAGTCAACGGAATACGTAAAAGAATACGTAACTTGTATGATATTTTGCTTCATTTTACCTTTAGATAACTCCTATCATTTCACAAAATATTATAGGAATGACGCGAGACATTTATAGGAAACTTTGTGAACCGGAAGCAGGAATAATACGAGTCTTTTCAGAGGAACTTGGAATACAGGAGGCAGGAAGGCTTATATAGATATAAGGAACATGATTAATCAGAAAACTTTATTCATGATCGAGATTGCAAAGGTTCCTAGTCGCTTTAGGAGGTTTCCTTTTTCAATAACTTCAAGAACCAAATAAAGTACAACCATTTCCATAATGGATAGAAAGATGTTCGATAAAATGTTAACCAACCTACCATGGGAGTTATAGGCAGATCCCACTGCTGTATACACGGTAGAGTTTAGGGCGCCATTTGTGAGCATTCGGCGGCAAGTTTCAGAAGCTCTTTGTTTTATGAGTGAATTGGTGTCCACACTGTCATCCGGACAAGGCTGGAATAGTCGAAGCAATAAATCAAATATATCTCTCGACAGTACTGTATTTTGTTTAGCTTCTAAAATTCTTGTAAAATACAACTGATGGCTAAAACAGCTAAACACATCTGACCAAACTAGCAGTATTCTTTACATACATAGTTTTTTTGCTGGACAAGATAATAGTTATAGTTTATTTTTGCGTTCAATCTCATGGATAAAATGTAGCAAACCTTTAATATTTCGAGATGAAACTGCACTAATAATTTAATATTACTTACACTGAAAACTATCATGAGCTAGTTTTTTTTTGCCTTGAGATACCAAATATTACACCAGCGAAAAAAACCTGCTTTGCAGTACTTTACAGTGATAATGCTGCCGTTAGTGACATGACATGCAATTCTGGGAGACTAGTCCACGCACCTGCTTATTACAGGTCCTCGCCTCGTAACCTTCATCATTACCGCCATCACACCCTTCGTTGTTCAGAGGACTAGGGTAGATAAAAACAAGAGGCCCATGGGCCACATCGCTCACCTGAAGAACGATAGGTATGATAAAATCAACTTAATGGAGTCATAATACAAACTATCTGGACAATGTACAATAATACATGTAGATCCTGTATAAATAAAAGCGATTTTTTCCCCTGGATATTTTTATGTTAATTATAATCATTAGTCCCTTTTCTAACAGAATAATTTTATTGTCATATCACATGTTGAGTATTGCAGTCCTTAACAATTGTTTATTTATGGGATTTAAACCTACATCAAAATCTGAACCCCTTGTGAGGCCGAAGAACTGTCCAGGGGCTAAAGTCTACACAATTATAAAGAATCATCTGGCTGATTAGTTTCTGAGAAGAAGATTCTTAAAGATTTACTCAATATATTCCTATGAAAAAATTTGACCCCCCCCATTGTGGCCCAACCTTACCCCCGGGGTGTCATGATTTTTACAACTTTGAATCTACACTACCTGAGGATGCTTCCCCACAAGTTTCAGCTTTCTCAGCTGATTTGTTTTTGAGAAGAAGATTTTTAAAGATTTACTCTAAATATTCATATGTAAATATTCGATCCCCCATTGTGGCCCTACCCTACCCCCGGGGGTCATGGTTTTCACAACTTTGAATCTACACTACCTGAGGATGCTTCCACACAAGTTACAGCTTTCTCAGCTGATTTGTTTTTGAGAAGAAGATTTTTAAAGATTTACTCTAAATATTCTTATGTAAAACTTCGATCCCCCCCATTGTGGCCCTACCCTACCCCCAGGGGTTATGGTTTTCACAACTTGGAATCTACACTACCTGAGGATGCTTCCACACAAGTTTCAGCTTTCCTGGCTAATTAGTTTCTGAGAAGAAGATTTTTAAAGATTTACACTATATATTCCTATGTAAAACTTCGATCCCCCATTGTGGCTCTACCCTACTCCCGGGGGTCATGATTTTCACAACTTTGAATCTACCCTACATGAGAATGCTTCCACACAAGTTTCAGCTTTCCCGGCTGATTAGTTTCGGAGGAGAAGATTTTTAAAGATTTACTCAATATATTCCTATGAAAAACTTCGACCCCCCATTGTGGCCCCAACCTACCCCCGGGGATCATGATTTTCACAACTTTGAATCTACACTACCTAAGGATGCTTCCACACAAGTTTTAAGCTTTCCTGGTTAATTAATTTTTGCGAAGATTTTTAAAGATTCACTCTATATATTCCTATGAAAAACTTCGATCCCCCATTGTGGCCCCACCCTACCCCCTGGGGTGTCATGGTTTTCACAACTTTGAATCCACACTTCCTGAGGATGCTTCCACACAAGTTTCAGCTTTCCCGGCTGATTAGTTTCTGAGAAGAAGATTTTTAAAAATTTACTCTATATATTCCTATGTAAAACTTCGAC